>JAYESA010000015.1:104431945-104941945 GCA_036927795.1 Iris macrosiphon | reverse complement strand
AATGAATTTATAAAAAAGGAACCCCTTCTGTAACTACTTAAGCCGGATGAGAGGAAACCTTCACGTCAGGTTTTAAAGGGGGGAATCCAATCCTATAGGAACCTATCTCGATTTTTCTTTTGCTAGGCCCATAGCTAAAAAACCTACTTTCTTACGATTAAGAGGTTCATTCGAATATGAAATCCAATCCCGGAAATACAACATCCCACTTTTTTTTACTACCCAAGGCTTCGAAATATTTAGAAATCGAGAAATCTCTACAGGAGCTGGTGCTATCAGAGAACAGTTAGCGGATTTGGATTTACGAATTATTATAGATAATTCATTGGTAGAGTGGAAGGAATTAGGAGACAAAGAGTCCGCTGGAAATGAATGGGAAGATAGAAAAATTAGAAGAAGAAGGGATTTTTTGGTTAGACGCATGGAATTAGCTAAACATTTTATTCGAACAGATGTAGAACCAGAATGGATGGTTTTATGCATTTTCTTTGTGAAAATATATGTCTATTTCAAGATGGATCATACATAAAAAAATCAGGTCAAATTTTAATTATTGATATTGACTCTTTAGTTATAAGATCGGCTAAGCCCTATTTGGCTACTCCGGGAGCAACGGTTCGTGGACATTATGGGGAAACCCTTTATGAAGGAGATATATTAGTTACATTTATATATGAAAAATTGCGATCTGGTGACATAACACAAGGTCTTCCAAAAGTGGAACAAATCTTAGAAGTGCGTTCGATTGGTTCAATATCGATGAACCTTGAAAGGAGAGTTGAAGGTTGGAACGAACAGTTACATGTATCGTAAATGCATGAATGTGATGGACCAAAAAAATCTGCAGTTCCTAATGGAATAGGTAATAAAGCTACCTTGCCGCCTACTGCTACTAACTCACCACCTCCCCAAGTTAAGCTAGTACTTGTTGTTGCACCAGGAGCTGTTACGCCAGGCGCTAAAGCATGGGTGTTTTGTACCCATTGAGCAAAGCGCTTAACTTTACATAAGTGAAAGACAAAAGACTCTGCTCCCCTATCTTCTAAAGAGGATAGAATCTTCTTTTGTTCTTACATAAGGTGCGGAGCAAAAGATACAGATTCAGATATAGTAAGGTTAGTATTTGATGAAAGAAACAGAACATAGTTGGAACAATCAATATGCATGATGCAACCGTTGTTGTATTAGATCTAAAACAAAGGTTCTTTCTTGACCGACCCACAAAATGGAATCCCTTGATATGGAAAGACAAAATATAGAATAGAACCTAAAAGGATAATGGAAGTTGCTCTTTTTCGAATCGAGTTGGACCCGTAATAAAAAAATGAAAATCAAGGTTTTGTTTTACTTTTTCGAGAGATCGGGGGACACCCTTTTTTTTCTTCTTATTCGAGATATTCTTGACAATTAACCTATTACTGTACTGAACTGATCCTATTTTTTATTTCAAAATGACTTAAATAGAATTTAGTTTTTGAATGAAGTTTCACGACACAGTGAGTTCCAAAATTTTGTCTAGACAAGATATGCCCCATTTGCAAGATGGAACACCTGTTGATATGGTCTTCAATTCATTAGGAGTACCCTCACGAATGAATGTGGGACAGATATTTGAATGCTCACTAGGGTTAGCGGGGGATCTTCTAAAGAGACATTATAGAATAGCATAATTGCGGAGGCTTGGTCCGATCAAGCTGTCGAGTATTGGAAACAAGCTATAGCGCTTACTCCGGGTAATTATATTGAAGCACATAATTGGTTAAAGATCACGAGGCATTTCGAATAAGACCATTCTTTAATTCATTCAAATTGGTTAAGGTAGAGTATTTCTATCGATCGGTCATGTCATATAGGCCCGAGTCAGACATCAAATTGCTTCGATTTAAATTATCCGTAGGATACCCTATATATATCAAAAAGATGTACCCCATAATAAAACCAGTTGTTCCTGATACCTCCTTCTCGGTTCCTTCTTCCATAACCCGAATCCAGACTCCGTTCAGAAAATACCAAATCAATAATGGTAATATATGCACGATTACCACTTGTATCATAGACAATTCTTATACTTATTATAGGGAGGGGTTATCTGAAAGGAAGTTTTCGAATCACTAACCCAGGTCCATTGTCCAAGACTACTCGTCGAAATATGGAGGTACTTATGGCATAACGGGCTGATCTGGCCTTTCACAATAAAGTGATAGATGGAACTGCTATGAAACGACTTATTAGCAGATTAATAGATCATTTCAGAATGGCATATACATCACATATCCTGGATCAAGTGAAGACTTTGGGTTTCCAACAAGCCACTACTATATCTATTTCAAAAGATCTATCAAACTCTGGAATGAATGATTTGATCACTGATCGATTCTTCCTTCAACTTCGATTGGAATAGATCCACAATAGCTCTGAATTTTGCATATATAATGGATTCAGGTCGTGATTAATCGTTTGACTAGAACAGCTTCCATTGAGTCTCTGTACCTATCCTTTTTTATTCTAGTTTTTAACCCCCTGTTCGTTTTCTCAAAATAAAGATTTGGCTCAGGATTGCCCCCCTTTTTTTTCCAGGGTTTCTCTGAATTCGGAAGTTACCACTTAGCAGGTTTCCATACTAAAGCTCAATTCAATCAAGTCCGTAGCGTCTACCAATTTCGCCATATCCCCTTTTATTTGAATTTTAGACAAGGACCCAGTTTCCGAATGGGATAAGAGAATTCCTACTACTCTTTTTCTTTCTCTTAATTGAAGAAATAATTGGAAAATAAAACAGCAAGTACAAAAATGAGTAATAAACCCCAGTATAGACTGGTATGATTTAATTTAACATTTTGTTCATTCGGGTTTGATTGTGTCATAGCTCTATAATTCGAATTAGGTTTATTGTTGGATGAACTGCATTGCTGATATTGACCCCAAAAAAGAAACGGTAGGTACAGCTAGTCCGTGAACAGCTAACCATCGCACTGTAAAAATTGGATAGGTTCGATCTATGGTCATTGGTGGCCTCCTAAAAGGATCTACTAAATTCATCGAGTTGTTCCAAAGGATCAAAACGGCCAGTTATTAATGGAATCCCCTTCTTCTGTTACTAACATGTTTACTTCCATTGTGGGTAACGTATTTGGTTTCAAAGCCCTACGAGCTCTACGTCTGGAAGATCTGCGAATTCCTCCTGCTTATTCCAAAACTTTCCAAGGACCGCCTCATGGCATCCAGGTTGAAAGAGATAAATTGAACAAGTATGGTCGTCCCCTATTAGGATGTACTATTAAACCAAAATTGGGATTATCCGCAAAAAACTACGGTAGAGCGGTTTATGAATGTCTACGTGGTGGGCTTGTTTTTACCAAGGATGATGAAAATGCGAACTCACAACCTTTTATGCGTTGGAGAGACCGTTTCTTATTTTGCGCTGAATCAATTTATAAAGCGCAAGCCGAAACAGGTAAAATCAAAGGACACTACTTGAACGCAACTGCGGGTACATGTGAAGAAATGATCAAAAGGGCCGTATTTGCCAGAGAATTGGGAGTTCCTATCGTAATGCATGACTACTTAACTGGGGGATTCACTGCAAATACTAGTTTGGCTTATTATTGCCGCGACAACGGCCTACTTCTTCATATCCATTGCGCAATGCATGCAGTTATTGATAGACAGAAAATTCATGGTATGCATTTCCGTGTACTAGCTAAAGCATTACGTATGTCTGGTGGAGATCATATTCACGCTGGTACAGTAGTAGGTAAACTGGAAGGGGAGCGTGAGATGACTTTGGGTTTTGTTGATTTATTACGTGATGATTATATTAAAAAAGACCGAAGTCGCGGTATTTTTTTCACTCAAGATTGGGTCTCTATGCCAGGTGTTCTGCCCGTAGCTTCAGGAGGTATTCATGTTTGGCATATGCCTGCCCTAACCAAAATTTTTGGAGATGATTCCGTACTACAGTTCGGCGGAGGGACTTTAGGACACCCTTGGGGAAATGCAAATTCTTGGTTCAGTTCTCCACCTTAACGATAGAAAAAAGGATTGAGAAAATTCTATTGAGTCTGACTCATAGTGATCCTTTATCAAAGAATGACTCTGCTGCGGGGGAGCAAGTCAAAATAGAAAAAATCATATTGGTTTTAGGGATAATAAGGCTCGAACTGATGACTTCCACCTCTTCCTTTTTGCGTATGGCATCGCCACTTCCTTTGGCAGCATCTACTAATTCAGAACCTAATTTGAAAGCCATATTTTGACCCGGACGTTTTCGGGGGAGTTTGCGCCAAGCGGAAGAGGGTTAGGGTGCAGTCCTCCTATTTTATTCGAAAAAGGAATAGATAGAAAAAAAAGAAGAAGAAGAATGAATATCGACCGTTTCAGTATTCCAAATCGCGCTCCATAAATGGCTTGTTTTTAGTAATAGATGAACATTACCATATGTATATTCAGGTGCATGGTAGACATCGGTACTCCAGTGCATTTCCCCCGACTCTGGTTATCAAATGATTGAACAACCGGGATCAATTTACTTACGATACTTAGTTGACATTCATAAAAAGTATCTATTGAATTATGAGTTCAATGGATCCTGTTTAGCAGAAAGGGCAGAATCAAAGTATAGTGTTGAACAAGTGGGTGTAATCGTTGAGTTCTATGGTGGTGAACTCAATGGAGTCAGTTATAGTGATCCTGCTACTGTGAAAAAATATGCTAGACGTTCTCAATTAGGTAAATTTTTTGAATTAGACCGGGCATGCATGGTTCTTCTATCTCGAGCGATTGGGGTCAAGTAAGGGATAAAAAAACAAGAAGCAAAAAATAGAATAGAATTGAACAACCGTACAGGCATCTTTTGTTCATTGCATACGGCTCCGCAAAAAAAAAATAGAATTCAAGTACTCGAGTACTATTTAGAGATACATCTAATATATGTACATACATAAACGAGTTTACTTAAATATTTTTAAATTTCTATTTTCAACAGATTATTTGAGATAGGCAATTATGAAAGGATCTTTTTCCCGAACAAATAAATTCTAAATCTCAAAAGAACGACCCTCGCATTTCGATTACGAACGCATCGTGTGAGAATTCACATTTCATTTCCGAACACTTCATCTCATTTACAAGGCGCGCGATAGTTCAATTATCTATGGACGATTCTTCGTTCAATGCCCCTTACAATTACAATGGGCTTAGAAGATACAAATTGTTCTTTTTTCTATTGGGACATAAACCATGAATACGAGCAATACCATCGCCCACTTGAAGTACCGTACCAGTATTCACAATCTTTACCGACACAATACACCTAGTCGATTAGACTTGAGAAAATTTTGTCGCTATTGTCACAAGCATACAATTCACGAGGAAATAAAGATCCTGTAAAAACGTCTTTTGAGGAATGGGCCAGACCCGGCCAATTCTCAAAAATAATAGCTAAGGGGCCTGATACTACCACTTGGATCTGGAACCTACATGCTGACCTCTATTCCTGACTTGAACGGCTTTCCCTTGCGGCGTAAAAAAGATTAAAATCAAAAATGCAAAGTTCATCTTATTTAAAACCCCAATTATGACATCTCTTCTCTCCCACTTCACACCTGGGAACAACGGGAGAGACCCGCCTATTCCGACCGGGGAGAACAGGCCATTCTACAGGGGGATTCTGAAATTATGGAGGCTTGGTGCGATCAAGCTGCCGAGTATTGGAAACGTTCGATCGCTGCGGGGGAGCAAGTCAAAATAGAAAAACTCACATTGGTTTTAGGGATAATCAGGCTTGAACTGATGACTTCCACCACGTCAAGGTGACACTCTACCGCTGAGTTATATCCCTTCCCGGCCCCATTCAAAAACAAAAAAAGTCATTAATTACTAGGTAACAAAATCCTGCCTAAAAAGAAAAATGGATTCTATTTTCGTTTTATTTTTGTCAAAAAATAAATGTTGCGGAGACAGGACGTCTGTTGTGTTGGCATTCCAGCCTTCCTTCTCCTTTCAGGGCCTATCCGAAAGAGAATCCAGTACCTCTTGGTCGTGAATATCTGAATAGAACGAACCGCCTCCGTGGATATCTTTGCTTTGGAGCAAAACAATTCGAATTAGGCTCGGTCAATCGGAGCTTCTCTGTTAATGGTTAGGCCTGAACTCTGCAATGGAGCTCCACAAAAAATTCATTTTTGAGATCTAATACAACAACGGTTGCATCATGCATATTGATTGTTCCAACTATGTTCTGTTTCTTTCATCAAATACTATCTACTATTGTATTATAGTATATTTTTTCTACGACCAACCAATTACTTGAAATGAATAAAAGATTCGAACAAAAAAATGGTAATCATAAAAAAGATTTTCAAATTTTACTTTTACATATAATTGTGTGCCAAAGTTCTAGCACACGGAAGTCAAAGTATATACTTTATTCGATACAACCCCTATTTTTTTGAGGACGGCGGGAGTCATTGGTTCAAATTCAATAGTAGGTAAGGTAGAACTTATTAGATACCGGAGTCGGTGGTATCTTATAAGTTTTTCTATCCATCTTCTTTTTTTTCAGATCGGATACCCATATTCCAGGACCATATAAACCTGTTACATGAAATACGCCAAAGCCAAAACAAGCTACTCCCCTACGTCGTTACATTCTATTTAGGATTAGGAATAGGCGTAATTGGACCTGCTTTTGACATATCTATCATTATTTGGGTACCTCACTTCTTTGGGCTTCCATTGATATTGAATCGAGAAATAGGTTTGATTGTACATTTTTTTGATATATATAGGGTATCCGTAGTAAATGTCTTAATTATATTTGTTGTTATGTTCATGAATGGTTCAGAATATTCCAATAATTCCTATCTTTGGACCGTTGGGGATGGGGTTACTTCACTGGTTTGTAAGAGGGTAGATCCCCTTCTTCATCGAAACAAATGAGATTGTTGCTAATATGGTACAGTACATAAAAAAAAAAGAAATAACTAAATTAACCAAATTTTCCTGATGTAGAGGCAATCAAGAAAGCTGCATAAGTGAATATATAACCTACAGAAAAGTGTGCTAATCCAACTAATCTTGCTTGTACAATGGAAAGAACAAGAGATCTTTCTCGATTAATCCCTTTCTTTGCTTGCCCCTCATTCTTCGAGAATCAGAAAGATCCTTATTTCATTTCGATTTTCTTTCCCTCTCTTTTCTTTTTATTCCCTTCCCTCATTCCTTAAGTCCCATCAACGAGAAAAATAAATGCAATAGCTAAATGATGATGAGCCATATCGGTCAGCCATAAACTTTGCGTTTGTGGATGGAATCCCCCAAGAAGGGTTAGAATGGCTGTTCCTGTAAACACCCAAATTTTTAGAGAAATTTTTAATACAATTTTCCCGTATTTTTGGTATTTTTCTGGAATTTATAACGAAGGTAATTGTTGGTTAAAGAATTTTAAGTGTTGCTAGATGGTGTTAAAACATTATGGAATTAAGATTTTGTGGTGTAAAATGGAAATTTGGACATGTGGTATTTTTTGGTGCATTTATTGGACAGCGGAGGCGCATTTTAAGCCTTAAAACTATTGGGAGAATGAACCAGACCCAAGTTGAACCAACACTGTTTAGACCAAACCAAACCCAGCTTACTGGGTCGGGTCGGGTTGGATCCGAGCCAAACCTGACCCGGACCCAAACCCGCATGGGAACCCTAGAATTTCTCCGCCAAAAATTCCTGTAGCAGCCCTATAAAGCTCCTCCTCGGCATTCGTGCCTAGCACTAACCTAAACCCTAAGTTCCCGCCGCCCTCGAGCTTCGCTGTCGACGACATGGCTGCTCCGCCCAGCAGCTGATCCGCGGCGCCCTGAACGACGCCGCCGCTCCCCATCACCCAGACCCCTCGCCGCTCGGATCCCGCCGACGATCCGTCGATCGACGCTGCCATTTCCCCCGATCTCCTCCACCTCGACGTTTTCCCGTCCACGTCGACACCGGTCAGCCCTCGGCGCCGCCACCCTAGCCCGACCTCGATGACCCCGCTGCCGAGTCAGAACCATAGCGTGGACACTCGGTAGACGCGAGGACACGACCAGGACACAAGTGAATCTCGGACACGGGGAAACTCAGATTTTGGAGCTCGGTTCAGGTACCATTTTCTCCCTCATCGCAACTCTGATTTCAATTCCGTCAGTTGCTACACGTAGACTGTATAACCCTCTCGTTGCCTGTGCAACCCGCTCGGTGCATCGCGTCCTGTGGCGATCGCACACCACGATCCAAAAACAGGAAAAATAATGCCCTGTTTCACCCTGGAACTGAGTGCGCCCCGCCAAACGGGACGACTTGGTCGCGTGCGGTCTTCACAGATACGTGCGCGTCATTGATACGGTCGTGTGGGATTTTGCAGAAGTCGATTCGGAGGTGCGTGCACCCCGGAATCAACGCGTATCCGCGAACAACACCCCGTATCCGACTTTTCTGGAACACGCTGTAACTTGGTGTACACACGTCGGATTGAGACAAAGCTTGAGCCATCGGACTCAAAGCGATATGCTGGTCCTGTGACCCAAGTTTGGTCCAATTCTGAGAACGTTGACAAAATCGCGTATCGTGGGCCCTACAGGCTCCACTTGATGGGCGATTTTGTGATCGGCTCATCGGAATCCAATTCTGGAATTTCCGTTGGGTTCGTACCATCGTTTCTGACTTGTAGACACTGAGTTTGAGGAATTTGGAGACCTTTGACCCTGACCCACTTTTCGGTGCAAAGTGGCCCACATGTGGACCCCGCTTTGGCTGGAAATATCCTTTTTGCCTCTGTGTCCAAATTGGACGTAAGGACAGACATTTCTAGCAGTTTGATACCTTCTGAGACTATTGGTGATGTTTATTACAGCTTTTGGAGTAGTACCTACCGGATCCACAGATACAGGGACAGTTGTTGGTATTCGGACATCAGGCAAGTGTACCTTGCCAAACTTTGCAGTCTTTATATATGTTTTCTTGCTTTATTATATTTCTGTGCATGCTCAACCTAGGACCGTGTGACGTACTTAGCGTCCAATTATCAGTCGAATGCCAACCCTGTACGCAGTGTTGGGTACTGTCATTTAGAGATGGACTTTCGTGACACTTGTTATTCTCGTACTTGTCTTATCAAGTACCATATAACCCAGGACACTTGACACTGTTCATGAGGCAGGATATTCTCGAGATATTCGTGGTAATTCTGTATAGGATACAGGACTTGACAGAGATACTATATGCTTAGATACATATGACTTGTTGCATTAGTGATGATCCCGCTTGACATGGACATGAGACGTTATGGTCATGATATGCGTGGTTACATGGGGTGGGGAGAGACACACAGGCTACAAGCTGTTTCTTATATATATATACTACTACTATTATGAGGCCGTAGACTCTCGTAGCAGAGCTAGGCACATTACTTGTTATTACCACTACCGGCTCCCCGACACAGAGCTTGTAGTGGCACAGCCTGAGTACTCGTGCTGCTCTCACTTGCATTTTCACATAGATGGTTACTTACTTGCCCTGTTACTCCATTTATTTTCTGCACTGCATTTATTTTGGCATGAGCTTTCTTGTACCTTGCTATGTCCCCTGAGGACCTGGATCCGGATTATGTCCCCAGGATTTGAGGACGAGATCTATCCCGAGATATACGGGACCGCAGCAGGAGCTGATCCAGGAGCTGTACCGCCATCCGAGGACGAGGTGTTAGCCGAGGACTTCTCCTGAGCATCCATGTTTTCTGGCTCAGTATTTATTTATTAATTTATTTCAGTCATTTATTTCTGGTCTGTTGAACCATTGTATCAGATATTTATCGGGTTGTTCCCCGAAGCATTTTGTTGAGATTAGCTGATGATTTACATTTCTTTATTTACTCTGTGGATCATATTTTATACCTTGTGTGGATGAGATTAGTTGTGCCATGATTGTCGTAGACTTGTTATTTTACAGCTTAAGTATGCCCTGGTGGATCCATTAAATTGGGTTGTCCATTGGTGCGTGCTGCTGGCCATTATCACGCGTCCGGTCCCTCGTTATTTTGGGACTGGGGCGTGACATGGTTTTTGTGGTGGCCCATGCAGGTCTACGACTAAATAGTTCGGTTTCAACTTAGGGACCGAACCAGCCAGCCCTAAGGATAGGATAGATTGTAGGATCTCATCCATTATTTAAACCATTATTGAACTCTATATCGAACTCGAAATTGTTACTTGAACTGCATCCTGTGTTGATTCCTTGGTGCATTCTTACAGTTTATCTTTTGGATTGCAGATAAATGGATCCCAGGAACGGAGACGAGATTCTTTTGGATATGCCACACAACGCTGTGGTTACTTATACAGATGGAGTGACCCCAGGGGATGGAGGACAAGCATCGCAGAGCGATCAGACCGGTCAACCTAATCCAAGGTTTCGGCGAGATGACATCCCACCTCCACCACAGTTCACTCCCCAGATGCCAGTCTTCCCGCCCGGACAAGTCATGGACGGGCAACAGATGTTCCAGATGATGTATGCCATGATGTAGGCCCAGCAGCAGATTCAGCAAGAGGCCCATCGCCAGGAGGCAGAGTATCTGATGACCAGCCTGGTGTCCGCATTGGAGCAGGCAAATCCCCCAACGAGGCGAACAGCAACGGGATCTATCACCGATTTCCGTCATCTCAAGCCTCGTACATTTTCTGGCAAAGAAGGACCAACCGAAGTTCATGAATGACTCACTAACATTCAGCATCAGTTAGAAGCCGCTGAACTTCCGAGAGAGAAGTAGATGACTGCAGTCAGAATGCAGTTAACTGATAATGCGCATCACTGGTGGCTAGCAGAAGAGAGGAGGCTCGGACAAGACCGAGTCACTTGGGAAGAGTTCTCCAGACTCTTCCAAGAGATGTACATTCCGGCAGTTACACGATCAGAGCTCAGAGACAAGTTCAACCGCCTCATCCAAGGCAGTATGACAGTGGAAGAATACAACGCAGAATTTATACGCCTAAGTCGCTTCGCTCCAACCTTGATTTCGACAGAGGAAGAGAAAGCTGAAAAGTTCTTTGATGGACTAAAGTTCGAGCTTCAGAGATTGATTGGCTCGGTCGCACCTACATCTTATACTGAGGTCCTTGCAGCAGCACGATGCATGAAGCGCGTCACTAGAAGGGAATCGAATCTAAAGAGGCCAAACACATCCGCACCAACCAAGACAGCATCTGGAGATTCTGTAAAATGATTCCAGAGGAGTATACCGGAGAGAGCAGCACATAAGGTCATATCTCTTCCTACCTGTCACCACTGCGGAAAGGTAGGACACATTGAGAGAGATTGCAGGCGTAAGTTGGGACTATGCCTGCTTTGCGGATCAGACCAGCACTTTTCTAGAGACTGCACTAAACCAAGAGAGGGAGCACCAAGACTGGCCTTGCCTGCACCACGACCAGCTCATCCAGCAGTAGGAGCACAGCAGACAGGAGCTGGAGGAGTTAGACCACCAGCTACAGGGGGCTATCAGCAGAGACTACCACTAGCACCACAGGCAGCCCTATTTCAGCAGCAGCAGCAGCAGCAAAGAGGTCCAGCTCAGGGAAGAGGCCAGGCATTCACATTAGCCGTTGAGCAGGAGGCTACAGCAGGCGAGGTCATCGCAGGTACTATTTTAGTAGCTTCATTACCAGCTGTAGCATTATTTAATTCTGGAGCATCACATTCATTTATAGCAGCTAGCTTTGTAGCCACCCATAGAGTAGCTACCGCACCCCTTCCGAAGATGAAGAGGATTCTTACGGGAGGTGGAATTATTCCGGTTAGTGACGTCTGTAGATCATGTTCTGTAGTAGTTTGTGGGAGAGAGATACGAGCTCAATTTCTGATCTTTTCTATGCCTGACTATGATGTTGTACTTGGTATGGACTGGTTAAGTCAGTACCATGCGACTCTTGATTGTCGGCTTGGAAGGGTTATATTTAGACCGCCTGGACATCCAGAATTCGAGTTTCTTCGAGGAGCAGTAGAGCAAGGAGTTCAGCCTACTCTTGGGGTACTATCTGTAGAAGGGGAGACAGGTTACCCAAGAGTCATATCAGAATTTGTGGATGTATTTTCTGATGATCTTCCAGGTTTACCACCTGATCGGGAAATAGAATTCACAATAGACTTAACTCCAGGAGCAGAGCCTATCACTTCATCAGTTTATCGGCTAGCACCTAAGGAGTTAGTGGAGTTAAAAGAACAGGTTGACAATCTTCTGGAGAAGGGTTTCATTCGGCCCAGTATTTCACCTTGGGGAGCACCCATATTATTTGTGCCAAAGAAGGATGGAACAGTACGGTTATGCATTGACTATAGGGCACTGAATGCTGTGACCATCAAGAACAGGTATCCCTTACCACGCATTAATGATCTCTTCGACCAATTGAGTGGTGCAAGGGTATTTTCGAAGATTGACCTCCGAACCGGCTATCATCAGATCAAAGTAAGGAAGGAAGACATACCGAAGACAGCTTTCAGGACCAAGTATGGACATTATGAGTTCTTGGTGATGCCGTTTGGTTTAACCAACGCGGCAGCAGTGTTTATGAGCTTAATGAAAAGAGTCTTTCATCAGTTCTTGGATAAATTCGTGGTGGTGTTCATTGATGACATTCTCATATATTCCAAGAATCATGAAGAGCACGAGGAACATCTCAGAATCGTGCTGGAGACCTTGAGACAGGAGAAGTTATACGCCAAGCTCAGTAAGTGTGAGTTCTGTATGGACAAAGTGCCTTTCTTGGGACATATCATATCAGGAGAAGGACTTTCAGTTGATCCAGAGAAAGTCGCGGCAATAGAGACTTGGCCTACACCCACGTCAGTTGCAGAAGTGAGAAGTTTTCTCGGACTCACAGGATATTACCGAAGATTTGTAGAAAATTTCTCGAGGATTGCAGAACTGATGACGAAACTGACACGTAAAGACCAGGAGTTTATATGGACCGAAGACTGCCAGAAGGCCTTCAAAGAATTGAAGAGAAGATTAACAACAACACCTGTCTTGACTCTTCCTTCAGGGTCAGGAGATTTTGTTGTTTACAGTGATGCATCAGGCAGTGGATTGGGATGTGTTTTGATGCAACATGGCAAAGTCATTGCTTATGCGTCGAGATTGTTGAAGGTCCACGAGAAGAACTATCCAACACACGATCTGGAGTTAGCAGCAGTTATCTTTGCATTGAAGATTTGGAGGCACTACCTTTATGGGGAGAAAGTAGACATCTTTACAGATCACAAAAGTCTGAAGTATGTATATACTCAGAAGGAGCTTAACATGAGGCAGAGGCGTTGGCTTGAATTGATGGTAGATTTTGACATAGATCTGCAGTATCATCCGGGAAAGGCGAATGTCGTGGCAGATGCCCTCAGCAGGAAGCCTACGGCTTATTTCTTGACGATACAGCCTGAGTTATTGAGAGATCTACAGGAGCTTCAGATAGAGGTGGTCTTACCAGGACAGAATGGCTTGATGGCTAATCTTGAAATTAAGTCATCACTCGTAGAGAAGATTAAGGAGGCATTGCCCACCGATGCTAGATTTAGAAGGTTGAAAGAGAGGACAGAAGCAGGCATACAGAAAGGACTTCGCATACACGAAGACGGAACATTGAGATTTGGAAATTGCCTGTATGTTCCAAATGGAGAATTGAGACAGGAGTTAATGACGAAAGCACATAGCTCTATGTACTCTGTTCACCCAAGAGGAACAAAGATGTACCGAGACTTGAGACAGTATTACTGGTGGCATGGAATGAAAAGGGAGATTGCAAGATTCGTGGCCAAATGCTTAGTCTGCCAGCAAGTAAAGACCGAACATCAGAGGACTGCAGGTATGTTACAGCCGCTTCCTATACCAAAATGGAAGTGGGAGCACATCACGATGGATTTTGTCACAGGATTTCCGAAGAGCCCCAGCGGAAGAGACGCAGTATGGGTTATAGTGGATCGACTCACTAAATCAGCACACTTCTTGCCATTTAGAGTTGGACAGTCCACAGAGGTACTAGCCGACATGTATATGCGACAAATTGTCAAATTACATGGAGTGCCGGTCAGTATTGTATCAGATCGAGATTCAAGATTTACCTTTCATTTCTGGAGAAGCATGAAAGAGAGTCTGGGCACCAGACTCAAATTCAGCACGGCATACCACCCACAGACAGATGGCCAATCGGAGCGCACCATTCAGATATTGGAGGACATGTTGCGATCATGTATGCTAGACTTCGGAGGATCTTGGGAAGATCATTTACACTTAGTAGAGTTCTCCTATAATAATAGTTATCAGGCCAGCATTCAGATGGCACCATTTGAGGCATTATACGGAAGGAAGTGCAGATCGCCTATATGTTGGAGTGACGTTGGTGAACGTCAAATACTGGGTCCAGAATTGGTAACGCAGACAGTGAAAAAGGTAAAACAGATTCAGGATTATCTTCGAGCAGCTCAGGACAGACAGAAGCATTGGGCAGATACGCACAGACGTCCCCTGGAGTTTAAAGAAGGAGAGCACGTGTTCTGAAGGATTTCGCCCACTCGTGGTACTATCAGATTTGGGAGCAGAGGCAAGTTGAGCCCAAGGTATATTGGGCCATTTGATATTCTAGAGCGCGTTGGTGAGGTGGCATATCGTCTTGCATTACCACCATCCTTAGAGGGAGTGCATGACGTATTCCACGTCTCCCAGCTGCGAAGGTACGTGACCGACCCAAGTCACGTAGTCGATCATTCAGAAATCGCAGTGGGCCCAAGCTTGAGATATGAGGAACAACCAGTTGGCATCCTCGACGTCAGTGAGAAGACATTACGGGGACAGACAATCAGACTGGTTCGTGTAGCATGGAAACATCATTCCCCTGGAGAATCGACTTGGGAACAAGAAGATAGTATGCGCCAGCGTTACCCCCACCTGTTTGAGGAGACAGTTGTAACCTAAGCAATCTTGTATTTCCATAACTCTTCCATTATAACTTATTCTTTGATTGCAAGGATGCAATCCTTTTAAGGAGGGAAGATTGTAAACACCCAAATTTTTAGAGAAATTTTTAATACAATTTTCCCGTATTTTCGGTATTTTTTGGAATTTATAACGAAGGTAATTGTGGGTTAAAGAATTTTAAGTGCTGCTAGATGGTGTTAAAATATTATGGAATTAAGATTTTGCGGTGTAAAATGGAAATCCGGACATGTGGTATTTTTTGGTGCATTTATTGGACACCGGAGGCGCATTTTAAGCCTTAAAACTATTGGGAGAGTGAACCAGACCCAAGTTGAACCAACCCTGTTTAGACCAAACCAAACCCAGCTTATTGGGTCGGGTTGGGTTGGATCCGAGCCAAACCCGACCCGGACCCAAACCCGCATGGGAATCCTAGAATTTCTCCGCCGGAAATTCCTGTAGCAGCCCTATAAAGCTCCTCCTCGGCGTTCGTGCCTAGCCCTAACCTAAACCCTAAGTTCCCGCCGCCCTCGAGCTTCGCTGTCGACGACCTAGCTGCTCCGCCCAGCAGCTGATCCGCGGCGCCCTGAACGACGCCGTCGCTCCCCATCACCCAGACCCCTCGCCGCTCGGATCCCGCCGACGATCCGTCGATCGACGCTGCCATTTCCTCCGATCTCCTCCACCTCGACGTTTTCCCGTCCCCGTCGACACCGGTCAGCCCTCGGCGCCGTCGCCCTACCCCGACCTCGACGACCCCGATGCCGAGTCAGGACCATAGTACGGACACTCGGTAGACGCGAGGACACGACCCGGACACAAGTGAATCTCGGACACGGGGAAACTCAGATTTTGGAGCTCGGTTCAGGTACCGTTTTTTTCCTCATCGCAACTCCGATTTCAATTCCGTCAGTTGCTACACGTAGACTGTATAACCCTCTCGGTGCCCGTGTAACCCGCTCGGTGCAACGCGTCCTGTGGCGATCGCACACCACGATCCAAAAATAGGAAAAATAATGCCCTGTTTTACCCCGGAGCTGAGTGCGCCCCGCCAAACGGGACGACTTGGTCGCGTGCGGTCTTCACAGATACGTGCGCGTCGTTGATACGGTCGTGTGGGATTTCGCAGAAGTCGATTTGGAGGTGCGTGCACCCCGAAATCAACGCGTATCCGCAAACAACACTCGTATCCGACTTTTCTGGAACACGCTGTAACTTGGTGTACACACGTCGGATCGAGACGAAACTTGTGCCATCGGACTCGTAGCGATACGCTGGTCCTGTGACCCAAGTTTGTTCCGATTCTGAGAATGTTGACAAAATCGCGTATCGTGGCCCCACAAGCTCCACTTGACGGGCGATTTTGTGATCGGCTCATCGGAATCCAATTCTGGAAGTTCCGTTGGGTTCGTACCATCGTTCCTGACTTGTAGACACTAAGTTTGAGGAATTTGGAGACCTTTGACCCTGACCCGCTTTTCGGTGCAAAGTGGCCCACATGTGGATCCCGCTTTGGCCGAAAATGTCCTTTTTGCCCCTGTGTCCAAATTGGACGTAAGGACAAGCATTTCTAGCAGTTTGATACCTTCTGAGACTATTGGTGATATTTATTACAGCTTTTGGAGTAGTACCTATCGGATCCACAGATACAGGGACAGTTGTTGGTATTCGGACATCAGGCAAGTGTACCTTGCCAAACTTTGCAGTCTTTATATATGTTTTCTTGCTTTATTATATTTCTGTGCATGCTCAACCTAGGACCGTGTGACGTACTTAGCGTCCGATTATCAGTCGGGTGCCAACCCTGTACGCAGTGTTGGGTACTGTCATTTAGAGATGGACTTTCGTGACACTTGTTATTCTCGTACTTGTCTTATCAAGTACCATATAACCCAGGACACTTGACACTGTTCATAAGGCAGGATATTCCCGAGATATTCGTGGTGATTCTGTATAGGATACAGGACTTGACAGAGATACTATATGCTTAGATACATATGACTTGTTGCATTAGTGATGATCCCGCTTGACATAGACATGAGACGTTATGGTCATGATATGCGTGGTTACATGGGGTGGGGAGAGACACACAGGCTACAGGCTGTTTCTTATATATATATACTACTACTATTGTGAGGCCGTAGACTCTCGTAGCAGAGCTAGGCACATTACTTGTTATTACCACTACCGGCTCCCCGACACAGAGCTTGTAGTGGCACAGCCTGAGTACCCGTGCTGCTCTCACTTGCATTTTCACATAGATGGTTACTTACTTTCCCTGTTACTCCATTTATTTTCTATACTGCATTTATTTTGGCATGAGCTTTCTTGTACCTTGCTATGTCCCCTGAGGACCTGGATCCGGATTATGTCCCCAGGATTTGAGGACGAGATCTATCCTGAGATATACGGGACCGCAGCAGGAGCTGATCCAGGAGCTGTACCGCCATCCGAGGACGAGGTGTTAGCCGAGGACTTCTCCTGAGCATCCATGTTTTCTGGCTCAGTATTTATTTATTTATTTCAGTCATTTATTTCTGGTCTGTTGAACCATTGTATCAGATATTTATCGGGTTGTTCCCTGAAGCATTTTGTTGAGACTAGCTGATGATTTACATTTTTTTATTTACTCTGTGGATCATATTTTATACCTTGTGTGGATGAGATTAGTTGTGCCATGATTGTCGTAGACTTGTTATTTTACAGCTTAAGTATGCCCTGGTGGATCCATTAAATTGGGTTGTCCATCGGTGCGTGCTGCTGGCCATTATCACGCGTCCGGTCCCTCGGTATTTTGGGACTGGGGTGTGACAGTTCCCGCCCCTTGGGAGGTACCAAATAAATGACTACTTGAATCGGGGTTTTGGGCATAAAGATTCCACTGGCTCCCACATAAATAAGGAGCTGCACGGTAGCTACAAAATAGGGGTTCGATAGATCCTTTTGTCAACGGATGCTCCTATTACACTCGTAGTCTCTGAAGGATGAGAACCAACTATGTAGCATCTACATCGATAAATCAAAATATCCGACTAAGTAAGTTTTGGCTTGGAGCTGGTAGGGGCGGGCATACCAGCCTATCCGCTGAAAGATGGGGTTTCCCCATAATGTCCACGAACCGTTGCTCCCGGAGTAGCCAAATAGGGCTTAGCCGATCTTATAACTAAAGAGTCAATATCAATAATTAAAATTTGACCTGATTTTTATTGTTGATTTATTATTGTTCTTTTCGAAAGAGATCAAAATTGGTGAATCGGAAATAATTATAAGAAAAAAATGAAAATTTGTTTTTTATGGAACATACATATCAAAATTTATTCAAATGAACGATTTGAACACCTATTGATTCTAACAACTGATTGCAGGGTTGATCATTCGTTATGGGGTTGTTTATATACCCCATAATAAATGAATAAATAAATAAATAAATAAATAAATAAATATATATATATATATATATATATATATATATATATATATATATATATATATATGTATATATCAATACCAATAAAACTATACATACACCCTCCCTATTATGTACATATTATGATATAGCAACATGCACACACATACATAAATACATTTATAATTATACATTTATGCATATGTATAAATAATCATATAGCAACTATATATAATATAATTATCCAATTAAATATACATATATACATATTTACACATAACACATATACTATAACATATGTATTTACACATGTAGATTAATGGCTACATAATATATATACTCTTAGTATATACATAATACATAGATCTAGGATACAAGAAGCACAAATATATATACTATAATATATATAATATCTATATATATATTCACAAATACAATCTTCATGAATTAAGAGCACAAGAATTAGATCTATATATACACAACATATGGAAAGTATCACACCATATACCACTAGATCTAGGATACACATGTGACACGAGTCCACCACAAATCCAATTGTACCCTAAAGGACACAAACAAGTCACATATATTATTTATGAACAATATGAAGAGTCAAATATAGATCTACGTGTCCGTGTCAAAATATGACATGTACAAAGTCCGGTGTCGGAGGAAAAAACCCCCAAATCAACATGTATCACCAAATTGTTGGGATACGACCTACACGTACCCAATTTTGGACACGACACTAGCCCCAAACATATAAACACATGCCAAATTGATCTATAGGATCAATTGACACACACAATAAATGTTAATCTCGGAAATCCCCCAAAATTGACACAAAAGCACCATAACTTTCTCAATAGGCCTCCTATGAACACAAAACCAAATCCTATGGGTATCCTATGCATATGGGTTGATTTTCCATGGTTAAAACTCAGATTTAGAACTTAATTTAAGG
The DNA here is from genome assembly GCA_036927795.1 of Iris macrosiphon. Classification (NCBI taxonomy): domain Eukaryota; kingdom Viridiplantae; phylum Streptophyta; class Magnoliopsida; order Asparagales; family Iridaceae; genus Iris; species Iris macrosiphon. The sequence continues at coordinate 104,922,586 of JAYESA010000015.1, read as the reverse complement.
GGAAAAATTGAATTGTACCTATTGGGAGATGGATTCCCAATGAAACCTCCAATTGAGATAAAATTGCCTCCAACTTGTAGATCCTTGCTCCTCTTTGTAGATCCTTGCTTCCTCCTTCTAGATCCTTACTTCTCAAGTCTCTAATGGTGATTTAGGAAGGAATTGGAATGAAATTTGGTAGGAAAATGAAATGGTAATGAAGGAATTTGGTAGAGGAAAATTCTAGATCTAGTTTTGGAATAAAAAGAGGAGAGAGAAATTTCCCCCCTTTATAAATAGGCCGGCCCCTATTTCCCCTCCCTTAAGCTACTATGTAATGACCATTATACCCCTTGGGGCTTTTCATGAAGAAATAATTAAGGAAAGAAGCTTATAGTCTAATAATTTAATTAATTTAATCCATCTCCTTAACAATGGGCTTTTTAAATGGGCTAAGTTCTAACCAATTAATTCATGTTGGTCCATGGGTCTAAACTAAACTAGTTAGGTCCACTAATACAAGTCTAAAATAAATAACTAACATCTAACAACCATTAAATAATACAATAAATAATTATTTATCAAGCACAATATTTAATTAAATATGAAATTACTAAAATACCCTTTCCTAGAAAATGTGGTAGTGACAAGTCTACCCTCCTTAAAATAATTTCGTTCTCGAAATTCAAAGATGAAAACTACCCCCAGAAAATAACAAAACATAACTAAAGAATCATAACTAACTATGACAGAACATAACAATAAACAGAACATAACTAGGAAATAACATACTTCAAGGCACAAACAGATATGGATAACGCTCTCGCATTTCATCCTCTCTCTCCTAGGTAGACTCCCCCGGAGAGTGATGTCTCCATACGATGCGCACCAAAGGAATAGTCTGGTTTCTCAACACCTTCTCTCTCCGATCCAGAATCTTAACTGGCTGCTCTGGATAGCTAAGAGTAGGGCCCACCTCTATCTTTGAGTGATCCAATACATGACTAGGATCTGCCACGTATAGTCGCAACTGCGACACGTGAAAGACGTTGTGCACTCCCTCTAATGTAAGTTGCAAGTCTAGTCTATAAGCAACTGGACTGACCCTCTCTAGAATAGTGAAAGGTCCGATGAATGGCGGACTAAGCTTCCAGCCTACACCGAAGCGAATCGTGCCTCATGTCGGAGAAATCCTCAGAAATACCAAACCACCCACCTAAAATAAAATACCACATTAAGAACTTAATCTATAACATACAACCAAGAACAAGCATAAAACAAAAATCTAAACTATACCTCAAACTCCAAAGGTTTCCGATGGCTATCGGTCCAATGCCGCTGTCTGTTCTGCGCCGCTCGAAGTCTGTCTTTGATCAACTGAACCTTCTCTGCTGCATCCATAACCATCTCTGGCCCAACCAAAAATCTTTCTCCAACATCGTCCTAAGACAAAAGAGTACGACACCTCTGACCGTACAAAGCTTTAAAAGGTGACATCTTTATACTGGCCTGGTAACTGTTGTTGTAAGCAAACTCTACCTAATGGGGATGGTCCTCCCAAGAACCCCCGAAATTTAATACACAAGTGTGTAACATATCCTCGAGAGTCTGAATAGTCCTCTCTAACTGCCCATCTGTCTGGGGATGATATGTAGTACTAAACTTGAGCTGAGTGCCCAAACTCTCCTACAAACTCCTCCAGAAATGAGAAGTGAAACGACTATCCCGATCCGAGACTATGCTGACGGGAACTCCATGTATCCTAACGATCTGCCTCACATACATCTCTGCCAGCTTCTCCGTAGACAAACCCACTTTGAAAGGCAAAAAAGTGGACCGACTTGGTCAACCTATCAACGATGACCCAAATTGCGTCTTTCCCTCCTGGAGATCGTGGAAGTCCGGACACAAAATCTATAGTAATGTGCTCCCACTTCCACTTTAGAATGGGTAATGGCTGAAGTAAACCTCCTGGCCTCTGTCTCTCGGCTTTCACCTACTGGCACACTAAGCATCTGGATACAAACTGTACCACTTCCCTCTTCATGCCATACCACCACACACACTCTCGCATATCCCGATACATCTTGTTAGCACCTGGATGCATGGAATACTGAGAGCGATGCGCTTCCTGCAGCACCTCCTTACGTAGCTCCCCACTAGGCACACATAATCTAACTCTATGCCTCAAAGATCCATCCTCTATAATACAGAATTATCCTCCAATCCTGCTCTCACCTGAGCTCTGATACTCCTCAAAGATACATTCTCATACTATGCTTCCTTGATCCTGTCCATCAAATCTGAATGTATCTGTAATCCCCACATCTGCATAGCACAACTAGGAACTATCACCTTAATGCCCAAGCTCTCCAAGTCCTCAAACAAATATCGTCCTGCGTCAAGAACATGGCTACCAGATACCTGCTCAAAGCATCGGCAACTACATAAGCTTTTCCAGGATGATATTGCAAAGATATATCAAAATCCTTCATTAGTTCTTACCACCGACGCTGCCTCATGTTCAACTCCTTCTACGTGAAAACGTACTTCAAGCTTTTGTGGTCTGTGAAGATCTCCATACGCTCTCCGTACAACTAATGTTTCCACAACTTTATAGCGAAGATGACTGCTGCCAACTCCAAATCATGGGTAGGATAGTTCTTTTCATGAGGACGCAATTGCCTGGATGCATAGGCAATCACTTTCCCATGCTGCTGAAGAACACAACCCAAAACTTTCCCCAATGCATCACTATAAATAGTGAAACCTCCAGACACTGATGGCAACGTCAAAATAGGAGCAGATGTCAACCTCTTCTTCAACTCCTCAAAAGCAACCTGGCAATCCTCCATTCAAACAAACTCCACATCCTTCCTTGTGAGTCAGGTCATCGGCTCGACAATCCTAAAAAAATCTTGCACAAACTTCATGTAATAGCCAGGATGATAATGCTACTGCCACTGCTGCCTCAATAAATGACAGTGGCTGCTGTCATTAAACCCTCTGTCGCTAAATCATGCAATATATATATATATATATATATTATATATATATATAATATATATAAAAAAACCACATAATAAATAAATATATATATAAATACCAATAAAACTATACATACACCCGCCCTATTATGTACATATTATGATATAGCAACATGCACATATATACATAAATATATTTATAATTATACATCTATGCATATTTATAAATAATCATATAGCAACTATATATAATATAATTATCCAATTAAATATACATTCATATTTACACATAACACATATACTATAACATATATATTTATACATGTAGATGAATAGCTAAATAATATATATACTCTTAGTATATACATAATACATAGATCTAGGATACAAAAAGCACAAATATATATACTATAATATATATAATATCTATATATATACACACACACAAATACAATCTTCATGAATTAAGAGCACAAGAATTAGATCTATATATAATTACACAACATATGGAAAGTATCACACCGTATCCCACTAGATCTAGGATACACATGTGACATGAGTCCACCACACATCCAATTGTACCCCAAAGGACACAAACAAGTCACATATATTATTTATGAATAATACGAAGAGTCAAATATAGATCTACGTGTTCGTGTCAAAATATGATATGTACAAAGTCCCGTGTCGGAGTAAAAAACCCCTAAATCAACACGTATCACCAAATTATTGGGATACGACCTACACGTACCCAATTGTGGACACGACACTAGCTCCAAACACATAAACACATGGCAAATTAATCTATAGGATTAATTGAAACACACAACAAATGTCAATCTCGGAATTCTCCCAAAATTGACACAAAAAGTACCATAACTTTCTCAATAGGCCTCCTATGAACACAAAACCAAATCCTATGGGTAGTCTATGCATATGGGTTGATTTTCCATGGTTAAAACTTAGATTGAGAACTTAATTTAAGGGGAAAAACTGAATTATACCTATTGGAAGATGGATTCCCAAATGAAACCTCTAATTAAGATAAAATTAACTCTAACTTGTAGATCCTTGCTCCTCTTTGTAGATCATTGCTTTTCAAGTCTCTAATGGTAATTTGGGAAGGAATTGGAATAAAATTTGGTAGGAAAATGAAATGAGAATGAAAGAATTTGGTAGAGGGAAATTCTAGATCTAGTTTTGGAATAAAAAGAGGAGAGAGAAATTCCTTCCCTTTTATAAATAGGTTGGGCCCTATTTCCCCTCCCTCAAGCTACTATGTAATGACCATTATACCCCTTGGGGCCTCTCATGAATAAATAATTAAGGAAGGAAGCTTCTAGTCTAATGATTTAATTAATTTAATCCATCTCCTTAACAATGGGCTTTCTAAATGGGCTAAGTTCTAATCAATTAATTCTTGTTGGTCCAAGGGTCTAAACTAAACTAGTTAGATCCACTAACACAAGTCCAAAATAAATAACTAATATCTAACAACCATTAAATAATACAACAAATAATTATTTATCAAGCACAATATTTAACTAAATATAAAATTATTAAAATACCCTTTCCTAAAAAATGTGGTAGTGACAGAGGGGGGATTGAGCATCAGCGTGCAGCAGCAGCAGCAGCAGTGAGGCAGCATAGTGGCTGCAGCGAGTGCAGCAACAGCGAGACAGCGCAGTGGCTGTAGCGAATGTAGCAGCAGCAGCGTGCAGCAGTTGCATCAACGCGTAGTGGCAGCCGCAGCAGAAGCAAGGCAGCACAGTGGCTGCAGCGAACACAGCAACAGCGAGGCAGTGTAGTGGCTGCAGGGAACGCAACAGCTACATCAGCATGCAACAACAGCAGCGAGCAAATGCAGCAACTATAGTATCAACAGCAGTGAATTGAGACAGTGCAATAGCAGCAAGAGGAGTATCAATGAACAAAAAGGTAAGTAGGTAAATTCCTAGCTAGTTTAGTTAGTTATTGATAGTTTAGTAGTTTAGTAGTTAGTTCCTTGGTATAGTAGTAGTTTAGTTTAGTTAGTTACTCTATTATGTAGTCATATATATATATATATATATATATATATATATATATATATATATATATATATATATATAGTTTAGTAGTTAGATATGTTAGATATGCATACTTGTATCTCTATTAGTATTATGTATATATGTGTATCTCTAGTAGTTATGTATATGTATGTATAGATAAATGTTTATATGTTTTAGTATGTATTAGTAGATAGTATAGTAGTTTGTATTAAGATATAAATATATATTAGTCATAGTTAGGAGTTAGGTAGTTAATTATACACTAGAGTTGACATTACCTTGAGATACCAAGGTAAATATCAAGGTATTGGGTTGATACTCAAGGTATCAGGTAGAAACTCAAGGTATTGAAGGATACTCAAGGTATTGGATTTGAGTATCACGATGGGGGTGTAGTGGTGCGATACCGCGTTGGTTCAAAGCCAATGTATCCACTTAGCATTAGTTTAGTTAGAAATATTAGATATTGATGATTGTATATGCATATTATAATATTTTCTAATGAATTAATTTGCTTATCTCAGGATACGGTATCCTATTGATTTCCTAGTATCCTAGTTTAGCTAGTGTGGCTTAGTTGTATAGTGTATGGACTCGATATCTTAGATATAGACTCATACAACCTAGAAATAGCTAGTTTGACTAGTTTGTCATAGAGTTGACCTAGTTTGACTTTTTTGACTTAGAAATAACTTTTAGACCTAGAAGTTGTGTCATGACCCGCACCCGGATAATCGGGCCCGAGTACATAATTACGCCCAACCTGCATCGCAGCATCGGCGGTAGAACGCTGTCTGGGTTATTTCTAACTATCTAACATCTTAACAATATAATATGGTACCTTTCAATCATCTCAACTCCGAACTGAGGAGCAATATGATATCTCACAAGTATATCTAATCTCAATCACAAACAAACTAAGAAAGAATAATGCACGAATGGAATTACGAAGGAAGAATAAAGATACAATCCATAATTTGAAATAATAATACAAACTGTGAATTCACCAAAAGAATAGTCTAATACAATCTAATACAAATATAACTAGATCTCCTCGGGCTCTACAACTAAGTCCTCCTGGTCAATAGGAGTATCCTCTAAAGGTACGCCATCTTGTGGTCCATAGAACATGGAACACTACTCTAGAAGCCAATCATCTGGAAAAATATATCCAGTTAGGATTGGAGCGAAGTACATACCTCTGAAAGCAGTTTCAATAGCATAATCGAGCATATAAACAAATATAGAAATAAAATATCATATCACTAAACATATGAATGATAAACAATAGATATATACTGGTAATGTACGAGAATATAGATCAACAATATGAATATCACAATATGATAAAATAACTGCAATCTAAACTAACTAATGTGTATCAGAATACAAGTTCATTATGTGATCAGGTTGGGTGAACATGATCAGGTAAGACGATTACAATTGAGGTATGTAACTAGAATGTACACGATGTAACAATGGATTTGATCACATAATCAACTCCTACTCTCCCACACCCAACTAATACCGATGGATCCAAACACGACATGCTACGAACACGAAAAATAACCACTAAACACGAGTAGTGGATGTACACAAATATCATAACCACCGAACACGAGTGGTGGGTGTACAAGAATAAGCACACTGAACACGAAATAAAATCAATATCCAATATACACGATATGATACAATGTACACGAGTACCCGCTGAGCACGGTAGGGGACAACATCTTCTGACAGGATCCATATAGTACCAGTCCATGAAATCACTGTGTCAGGATCGATATATACAATTATAGAATATGCATATATACTGTATTATAAATTAAAAACTATCAAAAAAATATACTCGCCCGAAGTCCTGAGCAAGGTATGTCTCTCGATGCCCAAGCTTGTGTCACACAACCTATATATGGTATGTTGTATCAATACAAGGTTCAAGAATAAAAATAAGTTAAGTTGATGCAATTGTAGGTCGATATGCCATTTCTAATTCAAACCAATAAATTTTAGGTTGCAAGAGTCTAATGCTAAGTCACTAAGTCGCTAAACTATGAAGCTATTCTATACTAGCTAATACTATGATACAACAAGGCACTCAAAGAGCCGTATCCTAAGATATGCAAGTTTTTGAATATGAAAATAGTGTTTATATATGTATATAAGTCATATATTATAATACTATAACCAATCAATTGAAATAGGATACCTTGGCCTTGCACCAATACGTATCGCACCTATCTCGATACCCAAAATTAATACCTTGGGTATCGACCCAATATCTTGGTAATACCTTGGTATCCTGAGGCAACCCAACACTCAAAATAATAGCTAACACATATATGTACAAAATTAGATACAACCCAACACTCAACTAGTAATAAATAAATAATACAATAATTAAATAAATTATGCATGCACAATATTAGATACAAATAATCCTAAAATAAATATTACCCATTTTAATTACCAAACTATCCTTGAGTAAAAATGTGAGGGTGATAATCCTACCCACCTTAGAAAAAATTTGTCCTCGAAATTAAGGAAGAAACTATCTACCAAAAGCAAATAATACAATACAAGAAAGAATTATACCTCACGGCTCGAACAAATATGGATATCGCTCGCGCATCTCGGTCTCTCACTCCCAGGTACTTTCTCCTGGCGAGTGATGCCTCCATGCGACGTGCACCAAAGGAATCGTCTGGTTCCTCAGCACCTTCTCTCTCCGATCCAGAATCTCCACTGGCTGCTCTGGATAGCTAAGAGTACGGCCCACCTCTATCTCTGAGTGATCCAACACATGATTAGGATCTGCCATATTCCATCTTAACTGCGACACGTGAAACATGTTGTGCACTCCCTCTAGTACAGGTGGTAAGTCTAGTCTGTAAGTTACTGCACAGACTCTCTCAAGAATACTGAAAGGTCCAATAAATCGCGGACTAAGCTTGTCGCCTCCACCGAAATGAATCATGCCACGTGTCGAAGATATCCTCAAGACAACTAGACCGCCAACCTAGCACAAAACACAACCTTAGCACTCTAACAAACAACAATCAAACACAAGCAAAACAAAACTAAAGCTATACCTTAAACTCTAAAGGTCTCCGGTGGCTATCGGCCCAATGCCGCTGCCTGTCCTGCGCCACTCGAAGTCTGTCCCTGATAAGCTTCACCTTCTCTGCTGTATCCACTATCATCTCTGGTCCTAATAAAGCTCTATCACCAATATCATCCCAGGACAATGGAGTGCAGCATCTCCATCCATATAATGCCTCAAATGGTAATATCTCAATGCTGGCTTGGTAGCTGTTGTTGTATAAAAACTCTACCAAGTGAAGGTGATCCTCCCAAAAACTCCAAGATCCAAAACATATGTGTGTAGCATGTCTTCGAGAGCCTAAATAGTCCTTTTCGACTATCCGTCCGTCAGAGGGTGATAAGCAATACTAAACTTGAGCTGAGTGCCCAAGCTAGCCTATAAACTCCTCCAGAAATAGGACGTGAAGTGACTATCCCGATCCTAGACTATGCTCACTGGAACTTCGTACAATTGGATAATCTGGCGCACATACATCTCTGTAAGCTTCTCCGTAGATGTACCCACTTTAAATGGCAGAAAGTGGGCTGATTTGGTCAACCTGTCCACCATGACCCAAATCGCATCTTTGCCTCCTAGAGAATGCGGAAGTCCTGATACAAAATCCATAGTCATATGCTCCCATTTCCACTCTGGAATGGGTAAAGGCTGAAGTAATCCTCTTGGCCTCTGTCTCTCCGCCTTGACTTGCTAGCAAACTAAGCATCTGGACACGAAGTTAGATACCTCCCACTTCATGCCATACCACCATACATGCTCCCTTATGTCTCTATGCATCTTGTTGGCACCTTGATGCATAAAGTATTGAGAGCGATGTACCTCTTACAGAATCTCCTCGTCCAATGCTCCTCTCGGTTCACATAACCTGGTGCCGTATCGCAATGATCCGTCATCTACGATGATGAAGTCCTCTGCCCGCCCCAATAGAACCTGTGCTCTGATGCTCCTTAGAGACTCATCCTCATATTATCCGGCTCTGACCCAGTCCATCAGCTCCGACTAAACCTGAAGTCCCCACATCTATGCTGCAACTCCAGGAACTAGTACCTCAATGCCCAAACTGTCAAGATCTGCTAATAAATGTCTGTCTCCAGTCAAGCACATAGCCATAGGATACCTGCTCAAAGCATCTGCGACTACGTTGGGCTTTCCTGGATGGTACTAAAAAGATATGTCAAAGTCTTTTATTAGCTCCAACTATCATCACTGCCTCATGTTGAGCTCTTTTTGTGTAAACACATACTTCAAGCTCTTATGGTCTGTGAAGTTCTCTACTCTCTTTCCATATAGATAGTGTTTCCAAAATTTGAGAGCAAAGATAACCGTTGCCAACTCTAAATCATGGGTAGGGTAGTTCTTCTCATACGGGCGTAATTGTCTGGAAGCATAGGCAATCACCTTCCCGTGCTGCTGTAACACACAACCCAAACCCTTTTTTGATGCATCACTATAAATGGAAAATCCTTCTGCACCTGATAGTAGTATCAAAATGGGATCTGTAGTCAATCTCCTCTTCAGCTCCTCAAATGCTGACTAACAATCCTCAATCTAGACGAATTCCATGTCCTTCCTGGTCAGTCTAGTCATCGGCTCTGCAAGTCTGGAAAAGTCCTGAACAAACCTCCGGTAGTAGCCTGCTAATCCAAGGAAGCTCCTGATCTCTGCTACTGAGCTCGGGGTAGACCATGATTCAACTGCTGAGTTCTTTTTTGGGTCCATCGAGATTCTATCTCCTGTAATGACATGCCCAAGGAATTCAACCTTATCAAAAAAGAATTTGCACTTCAATAACTTGCCATACAGCTTCTCCTTCCTTAGGGTCTCAAGAACAATCCTTAAGTGCTGCTCATGCTCCTCTGGGGTCTTCGAATATATCAGAATATCATCAATGAAAACTACAACAAACTGGTCTAGGTACTGATGAAACACCTTGTTCATCAAGTTTATGAACATTATCGGGGCATTGGTCAACCCAAACGGCATCACGAAGAACTCGAACTACCCATAACGAGTCCTAAAGCTGTCTTCGAGATGTCTTCCCTCTTCAATTTTACCTGGTGGTCCCTTGACCTCAAGTCTATCTTGGAGAATACCTTCGCTCCGCTTAACTGGTCAAACAAGTTATCTATCCGCGGCAACGGTATTTGTTCTTGATAGTGAGGCTATTAAGTGCCCTGTTTTCGATATAGATATATACCGACCCATCCTTCTTTGGTACAAAAAGTACTGGAGCACCCCATGGTGATGAACTGGAATGGATAAAGCCCTTGTCTTGTAACTCATCCACCTGCTTCTTCAACTCTGCCAGTTCGCTGTTGTTTACTCTATAGACGTGTTGAGATATCGACTCTACACCTGGAACCAAATCTATAGAGAATTCTACATCTCTGTCCGGTGGCAACCCCGACAACTCCTCTGAAAAGATATCCAAGAACTTTGTAATCAACGGATATGGCAGCTCCTGCACTTCTACCAAAGCTCCACAGAAATTGCCTTCGCTCTGCTCTGCTCCTCGGACGAACTCAAACTCCGGCTCTTCTGGCATCTGAAATAAAACTCTACCTCCACGATAATCGATACTAGCGTGATGTCTACTCAACCAATCCATCCCGAGTACTATATCGTAAATTGGAAGTGGCATTACAAGTAAACATACGCTCAACTCACGGCGCTCTCCTAAATAAACTCTCTGGTTCTTACAAACATCACTGACCAGGATAATGCTACCCCAGTCATGATCTTACAAATCTGCACCAATGGTTCATAATCAAGACGATGGCTCAAAGCAAAAGATACAGATATAAAGCTATCAGAAGTGCCAAAATCGAACAAAATATGAGCTGGAAATGAGTCGAGATAAACTGAACCTGAGATGACATCGTCAACCGGCTCCTCCTCCTCGACAGTCAAGGCAAAAGCTCACCCCTGTCATTGTGCTCCTCTCCGCTGCTGATGCTGGGCAAACTTCTACTACTGTGCTGGAAGAGGTCCTCTCTGCTGCTGTCCCACTGGTGGTCTAGCGGGTGCCCTCTGTGCCTGTCCTCCACCCTGAGCTGGACGAGCTGGGACTTTGGGACAAGCCTAACTCTGATGATCTCCCAATCCACAGAATAAGCATTGGCCTAGCCTCATCCTGCATGTGTCTCATCCGTGTCTTTGCTTTTTACAGAAAGTGCAAGAAACTGCTGCCTTCTGGATCTGATGCATTTGCTGAGCCGGCGCTCTAGTTGGCCCATGATACTGCTACCTTTGTTGCTGGTAAGGCCTCTAGTGCTACTGCTGGAAGTGAGGCCTCTTCGCTGGACCGATGTTGTTGCTGGATCCTTCTGTGTCCCTCGGCCTCTTAGAACCAAGCTCTAAGTCATCCTACGCTCTCTGCGCCTGTTTGAGTATCTCCTCGAAGGTGGCGGTAGGATATCCGTTGGTGTTGGGTTTGACTTTCTGGTTCAGGCCCTTCCTGAACTTCCTTGCTCTGCCTCTAGGGTTCTGACCCTCCACGAAGTGACCTAGTCGGCAATACTCTGTCGCATACTCGTCCACTGACATACCTCCCTAGACGAGGTACTTGAACTAACTGTCCAAAGATGTGAGAGCCACGTCTGGAAAAAACTTCTGCTTAAAAAGCTCTTTGAAGGTTTCCCAAGAGAGTCCTAGTACTATAATCCTGGGGTTTGTCCAAAACTATGTCAAAGCAATGTTGAACATCATACACCCCGCTGTCTCTATCTGTAGCATCTCTAGAATCTGCTCCAACCGCAGGTTCCGCTCGATGTCCTTGATCCACTCATCCGCATAGATAATCTCCTCTGTGCCCCTGAAGTCCTTTGGGCCTATCCTCTTGAAGTCGATGATGGTACCCGGTCTCGGCTGATGCGGAATAAACTGAGCTGGTGCCTTCTGTGGCTGGACTGTAGTAGCTCTCTCAACTACTGTAAGTGCGATCTGGTGAGCATTCTCTATGCTCTATCGCAGGACCTATGACTGTTGTTGTTGTGCCTCCATCATCTGCTGGAAGAGCATGAATATCTGTGTCTGATCAACTACTGGTGGTGGAGGTGGAAGATCCTCGGAAACTGCCTGTCCTCTCCTCGGTACTGGAGGTGGAGCACCTCCGAAAGATGCTACCGATACGCCTACCTGGACCAATGAAGCTGACCTCCTGAATATAGTTGATGGACCATCGTCCGAGGGTACTGCCCTTATGTGATGAAGTGACTGATCGTGCTGTCACGGCACCTGATCGCTGGGAACGCGTCTTCGGCGGCATCTTGACGATAGATTGAAATACGAAATCGATATTGAATATGATACGATATCATCAAAGAAGGATAAAACTTTATTCAAAGTAAAACAATATTCAAAAGATAAGGATTTGCAAAAATAGATATTTGAATTTTCCTAGGTGTGATTGAGTAAACTCTCAGCCTAAATCCTATTTCCTAAAGCAGACTCGTAGCAGTACTCTAGACGAGCACAACTACGATATCTATCTAGAGTTGCAAGTTGTACGATATCGTAGGATAGATGAGACCTGCATAGGCCACCACTAAAAATGTGTCATGACCCGCAACCGGATAATCGGGCAGGAGTACATGATTACGCCCAGCCTATGCTGCAACATCGGCGGTAGAACGCTGTTTGGGTCATTTCTAACTATCTAATATCTTAACAATATAATATGGTACCTATCAATTATCTCAACTCCGAACGGAGGAGCAATATGGTATCTCACAAGTATATCTAATCTCAATCACAAACAAACTAAGGAAGAATAATGCACGGATGGAATAGCGAAGGAAGAATAAAGATACAATCCACAATCTGAAATAATAATACAAACTGTGAATTCACCAAAAGAATAGTCTAATACAATCCAATACAAATATAACTAGACCTCCTCGGGCTCTGCAACTAAGCCCTCCTGGTCAATAGGAGTATCCACTAAAGGTACGCCGTCCTGTGGTCCGTAGAATGTGGGACACTGCTCTATAAGCCAGTCATCTGGAAAAATATATCCAGTCAGGATTAGAGCGAAGTACATACCTCTGAAAGTAGTTTCAATAGCATAATCGAGCATATAAACAGATATAGAAATAAAATACAAGATCACTAAACATATGAATGATAAATAATAGATATACAGGTAATGTACGAGAATATAGATCAACAATATGAATATCATAATATGATGAAATAACTGTAATCTAAACTAACTAATGTGCCTCAGAATATAAGTTTATTATATGATCAGGTTGGGTGAACATGATCAGGTAAGACGATTATAAGTGAGGTATGTAACCAGAATGTACACGATGTAACAATGGCTTTGATCACATAATCAACTCCTACTATTCCACCCCCAACTAATACCGATGGATCCAATCACGACACGCTACGAACATGAAATATAACCACTGAACACGAGCAGTAGGTGTACATGAATATCATAACCACCGAACAAGAGTAGTGGGTGTACACGAATAAGCACACTGAACACGAGCAGTGTGTGAATACCAAATAAAATCAATACCCAATATACATGATGAGATACAATGTACACGAGTACCCGCTGAACACGGTAGGGGATAACATCTTCTGACGGGATCCATATAGTACCAGTCCGTGAAATCACTGTGTCGGGATTAATGTATACAATTCTAGAATATGCATATATACAATATTATAAATTAAAAACTATCAGAGAAATATACTCGCCTGAAGTCCTGAGCAAGATTTGTCTCTCGATGTCCAAGCTGGTGTCACACAATCCATATATGGTATATTGCATTAATACAAGGTTCAAGAATGAAAATAAGTTAAGTTGAAGCAATTGTAGGTCGATACACCATTTCTAAGTCAAACCAATAAATTATAGGTTGCAAGAGTCTAATGCTAATTCACTAAGTCGCTACACTATGAAGCTATGCTATACTAGTTAATGCTATGATACAACAAGCACTCAAAGAGCCGTATCCTAAGATACACAAGTTTTCGAATATGAAAATAGTATTTATATATGTATATACGTCACATATTATAATACTATAACCAATTAATTGAAATTGGATACCTTGGCCTTGCACCAATACGTATCGTACCTATCTCGATACCCAAAATCAATACCTTGGGTATCGACCCAATACCTTGGTATCCCGAGGCAACCAAACACTTAACATAATAGCTAACACATATATGTACATACCTCAATCACTAACTATACTGTGTATCTAAACTACTAACAATAATTATATACCATAATCCAAATAACTAACTACTATAAAATAACAACTAATACAAAATATATATATATATATATATATATATATATATATATATATATATATATATATATATATATATATATATATATATAAACAAAGTATATCACTAACTACTACAATACCTTACCTAACTAATCATACTGATAACTGGATACTAAAACTTAAACTATAACTCAAACACTTAACTAATCACCCACAACCCAACTAACAACTATCAGCTAACTGATACCTGGAACTAAACTACCCAAAATTTAACTAAGCAACTAACAAACTAACTAACACCACACTGAAACACAAATGCTGAAAGCATAGTGGACTGGCACTGTGATACTGAACATGATACTCCCTGACCTGTACTCGGGCACAGTGTCATACCACAGCCTGATACTCCTGGCACTTGCTGATACTCTACCTGTTCTGATATAGGTACTGTGTTGTGTACCATATGCATTGGCTGCCACTTGCTGAGTCTGACACTGCAAATCCGTTGGTTGACTGCACTGTGTTGCAGAGTTTGCCTGTGTCTCGAGGCTGCATTTAAGACTCTGCCTCGAGCATGTTTACTGCATCTGCTATAGGCTATTTACTGTAGTATTTGGCTGCAGTTGCTATTTAGTTGCCTAGCTCGACTGATACCTTGCTGAACGCATTGATGCTACTGCCGTTCGTGCTATGCAGAGGCCTGCACAGTGGACTGCACACTGCTGTGCAGTCCTTGCTACCCGAGTGCAGTGACTGCACTATCTTCCCGAGTCCCCTCATACCCACACACAAAAACAAATGCACGTACACTTACATATATACTCAAATGTCCATCTATACCTCTACGTATATATCAATCTACATATATGTATAAATCTCTCTATATTCATATAAGCATAGCTACACCTCTCTCTCTCTATATATATACATAAAAACACATGTATATATATATATATATATATATATATATATATATATATATATATATATATATATATATATACTTACACACATATAATCAAATGCATATATATATATATATATATATATATATATATATATATATATATATATATATATATATATATATATATATATATATATATACCAACACAAATATATATACATATATATATATACATATACCTATACATACATATATATCTATATACTCTATTACTTACACATATAGACACACATATAATCAAACTCAAATACACTAATATATGCATATATATATATCACCTAATTATCATATATATATATATATATATATATATATATATATATAATTATCATCTAGATATATAAATACATATGTACGTATAGAAATAAGAGCAAAACACCAAACATGTGGAGTGCACCGCACCCGTATCATACTTTTCCTATGATACGCTTGCGATACGGCTCCAACACACAACCAAACGCATTCCGGAGGACACAAGCAAGTCTATAACACTAATTATGAGCAATACCTATGATATTAGAGTATCTACGTGTTCGTGTCATAATATGATATGCACAAGGTCCCGTGTCGGAGAAAACCCCCCAAAATCAACCCGTTTTGTCAAATTGACGAGATACGGCCTACACGTATCCAATTGTGGATATGATACTAGTTACAAACAAGCAATCAAATGTCAATTAGATCTATTAGACCCAATGACAACCACAACATGTGCCAATCTCGGAATTCCCCTAAAATTGGCACCAAATTGGATATAACTTCCACCGTAGGTCTCCGATGAACCTAAAAATAATTTCTATTGGTAGCCTATGCTTGTGGGTTGGTTTCTCATGGTTAAATCTCAGATCTAGAGTCTATTAGAAGGGAAAAAACTAAAATGTACCTATTAGGAGATGGATTCCCAATGAAAAGTCCCCAAGTGCCAAGTAGCTCCTCTCCTTGTAGATCTTGGCCTCCTCCTCCTTGTTCCTTGCTTCGTTCTTCTAGATCCTAGATGTAGAAGCCTCAATAAAGAATTTGGTAAGGGATTGGTGAAGAATTGGTAGAGAATTGATGAGAGAATGGAAGAAATTAGAGGAGGGAAATTATAGATCTAGTATTTGGGGATGAATGAAATGAGAGCACTCTCTCTCTCTCCTCCTCTATGGGTCGGCCATGTAACCCCCTCCCCAAGCAATGTAAAATGTTCCAAATACCCCTTAGGGCCTCTCATGAAGAATTTAATTAGGGAGGGAACGTTCTAGTCTAATAGTTTCTCTAATTAATCCAACCTTCTAATCCATGGGCCTAATTTATGGGCTCAAACTAAACTAATCTAAATATTGGGTTCACGCATTCTAATAAATGGGTTTGGTCCACTACATAAGTCTAAAACAAATCTACAACTAGCAATAAATAAATAATATAATAATTAAATAAATTATGCATGCACAATATTAGATACAAATAATCCTAAAATAAATATTACCCATATCAATTATCAAACTACCCTTGAGTGAAAATATGAGGGTGACAAGTGGACTAGTTTAACTTATTTTCATTCCAAACCTTGTATTAATGCAATATTCCATATATAAGTTTGTGTGACAACAATTTGGACACCGTTTTGCATTATTTGCTCTAGACCACAGCCGAGTACATTCTCTGATTGTTTTCATTATTTGATTACTACTATAACTCAAGTATTTAGTAATGTTACTTATGATTCTTGACACAATAGTACACAGATTGGTATTATTATTTGATCGTCTGTCATGAGATGTTACCTTAATTATTGAAATGGTATCAGATATTGTCCTTGTTGGTATTGGATAACATTGAATATTGTAGATTAAATATTGGATAAATTGGCTAGTAATGTGTCATGATTCGATCCATCATATCTGTCGGGGTGAGAGAAATACCAATTAAATATGTGATCAAGAACTATCGGCTAGTAGTGTAATCATTGGCTACTAACTAATCATGTACTTCACGTATGGTTGAGTTAGCTCCTTAGTGTAATCATTGAATCTCCCAGGCCGATCACATATTTAGTTAGTATCTCAAATCACATAGAATATTGTAGTTTCCATATTCAGTTCATTGATTACACTATTCTATTTATGACATTATAGTTCATTCCTTCATTCTTGTACGCATTAATTATATTTTTTCCTGCTAGTATTGCCTATTCTTTTATTGTTCTTGATCATCAGTTATATTCTCTTCGTAAATAGCATCCTCTATTTTACTACTTTATAGTTTTGTCAATTAATTGAACTGCTATTGGGTTATATTTCGCTCCATTCCTGACTGAATTTTTTTTCTAGAGGATCCCGGGGATTGGTGTCCGACATATTATGGTCTTCGACCTATAGATGATGCAGACCTGGACCCACTAGTTCTGTGGTGATTGTTAGGAGGATTATCCGGATCACTAGTCTTCCATAGTTAGTTTTTTTTAGCATTTTGGTACCATATTTGTTTTTGGCGTATATTTAAGATTTGGATATTATTTCTATTATTGTTGTTATATTTATTTTAACTGCATAGTTATGTTAGACTTCTTTGATATCCTATCGTGCCATAGATTTATGATTGAGTATTTGCTATCCTCCTTCTTGGAGTTAAGATATTATTGGCAGATTATATATTATTATGAGATGTCTAGATAGTATAGTCGACCTAGACAGCGTTCTACCGCCTATGCTACGTCGTAGGATGGATGTACCCACGTACTCGTTCCCCTTCACCGGGTACGGGTCGTGACACTTTGGCATAGCAAAAATCCAAAATTTATCAGCAAAAGCTTCATTAGTATTTTTGGGTCCTATTTGATAAATAAAAGCAACATTTGCAATGATATCTCTATTTGAGGAATGCATAGTTACATCTTTCGATACATCACATATTACCAAGTCCTCAGGATAATCTGTGGAGAACTTTAGTCTCCTTGGCAGACTTTTCGGATGACTTATACTATTTGTATCTTCTGATGTCTTATTGGTTGCGGGTTGACTACCTTCATCGTCGCTTTTATTTAGTGTTTGAGTATTGTGTTCATCAAATATAATATTGATTGATTCTTCAACATTCAATGAGGTCTTGTTGAATACTCTGAATCCTTTACTTTTGGCGGCATAACCTAGAAAAATACCTTCATCGGCCTTGTAATCAAAATTTCCTAGATTATCTTTGGTATTAAGAATAAAATATTTGCAGCCAAAAACTTTAAAGTAACTAATTGTGGGTATTCTACCAAACCAAAGTTCATAGGAGTTTTTCTTCGATATAGGTCGAATAAGCGCCACATTCAAAACATGGCATGACGTACTTACATCTTAAGCCCTAAAGTATTTCAGAAGGTTATACTGATTTAACATGACTCTAGCCATATTGCCAAGAGTTCTATTCTTTCGCTCTACAATACCATTTTGTTGTGGAGTTCTAGGACAAGAAAATTCATGAGAAAAACTATTTTTATTACAAAATCTTTTGAAATCAGTATTTTGAATTTGCTTCCATGATCACTTCGGATACGAGTAATCATGAAACCTTTTTCATTTTAAACCTTTTTGCAAAAAGTGACAAATTCAGAAAATACTTCATTTTTATTTGTAATAAAATAAACCCATGTGTATCTAGAAAAATCATCAATAATAACATAAGCATAAAGCTTACCGCCAAGACTGCAGACTCTATTGCGTCCAAACAAGTCCATATGCAAGAGTTGGAGAGGCCTAGAGGTACTTACAGAGTTGATTGATTTAAAAGAAGATTTATTAGCTTTATTCTTTTCACAGTGAGCACATACCATATCTTTCCTGAAAATAATCTCTGGTAAGCCTCTTATTAGTTTCTTTGTAGATAGTCATGCAATAGTGTCCATGTTTGTGTATCCTAGACGTATATACTATAGCAAGCTATCATCTTTGTTGGCGTATAGACATTTGCCTGCATTGTCAGTGTCTTTTGCAAGATAGAAAATATATATATTGTCTTTCCTGAACCCTTCAAAGATAACCTTACCAGTGGATCTTTCATAAATAGAATATTTGTTTTAACGAAGTTAATACCATAACCATGGTCAACTAGATGACTGATGCTGAGTAGGTTATGTTTTAATTCCATTACTAGACAAATGTCTTTTATGACAGGATAGGGAGGAAAACCTATATTACCATTACCAATAATGTATCCTCTAAGGTTATTGCCGAAGGAGACATAACCTTCTTTCTTCATCGATAGCGTTACAAATAGGTTAGCATCACCAGTCATATATCCTGAGCAACCACTATCAAGAATCCACTTGCTTCTAGCATGAGAGGGTTGGTCCACCTACAAAACAAGTTATAGATGTAACCCTTGGTACCAATTTTCTTGAGGGTCCTACTATGTTAGTTTTTGGTACCCATGCATAAACATTCATATCTATTAACTTCCATATTCTATAGAATCTCGATATTTGTCCTTTCTTACCACAGTAGTGACATATAGCTGTATGATTGATGCTTGGTGCAGCATGATAAATATGATTGTGTGAAGCAATTCTTTATGGTCTATGTGGATAGAATACATGATTGTGTGGGACATTTCAATATGGTCTTCTATAATAGAATGCATGATTATGTTTGGTTCTATGTGCATGATGTGTTCTAAATATTTGATTGCAAGAACTATTATGCATGTAGGTAGGATCATAGTTGTGAGTGTTCTTTTGTCTTTCTACGTATATCATGTTACGTTGGGTGGAGGTTTGTTCGACCTGTATACCCAATCTAATCTCTAATTTTTTAGAGGTAGCATATACTTCATCATATTTAGCAGTGAGAGCATCTATTCTACGTACAACAATGGAATACTTTTTCTTTTTAGATTCGAGTTCTTCCTTAAGTTTAGCATTCTTTTGAGAGCTCTTGTCATGACTGGAAAGTACCTCGTGGAGGTTAAGCTTAAGTCTGGAATTCTCATCTGAATCGTTTGAGGTATCCTTTATTTCACTTAGTAGAGATGTTAGTCTCTCTATTTTAGTTTGACATTCTTGAACATTTTTTTTAGCATGCATGTACTTATTTCTATGTTTCCTAAAATCATCTAGCAGATCACTAAAAGTATTACCTAGTTCATCAAAAGTAAAATCATCATAAGAGTTGTTATCCATTAGCAGATCAGCTAACACCATGAGGCATATGTTTGCTGCTTCTCGAGGATTCTTTTCTTCGGATTCACTTGTTTCACTTTCGTGCTAATTACTAGTGTTTATTTATTTCAATGATGATGTTCTTCTGGATGAGTAGTTGTGGCAATTTCCTTTTCTCAGGGTTGGAAAATCTTTCTTTATACGCCCTGTCTTCTTACAGTTGTAGCATATAGTCTCTTGATCACTATTGTAAGTAGGCTCTTACTAGTTTTTGGTGGTCAGGGCAACTTTGATTTCTCAAGCTTTTGAAATTTCCTAAAGTTTTTGGTGGTCAGGGCAACTTTCTCATCTTGAGACTCATTATCGTCGGAGTTATAGTTGGTGACCTTTTTGTGATGTACCTTAAGAGCAATCAGCTTCTCCTTGGGAGTGGGTTCTTTAAATTCCTTGAGATCCAGCTCGTGAGTCATTAGCTTGCCCATGAGCATCTCGAGGGTCATAGTGGTAAGATCATTCCCTTCTATGATTGCAGTAGCCTTGGGATTTCAATTCTTGGTGAGTCCCTAGAGTACCTTGTGAATATTCTCATGCTTGCTATACTCCTTGCCAAGTGATAATAGAGGGTTGACGATGTCGAGAAATCTCGTGAACATTTGAGATATCGTCTCATTTTTCTTCATCTTAAATGCTTCATACTCTAATGTTAGATTACTTATTTTTTATTCCTTTACTTGGGAGGTTCCTTCATGAGTGACCTCAAGAAGTTTCCATAATTCGTGCGAAGTTTTGCAAGTGGAGACCCTGTTAAATTTAACTCTGTCTACAACACAAAATAGAGCATTAATAGCTTTAGAATCAAGACTAGCTTGTCTCTTTTCGGTGTCTGTGTACTTATTATGTGGCTTCTCTACAAGGTTACCATCTATGACTATTCTAGGTGGTTTCTTGTATCCTTTAACTACTACAGCCTAAAGGTCAAAATCAAGTGACTTTAGGTAGAAGCACATACGTGTCTTCCAGTACGTACTATCAAATAAGGGTGGCCTATTTATGGACTGTCCTTCACCATTGTTGGTGTGGATAGATCTAACAGTTGCTATAAGTCTCTTAGGATGTTAAGCCAAATATTAAGAGAACTAGCTATGATACCATTTGAAGGACCATGAGGCAATTCTAGAGGGGGTGAATAGAGTGCAATGGAATAATCTACCCAATTTTAGATTATCAGAATGAAGGAAGTTGCTAACTAACAGTATATATAAAGACAGTAAAGTAAAGCAGTAAAATAGAAAGAGAAAGCAAATGCAAACACCAAGATGTATACTGGTTTTCCTCTGAGAGGACTAGTCCAGTCTCGAGAACTCAAGCTTGGAGTTAATATCCACTATAATCACCAATAGCGAATCACAAGCTTTGATCCGAAGGCTTGCCACTTCTTTACATTATGAGGTTTGATCCGAAGTCTCGCAACTTAACAGCTTAGAGAGAGAGTAATTGATGGAACAAAGCTCTTTACAACTCAGAAGACATATAGACCGAGATTGCACTTGGCACTAAGAAGGCTAGAGAGTTGCTCTTTGAGATAGGAATTTAAGGCTTTGGGGGTTTGCTCATAATAGGATAGAAGACTTAAGAAAGGTTAAGTTGTTGTTAGAATGAAGAATTCAAATCCTATTTATATGGTGTAGGCAAACATAATTTGGCCAGAATTCAAATGGGGTTTAATTCAAATTTCCAACCGTTAGGTCAAGAAATCAAGAGCTATTGAACTAGTTGATTTCATACCAAAAGGGTAACCGAGTTTGGTCCGAGTTTGGCACGAATTTAGCCTGATTTCGATCTCTTAGTATGGTAGACTTTGTAAATGAATGTGGCCTGATTTGGTGGATATGTTCTTTGGTTCATTTGAGTGGACTAGGTATCTGGGTATAGGTACTTGGGATTTGCTAGTACGATTTAGCTTACATCAGTCCTAGACTCAAGTAAATAAAAGATTATATTTGAATAGTTAAAATACAAACAACATATAAAATCAGTGTTGAGGCTTCAGATTACGACATAACAATGCATGGTTTAGTTAACTATCGAAATCAAGTTGACTGAGATCGGATGGGCCAACAGTATTAATCTCCCCATATGGCCTCGTCATCAATCGCGCATACTCTTTCATGGAGCCATGCTCCAATAATGTAACAGAGTACAATGCCCTAATCATCGAACTCTAGCTCACAAAACAAGTCATAGTAGAGTACTTAGAAGGCTACGACAATTCTCAGCTTATCGTCAATCAAGTCCGGGGAGTATATGAAGTCAAAAATGAAGACTTGATCCTCTACCACTAAATGCACACAACATCATCGCAACTTTTTAGATGTTCTTTATTGATCATGTCCCTCGATTGCAAAATATTTAGGCAGACGCTTTAGCCGGCCTCCTGCTTCCTTGGCAGTCCTAGACAACACCCATCAGTTAATCACGGTGATCGGTCAAGAGATGGTCTGTCCCAAAAGTAATCTATGCTTATGCCTCAGCTATGCAGTGGAGGTCGACACTGATACTCAAGATTTGAGGCTTTTATTCATTGACTACGCAGTCAATGGAATTCTCCCTAAAAACCCAAAGGAAGCTACCTCAATCAGAAGACGCTCCCTCGATTTCTATTATGACATAGAGACCAAAATATTGTACCATCGGTCCTACAATGGCCTTCTGCTCTGGTGCCTATTGAACGCAAAGGAAAAATAAG
Source organism: Iris macrosiphon (assembly GCA_036927795.1). NCBI lineage: Eukaryota > Viridiplantae > Streptophyta > Magnoliopsida > Asparagales > Iridaceae > Iris > Iris macrosiphon. The sequence continues at coordinate 104,899,365 of JAYESA010000015.1, read as the reverse complement.
CCCTCCGCAAAACTCACGACAATGTCTGCGGGGCGCATCAACCCGGTCCAAAGCTACATGACCGTCTTTGGAGAATGGGCTACTATTGGCCAACGATGGTATCAGATGTGGTCGATTACGCAAGGAAGTGCCAAGCATGCCAAATCCACGTGGACTTCATCCACCAGCCATCTGAGTTCCTACACCCAACGGTATCATCTTGGCCGTTTGAGGCATTGGGAATGGATATTATCGGGCGAATCTGTCTGTCTTCATCAAAAGGACATTGGTTCATCATGGAGATCACTGACTACTTCTCCAAATAGGAGGAAGCCATTTCGCTCGCTGAAGTCAAAACAACAAACATGATTAACTTTATCAAGCATCACATCATATATTTCTTCGGTTTTTCGCATAGGATCGTCCATGATAATGGTCCAAAGTTCACAAGTCACGCCTTCTATCGGTTTTGTAACAAGAACCGAATACAAAACATTGCCTCTACGACATAAAATCCTACAGCAAATGGTTTGCCAGAAGCGTTTAATAAAATCATCATCAATCTCCTCAAGAAATTTGTGTCTTCCAATAAACATGATTGAAACGAGAAGCTGGATGAATATCTCTGGGCCTACCAAACAACAGTCCGAATAGCTAATGGGAACATGTCATTCTCCTTGTGTACGAAAGTGAGGCGGTACTCCCACTGAGATCCAAATCCCTTCACTACGAGTGGCTCTCTCCAACCAACTAACCACGACAACAACTACTGCCGACGGTTACAGGAGTTGGAAGCACTAGACTAAAAACGACTCTTAGATCAACAACGTACAGAGTTGTATCAAGCGCGTCTCTCTAGAGCCTTCAACAAACGGGTAAAATAAAGAATATTTTAAGTGGGTGACCTTGTACTAACAGTAAGAAGACCGATGGTTATTACTCCCAAGATGGCCAAAAAATTCCAATCAAAATGGGAGGGCCCGTTCGTTGTGGATATCGTGTTTTCCAACGGCGCGTACCTACTAGCAAAACCCAATAGCGACTTGCTCCTGATACCTATCAAAGGCAAGTTCCTCAAAATGTACTATGTCTAAATTGGACTGGTACTCCTCTATTACCAAACTACATCGTATCCTCCTGGGCGTTGGTTTATGTCCACAAGACCTCTGGACTGTCGCTCTAATACACTACTCAGGTGGAGTCTGCCATGTCTATATTACCTCTGAGCAAACTTTTTGGCCTTGACAATCGATCATCACGTCCATATTACCTCTGATATCATATATCTTCCAACTTATCACCGGTACCCAATCCGGAGTATGCCCGTGGTGTTAAGTCCACAAAAACTGCCACGTCCATATTACCTCTGGCAGGGCTTGTCTCAAACCTATTACTTGCATTAACGTGTGCAAAAAGTAGTAGGTCCACAAAATCTATCACGTCCATATTACCTCTGATAGGGTTTGTTTTGAATCTATTACTCGTACCCCAAGTACGCAAAAGCGTAATAGGTCGACCAAAATCCTCCAGCGGGATATCCTTAAAATCTATCATGTCTATAATACCTCTAATAGGATTTTTTCGAATCTATTACTCGCACCCCAAGTGTACAAAAGGGTAATAGGTCCACCAAAATCCTCCAGCGGGATGTTCTTAAAATCTACAAAAATCTATGACGTCCATATTAACTCTGATAGGGTTTGTTTCGAATCTATTATAGCACCCCAAGTGCGCAAAAGGGTAATAGGTCCACCAAAATCCTCCAGCAGGATGTCCTTAAAATCCACAAAACCTATCACGTCCATATTTTCTCCGATAGGGTTTATTTTGAATCTATTACTCGCACCCCACAAGTGCTCAAAAGGGTAATAGGTCTACCAAAATCTCCCAGTCGGATATCCATACTTGCTTCAAATTCTGTACTACGACCATCTCACATCTAGTACTAGTGCTGCAAATATCATAATAGCACTGAAAGTAATTTCTTCTTTTATTAAAACAAAAAGAAGGGGAGAATACAAACATCAAACAAAAGAGGAGTTAGAGTCCTCCAAATTATTGATATACATTGCCATAAAATAAAAGAAACAAGCGTCTGAGGATGCAAACTATGGACGAGAAGTGTCTATAAAAGCCCGCTCCTCCGAGTTGGCAGGAGACTCAAGGAGTTCTGGAAAGATATCCGTCTTCTACACTTGGAAGACAGACGTTTCTTTGGCAGGTAGCGGCTCGGGCTCGCTAGAGTAGGAGTCAGAGGCCACTAGGGTGGTGGAAAGAGCCGTATTGGTTTCCTTTGGAGCATTTCTAAAAGCCATCATGCCAAAAATACAAACTCATGCAAGCAGCCTGTAGATCATTCGCTATTTATAGGAAAAGAATCGGTGGCTCATTTGGTGAATCACAACGATCTCCTTAGTGAGACATGACGATTCATACCTACGCAGCCGAAACTGCGATTGTCGAGATCTGGCATGATCCTCTTAGAGATCCGGACTGACACAGTGGTGTAAACACGTCAGGCACACAACATCACATAAAGTGCAAGAAGTGGTCATTTCTCTTTCAGGGTATAAATCAAGTCAGCCAGACAATCATGACAGAAAAGAAACTTTTATTTCATAGAAGTAAAAGGAACAAAACTAAAAGAATAAAAAGCAGTCTCAGAAAAGGAAACATAAACTACTGCTACTCATCATGGGAGCACAACTCCAAGATTCATCCATAGAGACGGCCAATCTGACTATCTCGACGTCTAGTGACCCGACGCTCGACCTCTTTTCCTAGGACTTCGGGATCCTCGAAGCGGACATAGGCCTCATACCCGCCATGTAGCTTCTGCACCATGACCTCAACGGTGGAGGTAATTTTTGCATCCCGGCTCACCTCGGCCCAGATAGCCTCCTCTTCATCTTGAGTCTCTCGGAGATTATTCTCCAACATATCAAGCTTGACTTGGAGCTTCCTGATCTCCTCGGTCAAGTACCCTTGCTTGGTAAGGCAATCCTCCCTAAGATTGCCCAGCCGATCACGCTCATGTTGTCACGCCCAGTCCCAAAATATCGAGGGACTAGACACGTGGCATTGGCCAGCAGTATACACCGATGGATAAACCCAATTTAATGGATCCATCGGGGCGTACTTAAGCTGTAATACAACAATAAGGGTCTACTAATCTCATCCACAAAATGAATACATCAATATCAACAAAAGAAAATATAAACATCATCAAGTCATCAGTAAATAAATCGGGGAACAACCCGATAATAAGTCTGGTACAATAGTCAAGATACAGAAATAAAGATAATAACAACTACTGAGTATGGATAAAGCATATACTCAGAAGATAGCCTCGGTGATCACTCATCTACTGGATCTGGTACTGCTCCAGTGCCTGCTCCTATTCCTGCTCCTGCTAATGCTCTTGTCCTGTATACCTCGGGGTCGATCTCGTCTGCTATACCTGGGAATATAATTCGGATCCAGGTCCTCAGGGGACATAGCAAGGTACAAAATAACTCAAGCCAAAAATAATACAGTACAACAATAAATGAATAGGGTAAACTATATAACCAGCTAAGTGATATGCAATATGAGAGCATCACTAAAACTCAGGCTGAGACTACTACAAGCTCAGTGTCGGAGAGCCGGTAGCGGTAATATCATGTAATGTGTCAAGCTCGGTTTTAGAGTCTTGAGCACCGCATTAATAAGGGTTTATATATATAGTCAGCCTGTAGTCTATGTGTCTCTCCCCACCCAATATAATCATACGTCTCATGTCCATAACATCTCATGTCCATGTCACGCAAGATCATAACTAATGCAGAAGTCATATAATATCTAAGCAAAAGAATATGTCATGAAACCTATAACTATACAGAATCACCATGAATATCTCAGGAAGATTTTATCTCATGAATAGTGTCAGGTGTCCTAAGGTATGTCGTACTTGATAATGCAAGCACGAGAATGTAAAGGGTCTCGATATCCATGTCTAGGTGATATTACACAACTCTGCGTACAGTGTTGACACCCGAATATTATTCGAATGCTAAGTAATGTCACACGGTCCTAGGTTAAGCATGCACAACATATAGATAAGTTAAGACAATAATATGAAGCAGGTACTGCAAGTTTTGGCAAGGTACACTTGCCTGGGGTTCTGACTCCAACTGAAGCTCTGGTACCAGCGGGATTTGCAGGTACTCCTCCGGTTGCTGAAATAAACATCACCATCAGATTCAGAAAATATCAAATAGCTAGAAATGCCTGTCCTTAAGTCCAATTTGGACACAGGGGCAAAAATAACATTTTTAGGTTAAAATGGGGTCCACATGTGGGCCGCTTCGCACTGAAAAATGTGTCAGAAATAATGGTCTCCAAATTCATCAAACTTAGTGTCAACAAGTCCAGAACGATGATACGAACCGAAAGGAACTTCCAGAACTGGATTCCAATGAGTCGTTCACAAAATCGTCCGTCAAGTGTAACCGTAGGACCCACGATACGCAATTTTGTCAACGTTCTCAGAATTGAACCAAGCTTGGGTCACAGGACTAGCATATTGATACGAGTCCGATGGTGTAAGTTTTATTTCGATCCGACGTATGTACACAAAGTTATAACGTGTTATGGAACATGGCCAATACCGGGGCGTTGTCGGCGGATACGCGTTGTCGACGGATACGCGTTGATTTCGGTGTGCACACACATCCAAATCAAATTTTGCAAAATTCTACACGTCCGTATCAACGGCACGCACCTTTCGGTGAAGACCGCACGCGACCAAGTCATCCCGTTTGGCAGGGCGCACTCAGTTTCGGGGGAAAACGGGGTATTTATTTTTCTATTTTTGGATCGCAGTTTGCGATCGCCACAGGACGCGACACACCGAGCGGGTTGCACGGGCATCGAGAGGGTCACGCAGGGTTCGCGTCACAATAGACGGAACAAAAAATGGGGCAATGAGGAGAGAGAAAAGGGTACCTGAATAGGGCTACGCAGAACTGGATTTCTCGTGTCCGCGAGGCGACGCGACACGGCACGGTACTTTGTCTAGGGTTAGGGTTTCGATGGCCGGAGACTTCGCCGGGGCCCTAGGCACGGCTGTGGAGGAAGGCGGAGACGGCTCGGCTCGTCGGGGCGGTTCAGGCTAAGGCGGCCGGAGCTGAGCTTGTGGCGGCCGGGGTTTGTTGAGGCGCTGCGGGGACACTCGGCACGGCGGATCTCGAGCAGGGAGACGTCAGGGATCGTGGGTGGCTGAGACGCAGAGGCGAAGGAGACGACTGTGAGGGCGGTGCTGGGGGTTCTGGACAGATCTGGAGGAGGAAGGTGGCGGCTGAGGGCCTTGACGGGGACGACGGTTGAGGGTGATGGCTGAGACGGATGATGACGGTGGATGGGAGCGGCCGGAGCGAGGGGTTTTATAGGGCGAGTCGACCGTTGGGGGAGGCGACGAGGCAGGAAGGAAAGAGACAGCGACGGCGGTTGCGGGGGAGCCGGAGCGGCGCTGGGGAGCGATCGCGGGGAAGCCGAAGAGCCACTGCGGGGGTCACTGCGGTCAACGGTGGTTACAGAAGTCGAACCATCGGGGGAAAGAGGGGTTAGGGATTTAGTTCCCGGGTCGGGTTCGGGTCTGGGTCGAGCGGATGGGGATCCGACCCGATCCACTAAGGCAAGGGTGCGGGTTTGGGTTCTCGGGTTTCGGGTCAGGTTTAGGTCCGACCTGACACGGTAGGAATTTAGTTCGGTTCAGTTAGACCAGTCTGGGTTGGTTTGGTTCACTAAACCGGTTAGTTCAGGAATAAACTGGGTTTATTTCTAGGATTTAATTTGGTTTATTTAAAACTTAGTTTATATCTAATTTTTCATTTTACACCTAAAAATATTATTTTCAAAATATTTTAATATTATTTAACATTATTTAAAAACCATTAAATTATAAAATACCTTGGTTTTAATTAATTAAAAATCCCAAAAAATTATGAAAATTTGATTTTAAAATTCCTAAAAAAATAAGGGGGTTTACAATCTACCCCCTTAAGAGGATTGCGTCCTCGCAATCAAAGAATAACCGGTCAACAAAGATGACACGGTTGCAAGCATTGTTCGAAGCATATCACTGTCAAGAGTCATGATTCAGGAGATTCAAAGGATGAGGGTTTTAATCAAAATACATAGGGAAAATTATTTCCCTAAGCAATACAATTTCCAGAGTGAAGGAAATCAAGAAAACAACAGTTTTAGAAAAATTAGGTTATCACTTTATAAAACATACTAGGTTATTAATTATTAGCAAGTTCAAAACTACCAGCTTAAGGCTAAGGTCACGAACCAATAGGCACGAGCTAAAGCAATACTAGACGAGATAGCTACGAAAACTTAAGCGCATTAGCTACTCCACGACTCTGTGCGTCCTCCATGGTCATCGCGAAAGCTTGTCCACGTCCTCGCAGTGAATTCCTCTGCTGCTGCTGGGCCTGCTGGAAGTGTGCTGCTTGTGGTGCCAAGGGTGGCCTCGGTTGATATTCTCATGGGGCAGGTGGTCTGACTCCTCCATCTCCCGTCTGTGGTACTCCCAATGCTGGATAGACTGGCCTTGGTGCTGGTAAAGCTTGTCAGTTTAACATTAGTACTCTATCTTGATGCTTAGGACAATCCTTGGCTAAATGCTGGTTGGATTCGTAAATTAAGCATAATCTCAATTTGCGTCTGCACTCGTTCTCAATATGGCCTCGCTTGCCACAATATCGACAGGTAGGAAGTATTTGCGGAGATGCTCCGGATGGCTGGTGCATGTGAGGTCTTTTTGTAACTTCTTTCTGTGGTGCTCTGGCTGGTGCTGATGTGGCTAGTTGATGAATCATCAATGCTTTCTCTCGACGTTCAGGGCAATCCCTTACCGAATGTTGTTTGAATCCGCAAGCTAGACATAATCCCAATCTGAGTCAACATTCTTTAGTGAGATGGCCTACCTTGCCACAGTAGTGACAAGTAGGAAGGACTTTTGCTAGTGGTGTAGATGCTCTCTGTGGTGGATTCATCTGTGGTCACTTTGCAACTATTTCCTGTTGTACTTGGTCTAGTGCTAATGCATACGACCGCTTCTAGCTGGACTCTATCCTTGTGGTGCACTCCATGGGTCGTGCTGCAGCAAGAACGTCCGTTGCAACGGAGCTGATTAACTTCCTTAGCTAAGTCTGTAAATGATCTCCTCCGTTTGGCTTGGCTGGGCTTCTTCATGAACCTTCCGATAGGCTTGCATCATCGCGTAGAGCATTTGAAACATTTGTTGCCCATCCATAGCTTGCCTTTGTGGGAATACAGGCATTGGTGGAGTGAACTGCGTCGAGGGTGGAATGTCTTCTTGCTGGTTTCTCGAGGCATGCTGATTCACTTGACTGCTTTGGTATGCTGATTGACCTCCATCCACTAGTATTACTTCATCTTTGTTGGTTACCACAATATCTCATGGTGATCTTGCAGGATTTTCGTCGTTTGCTCGTGGATCTATTACTCTGCATTCAAAATAAACAATAAGAGGCACACATGAATCAAGACAGGATGCAAGTTAAGAGATTAATTTGAATCCGAGATAGATATCAAGAACGATTCAAGCAAGTGGATGAGATCTTTAAAACTTATCCTATTCTTATTGCAGGCTTGCTCGGTCCCTAAGTTGAAACCGAACAATTTAGTCGTTGACCTGCATGAGCCACCACAAAAACCATGTCACGCCCCAGTCCCAAAATATCGAGGGACTAGACACGTGGCAATGGCCAGCAGTACACACCGATGGATAAACCTAATTTAATGGATCCATCGGGGCATACTTAAGCTGTAATACAACAATAAGGGTCTACTAATCTCATCCACAGAATGAATACATCAATATCAACAAAAGGAAATATAAACATCATCAAGTCATAAGTAAATAAATCGGGGAACAACCCGATAATAAGTCTGGTACAATAGTCAAGATATAGAAATAAAGATAACAACAACTACTGAGTATGGATAAAGCATATACTCAGAAGATAGCCTCGGTGATCACTCGTCTACTGGATCTGGTACTACTCCAGTGCCTGCTCCTGTCCTGTATACCTCGGGGTCGATCTCGTCTGCTATACCTGGGGACATAATCCGGATCTAGGTCCTCAGGGGACATAGCAAGGTACAAAATAACTCAAGCCAAAAATCATATAGTGCATCAATAAATGAATAGGGTGAACTATATAACCAGCTAAATGATTTACAATATGAGAGCATCACTAAAACTCAGGCTGAGACCACTACAAGCTCAGTGTCGGGGAGCCGGTAGCGGTAATATCACGTAATGGGTCAAGCTCGGTTTTAGAGTCTTGAGCACCGCATTAATAAGGGTTTATATATATAGTCAGCCTGTAGTCTATGTGACTCTCTCTACCCAATGTAATCATACGTCTGATGTCCACAACGTCTTATGTCCATGTCACGCAAGATCATAAATTATGCAGCAAGTCATATAATATCTTAGCAAAAGAATATGTCATAAAACCTGTAACCTATACAGAATCACCATGAATATCTCAGGAAGATTCTGTCTCATAAATAGTATCAGGTATCCTGAGGTATGTCGTACTTGATAATGCAAGCACGAGAATGTAAAGGGTCTCGATATCCATGTCTAGGTGACATTACACAACTCTGCGTACAGTGTTGACACCCGAATATTATTTGGACGCTAAGTAATGTCACACGATCCTAGGTTAAGCATGCACAACATATAAATAAGTTAAGACAAGAATATGAAGCAGGTACTGCAAGTTTTGGCAAGGTACACTTGCCTGGGGTTCTAACTCCAACTGAAGCTCTGGTACCAGCGGGATTTGTAGGTACTCCTCCGGTTGATGAAATAAACATCACCATCAGATTCAGAAAATATCAAATAGCTAGAAATGCCTGTCCTTGAGTCCAATTTGGACACAGGGGCAAAAATGACATTTTTAGGTCAAAGCGGGGTCCACATGTAGACCGCTTCGTACCGAAAAATGTGTCAGAAACAATGGTCTCCAAATTCGTCAAACTTAATGTCAACAAGTCCAGAACGATGATACGAACCCAACGGAACTTCCAGAACTGGATTCTGATGAGCCGTTCACAAAATCGCCCGTCAAGTGGAACCGTGGGACCCACGATACGCGATTTTGTCAACGTTCTCAAAATTGAACCAAACTTGGGTCACAGGACCAGCGTATTGATACGAGTCCGATGACATAAGTTTCATTTCGATCCGACTTGTGTACACAAAGTTACAATATGTTCTGGAACAGGGTCGATACGGGGCGTTGTCGGCGGATACGCGTTGATTCCGGTGTGCACGCACATCCAAATCAACTTTCGTGAAATCCCACACGTCCGAATCAACGGTGCACACCTTTCGGTGAAGACAGCACGCGACCAAGTCATCCCGTTTGGCGGGGCGCACTCAGTTCCGGGGGAAAATAAGGTATTTATTTTCCTATTTTTGGATCGCAGTTCGCGATCGCCACAGGACACGACACACTGAGCGGGTTGCACGAGCATCGAGAGGGTCACACAGGGTTCGTGTCACAACAGACAAAATGGAAAACGGGACAACGAGGAGAGAGAAAAGGGTACCTGAACAGGGCTACCCAGAACTGGATTTCTCGTGTCCGCGAGGCTACGCGACACGACACGACATGATACGGTACTGTGTCTAGGGTTAGGGTTTCAATGGCCGAAGACTTTACCGGTGCTGCTAGGCACGACTGCGGAGGAAGGCGGAGGCGGCTCGGCTCGTCGGGGCGGCTCAGGCTCATGCGACCGGTGCTGAGCTGGTGGCGGCCGGGGTTTGCTGAGGCGCTGCGGGGACACTCGGCACGACGGATCTCGAGCGGGGAGTCATCGGGGCTCATGGGTGGCTGAGGCGCAGAGGCGGAGGAGACGGCTGTGAGGGCGGCACTAGGGGTTCTGGGCAGATCTGGAGGAGGAAGGTGGCGGCTGAGGGGCTTGACGGGGACGACAGCTGAGGGTGATGGCTGAGACGGATGACGATGGTGGATGGGAGCGACCGGAGCGAGGGGTTTTATAGGGCGAGTCGGCTGTTGGGGGAGGAGACGAGGCGGGGAGGAAAGAGACAGTGGCGGCAGTTGCGGGGGAGCCAGAGCGGCGTTGGGGAGCGGTCGCGGGGAAGCCTGAGAGCCAAGGCGGGGGTCGTGGCGGTCAACGGCTGTTACAGAAGTCGAACCGTCAGGGGAAAGAGGGGTTAGGGATTTAGTTCCCGGGTCAAGTTCGGGTCCAGGTCGGGCGAATGGGGATCCGACCCGATCCACTAAGGCAAGGGTACGGGTTTGGGTTCTCGGGTTTCAGGTCGGGTTTAGGTCCGACCCGACCTGCTAGGAATTTTGTTCAGTTCAGTTAGACCGGTCTGTGTTGGTTTGGTTCACTAAACCGGTTGGTTCAGGAATAAACCTGGTTTATTTCTAGAGTTTAATTTGGTTTTTTTAAAACTTAGTTTTTAGGTCTTTAAAAATGTTTCCGGGGTCCAATAAATTCCTGGAAAATTACCCTATGTCTACTTTTTCATTTTACACCTAAAAATATTATTTTCAAAATATTTTAATATTATTTAACATTATTTAAAAATCATTTAATTATAAAATACCTTGGTTTTAATTAATTAAAAATCCCAGAAAATTCCAGAAAAATTTTGAAAAATTGATTTTAAAATTTCTAAAAAAATCAGGGGGTTTACAATGTCGTAGCTTTTGGAGTTCATTCAGCAAGCCTTTCTTAGACAAAGTTATAAAGTCCTTCTCTGCACCTAGACCAACCATGAATTCCTTGTACTCATGGGCTATCAGTACCCCCAGATTGGCTTGCTGATGCTGCAGTAGCTCCATCAGGCATTGTTCCACCTCTGCAAGCTTTAGGTCCAGAAGGGCCGCTGTCTCTTCCAAACCGGGAATGCCCCTTAAAGAGTTGGCATGGCCTTTAGCAAAGCATCTCGCCCAGTCGAAGGAACTATTTTGCTCCAATATACCTTGGATGCCTTGCCTCAGAAACATGTAGAAATTGCAAATGGAGATCTAGACATGTTCATTAATCTCCTCCAACCCTTATCGTGGATAGGCGGCTGAATGTTAGGGTAAAAGGATGGGGCCTCGTCCTCGTCCTAGATGATAAGGCAAGACATTTTCCCTTGGTGACGACCTTCTTGGAAGAAGAATAGACCTTAGGGGCCATGACAGACGCTCTAAGAAGACGGTCGGACCCGGAGGAAGAAAATACGAAGAAGATATGGAAGACAGAACTCAACATAAGCAAAAAGTTCTCTCTCTTCCCCTCAAACCCTTATTTATAGGCTACCAAAAGACAAAAATAGACCCTTTGAATTCTACCCTCATCTACTGACAGCTACGCTCGGTTGGACTCCCTCTTGAAGCTATCGGTATTGGGATCCGTGTGAAAGGGTGGCTCAGAATTTGAACAAAATCGCCTCAAGGGTTAAGGCAAAATCTAGCAGTTAATGAATAAGGGACAGCCTGGCAGCGTTCTCCCATACGGCTCAATGTCCATGTATCCCAGATATACCCCATCCATGCTTCTTATTCAAAATATTTTAAGCTTATCAGTTTAAAAAGTTTGAAGGGGCTCTTGTAGAAGCATGGAAAAGATGCATCTATGTACCCAACGTCCATGCGCTCCAAATAAAACTGAATAGATGGACCGTATGGATACCATACGGCCTAGAAAAGGGACACCATGCGGTCCAGAAAAGGGACACCATGCGGTCCAGAAAAGGGGCACCATGCGGTCCAAAAAAGGGATACCCATGCAGTTCAAACGAGCGTCCTGACAACTAGCCCCATGTCGACCTGATATGACGTCCTGACAACAAAGATGGCGCCTGACACAAAATTATGACAAAAATGATTTTTCTGATCGCCTCAAAGGACGGGAACACGCTAATAGGCAGAAGTCCCAAGGAGGGTACAAATCCACGTGGACAACACGATAAAAGACCTCATACGGCTCTGCCCATGTGTTCCAGACACCATATGGTTCATGCATCTCAGGCCTATACGTCCCAGACTACATGCGTCCCATGCGACTCTGGCCTATGCGTTCCAAACTCCGTACGTCCTGAGCGTCTTAGGCCACATGTGTCCTAGACTCCCCGACAACCAAGTCTTGCTGTTACAACTGAGTGGTCCTCTCTAACTAAATAACGGCCACGTGTCCATTTGTCCAAGTTGCGCTTATATAGTTGAGAACAGTCAGATACTCTAAAAACAACAAAATTCTAACAAATATTCACGTGGCAGCAGAGCCCGGATGCCTTTGCATAGCTGTAGCACCCTTCCATTGAGAGGGGACACGTGGCCAATCCCATCATCCATGCGGCCCAAAATCCAAGCAGCCACAAATATGACTATAAATAGTAGGGTACCAGACCCGGACAAGGGGCTAGCTGGCTATCTGCGAATCAACACATAAGGGAAAGGGAAGAGCTTCTTCATCGGATCATCCACGGAGTAAAGAGAGTTGTTACACTCCTAACCCTCCATCGTCACCCCTCAGAAAATAAATTTGTACTTAGATTGTCTCCTAGGACTCTTCTTTGTACTTTCTTAGTTTGTTAATCAAATCTACTTCTCCCAGTTCTCGTTTTGATATTAAATGGCAAACAGTGTGATTCCTTGGGATTCTCTTAGAATCTTGCACATAAGCAAACACTAAACATTATATCAGGATGACTAGCAGTTAATAAAGTAGACTACCAATCATACCTCAATACTTACATGTGTCGACTGGTTTGTCAAGTTCATCAATGTCAAGCTTAGTAGAAGTTGCCATAGGAGTCCCAATTGGTTTTACATTTTCTATGTTAAACTTCTTGAATAAGTCGTTAGTGTACTTAACTTGGTTGATGAATGTTTTTTGTGAATTTCTTTGTTTTAAAGTCCTAGAAAGAAGTTCAGCTCTCCCATCATACTCATTTTGAATTTACTCTGCATACACTTAGCAAATATTTTTCATAAAATCTCATTAGTTGAACCAAAAATAATATCATCAACGTAAATTTATACTAATAGGACATCATTATCTAATGATTAAATAAACAGTGTCGTGTCCACATTTCCTTTTGAAAAACTATTTTTAAGTAAAGAAGAACTAAGGCACTCATACCAAGCACGAGGGGCTTATTTGAGTCCATAGAGAGCTTTTTTGTACCTTAAAAACATGATTAGGGAGTTTAAAATCTTTAAAACCAGGTGGTTGTGCAACATAAACTTCTTCTTTAATAAAACCATTTTAAAATACACATTTTATATCTATTTGAAATTGTTTAAAATCATGAAAACAAGCAAAAGCACATAACATGCGAATGGATTCAAGTCTCACAACTAGGGCATAAGTCTCGTCGCAAGTCAATACCTTCTTCTTGATTATAACCTTGAGCTACGAGTCGAGCCTTGTTACGAGTGAATAAACCATTCTAATTAAGTTTATTTTGAAATATCCATCTAGTACCAATGATCGGGTGATTACTAAATTTGGGAACAAGTTTCCAAACTTGATTTCGTTCAAATTGGTTCAATTTCTCTTGCATAGCAGAAATCCAAAATTTATCATGAAAAGCTTCTTCTATATTTTTAGGTTCTACTTGTAAAATAAATAAAATACTAGCAGCTATATCTCTAGTAGAAGAGCGAGTACTAACACCTTTGGTTATATCATCTATTACTAGATTTTTTGGGTGGTCAGTCATGAATCTTATTTTCTTTGGCAGACTTTCCAGGTAGCTGGTACCTGGTGCAGTTCTGCTGCTGTGTTGCTAATGATTACATCTTCGTCATCACTGTCATGTACTGCTTGACAATTTAACTCATCAAAAGTAACGTTAATTGATTCTTTAATAATCATAGAACATTTTTTTAAAACTCTATATCCCTTACTTTTGGCACCATATCCTACAAAGATACAACTCATCTTCTTTAGCATCAAACTTACCTAAGTTATCTTTGGTATTAAGAATAAAGCATCTACAACCAAAAAATTTGAAATAATTAACATATGGGGTTCTACCAAACCATAATTCTTAGGGCATCTTCTTCGATTCAGGTCGAATCAAAACCCTATTCAAGACATAACACGCTATATTTATAGCTTCAGCCCAAAAATATTTTGGAAGGTTAAATTGATTAATCATTACTCTGGTCAATTTATGAAAAATCAATTACTACGTTACCAAAGTGGCTCAAGTGGCTATATTGATGTTGGTGCAATTGCTTGAAAGATGACCTTTGTAGCTTTGCAATCACCAACATTCTCCTCGGTGCTAGGTCCCGACATAAGAAGCTTTACCTACAATATTGGGCAAATACTTTGATATCGAAAATAATATGGATCCATATTTGTTATCTTTGGGAGCCCAATTCATATCAACTTATTTTTTAACATATGTCACAAATCGCACCCGATATAGGGGCACGAGAGCGCGGGTACGTCCAGCCTACGCCGCAGCATCGGTGATAGAACGCTGTCTAGGTCATGATACTATCTAATCAATCTCACATGGATATCCAACTCCATAAGGAGACACAAAAAAATTATAATATAATATGAACAACATACTCAATCACATAACTACAGCACGATAAGATCTCAAAAATAAGATAAAATGCAACACAAGTCTAAAATAGAAATAGTCTAACTCAACAATATAATCCAAGTCTCAAATAAGTTTGCCAGAGACAAATCCGGTACCAAAATAGACAGCTAAGAAACTAACTAGATAACTAGTGATTCCGGCTAAATCTCCCGGAATCACAACTGAACTACCAAGTCCAAGTCTCAACTACTCACCCTGTGGTCCATAAGTGTCGGACACCAGTCCTCTAGGTATAGTCTGGAAAATATTTTCTAGTCAGGAAGGAGCAAAGTACATCTCAAATAATATTTCTATTTAATTGATAAGGACTATAAAACAATAAACAGATAATACTATATACTGAGAGAAGACAGTGAATAAATGCAATGGCAAAATAAAGAGACATGCAATGTAAAGAGACAAGCAATATAGACAATATGAAACAGTCAATGCACATATGAAACAAAGAGAATGAGGTACAATATCATATACAGGTGATATAGTATATGATCTAAAATAGAGAACTTTAACTATTCTAAGTGTTTGAAATATCAGTCTATCATGTGATCGACTTGGGACAGGATCAGGCTGGCTACATATGATTAGCTATGATTCATGTGAGGTCAGGCTAACCATTTGGTTAGCTATGATGCATGTAGAGGTCAGGCTAATCATATATAACAGCTATGAGCCATGTAATGGTCAGGCCGCACCCGATGTGAGATGTGGGGTGAGCTATGATGCAAGTAGAGTTGGGTATGATCACATAATCTACTAATATTTTTCCCGCCCCCAACTAGTACAGTGGATCCAATCATGACACATCACGATACACGAGCAATATCCAATATATCATCAATGTAACATCTCATGATTGCAGGTCCAATCTATATACTAGTCCGTGTAGCACAGTATCAAGAATCAAATGTAACATTTCTAGATACTGAATTTATAGATATTATCAAATAATTAGAAATTATCAGAGAATGTACTCGCCTTGGGTCCTTAGCTGGTGACACCATTGTCCTGTTCCAGAGTATCGTCTGGATGATCTAACAGTCCTATAGACATATCATAAATATAACATTTGCATCAGATGCTATACTAACACACAATCAAAATACATCAAACTCAGGGGCTATGCCAGGTATGGTACTAGTCAATTAGGGTCAAGTGCGTCAAGTTGTACGGGCGTCGCATCTGTGATTACTGTGAATACAGACAGTCGGTGATACGGGTCTTGCCAGTACGTCAGTGTACATGTGGCAGCCAAATAACAGTTGACAGGGTCACAAGGTCATGTGTAGTTACGGGTATCCGTATTTACGCTCGGATTACTTAGTAGAGATACATATATAAATATACATATTATTAATTATAAACATTAATACTCAATACATATATAATATATGTAGTTGAACAATATATATATATACCTCATATTAAATAATGTACACATACTAAATATATGTACATACTATACTATACCAATTGAACAATACTCATATACAATATATATATATATATATATATATATATATATATATATATATATATATATATATATATATATATATATATATATATATATATATATATATATATATATATACATCATATGTATGCCAAAAATACATTTAATTATATATTTATTAGTTTGAGAAAAAGCTATATATATATATATATATATATATATATATATATATATATATATGTACCAATTTAATACATATACCATATACGTATATAAGTACATATATATACCAATATAAATATATATATGCTACATATATATACATACCAAAATACATACATATATATATATATATATATATATATATATATATATATATATATATATATATATACCAAAAAAATACATATTTATTACACCTATTATATATGAAAATATACTAATACATACATATATATATATGAATACACATACACTAAAATATATATACTAATACATATTATGAATACGTATATACTATTATATACCTATATACATTACATAGACTCAATTCCTCAACAATGAAGGAGGGAAGGAGGCTCACAGTGACGATGTTGGCCGGAGGGGAGTGGTCGACGGGGTGGAACTCGCCGGAGAGAAGTCGTGGTGAGGCCGGAGAGGTGATGGTCGGCTACACAACAGGCCGCCAGAGAGATGTCGCTGCGCCGGAGCAGATCTGCTGTACCCGGTTGTGGACTCGCACAGTGGTGCTCGGGCCCGCCGGAGAGGTGAAGCTCGTGGGGCTATTGCTGGATCGTCGGAGGAGGTCTTGGTCGGAGCATGGAGCTCAGGCTGCGAAGCAGTGGTGGTGATGAAGAGGAGCAGTGGAAACGAAGCTGATGACGATGGTGGTACGGCTGGTGGAGGGATGGTACGATGGCGGTGGAGCTTCGGGTTGGCCGTCGGGGTTGGGAGGGAACTCGGGTGCAGCACAGCCGGGGTAGGGAGGCTGCAGCTCGTGCAATGGAGGAGACCGGCTCGTGCAATGGAGGAGGCCGGGGTGGAACTCCAGTAGCTCGCCGGAGCTACAGGGCCGGGGTGAGTTGAGTGCCGGGTGAACAGTAAAGTATTCCCCCCCTTTTTAATTTAAAAAGGAAGGAGAAGAAGAAGAAGGAAGAAGAAGAAGAGAAGAAGAAAAAAAGAAGAAGAAACGAAAAAACTGAAAAAGCATACGGTTGGGGGCTTGTGAGGAGGGAGGAGATGGGGGCTTCCCTAGGTTTGGGGATTAGGTCATGGTTGGGAAGAGTGTGTGAAGTGACATTAAATAGGATGGTGAGTAGGAAATGAGTGGTGTTGATGCACCCATTTTGAATGGGTGGTCAGGATTTGACATGGAGGATTCATTCATGCAAGAGTGAGGGTTGTTGAAGAGTTAAATATTTAGGCTTCTCCATTGGTTTGAACCAATGGTGTCACTACCACATTCCGAAAATAGGGGTATTTTCAATTTTTTTCGATATTTAATATTATGGTATTTATAATTAATTAATTGCCTGATAGTATTTAATTTAATAATTATGTGATGTGTAATTAAATATATAATTATATGCAGTGTTAATTATTTTATTTTTGCTAGCAGACTAGACCTAGAAGCCCAGTAGACGAACCCCTGTCCGAATTATAGAATTATGGAATTTTGAGGTTAATTATTTTACCTAGAATTTAATTCTTGGAGTTTATAATTAATTACTGTATTTTATTTAATACTTTTGCGCATTGCCTTTGCTTCGATATTTGGAGCACTACCCTAGCTTTTGTCTTCCAACTAATTTCACCATCTTGCCCTAGACATGCCCGCCTTCCATTCTGCTATTTTTGCAACTCATAATTTTGCTCCCT
The DNA here is from genome assembly GCA_036927795.1 of Iris macrosiphon. Lineage (NCBI taxonomy): Eukaryota > Viridiplantae > Streptophyta > Magnoliopsida > Asparagales > Iridaceae > Iris > Iris macrosiphon. The sequence continues at coordinate 104,881,375 of JAYESA010000015.1, read as the reverse complement.
GTGCATTGTTTCTGGCCGCACAAAAATCGTCGCGGACGTTATTTTTGATTTCCTATTTTTGTATCGTTGTGCGTTCCAATCGAAAATTGGAGGCCATCTTGACCTATTTTTCGTGCGGCCCAAATTAGGGTAATATTCTGTTCTGAGTCTTCTTCAATATTGGTATTGATGACTTGATCTGATTTTGACCCCAAGTACTCCAAATTAATTGTTGAACACAACTTGCATTTATTTCCATTTAAATTGAGGATACCATTTTATCTGATTTTAAAATCCCAATTTAATTCCAGTGCCCTGCAAATTCAGCCCGTACCAGTCTTACAGCGTCCCCTGACCCTACAAAACATCGGACCCCGAATCGCCCGCCCAATTTTCGTCATTTCATGTGTTTGTGCAATTTCCCGAATTTAAGGGGCTAAGTTGCAATTATTCAATTGTAGGTGCCAACACCTAATTATTTTAAATCAATGAGGGAGCCTATTAATTTTTAATTAAACCTACATGAATTAATACTTCATGAATCATCATAGCCACTCATTTAAGTGGGTCAAATCCTCACCCTACATCACACCCTCTCTCTCCCTATTTAATGTCATGTCACCCTCAAACCCTAATCCCTAGGCAACCTAGAAAACACCACCCTCACAAATCTCCTCCCCCCTCATACGTATGTAAACTCCTTCTTCTTTTCTTTCTTCTTCTCTTTCTTCCTTTCTCCTTCTCTTTCCTTTCTTCTTCTTCTTCTCTTTCTTTTGAAAAATAAAGAGAGGGAAAACCATCATCAAACCCATCACCACCACCCGATTCCTGTTCACCGGCCGAGCCCAGCACTCCGGCGGCCGAGTTCTCCCTGCTGCTCCTCCCCTGTGTACATTCTCCGGCAGTCCGCTGATCTCGAGCCACCGGCCGGCAAACCGAACCCCCTCTGCTGCTCTTCTCCCGCTGCGAGCACCCCCGGCACTCCGGCGGATTCCATCTTCTCCTCCGCACTCCTTGCAGTCAGCCGGCCAACTCCGGCCCCGACTCCTCTTCCCCATCCTCCCTACAGCCGCTCTTCCACCTGCTGTGAACACCCGGCGGCTGCCCCTGTGCCCTCCGGCGGCACTGCCTCGACAACTCCGGTCCGGCTCCTCCCTCTGCCGACGACTCCGGCGGCCCGCTCCAGCACTTCCCTGCTGCTCGACCGCTGCCCCCTCTGCTCTCGTGCACCCCGGCCACCTCCCTCTGCGCGGTGGCTGCCCTCCCTCTGCTCAGCCCGACCGGCGGCTGCTCCGGCGCCGAGTCCGGCCGACCCCCTTCAGTGAGTTTCCCATCTCCCTCTTTTCCCTGGTTTATATATATATGTATATATATATATATATATATATATATATATATAATAATATATATATATGTATGTATATATATTTATATACATACGTATATGCAAATATGTAGAATTAGTGTAATTAATTTGTATACGTTATCTATTTATTAATAATTAATTTGTGTAGGTACGTGTATATAGCATATTTCAATTTAATATTTAATATATATATATATTGTATGTATTTAAAATATGTATACGTATATTATTTATCTTATTAAATAATATGTATAGTATACCTATATATATTAGTATATGAATGCAATATGTACAAGTATTATTTTTAAATAAATGATAACATATAAATGGGTATATTAATTATTTTATTAAATTGTATAATTGAGTATGGAAATTTGTGTAGACACCTACGTACATACGTATATGTATATAGTATTATTTTATCAATTGTTTAATAGTATATATAATAATGGGTATACGTATATATATATATTTTTCTTATATACTTAATATATTTTAATAGAAAAAGGGAATACATGTATATATGTATATATATTTTTAATGTATATTGTCATATATTTGTATGATGTAATTAGTATAGGCAAATAGATTAATTTGTATATATATAATGTAAAGTATTTATGTATTTAATTAAGGCAAATGTATATATAACGTATTTGGTATATGTATTATTTTTGGTAAAAATGTATAAAAATGTAAATTGTATATTAGTTATTTATTAGTAATCAATTGTATAAATATAGTACCATTTCTCTACTTGCACATAAAATACGTACTATTTTGGTATATGTACAAACATATAAATGTATGTATTCTGGAAAAGTATATATTTAAATTAATACTTTTGGTATAAATATGTGTATGTTAATGTATACATAATCTAATAGATATGTATATGTATATATTTAATTAATGTATGTAAGTATGGTATTAAATTTAACTAGTATAAATGCATATATTTTTAGGTGTATAATTATTTTGATATATATATATATGTGTATATATTGTAAATACATTTAAATTGGTGCATGTATAAAATATTGTAAGTATAAATTATTATGTTTATATATACATACAAGAATCATTTATTTTAAAGTATATATATTTATACATATATCTAAAATTGTAATGGATGGAAATTATATGTAATTAATTAATAAGATGTTTATTTAAATATGTAGTCCTACTAGATGACCCTAGTTGACTAGTGCCCTGCCTGGCATAGCTCTAAGGCCAGTGTTTATAGACTGTGTGTTAGCGTAGCATCTGATGCAAATGTGGTTTGATTGTGATATGTTTATAGGACTGTTGGGTTACCCAGGGGACACTCTGGAACAGGACCTCGGTATTCACCAGCTAAGGACCCAAGGCGAGTACATTCTCTGATTAGTTTCTAATTTATGATATCTCCTATGTTTACTGTATCTAGTGTAAATATCCATGTTCTTGACACATTGGTTACACGGATTGGTATACACGGATCTCGTCATGAGATGTTATTCCTTATTTATGGTGTAGCTTGTACAAGACTTATTTCCTTGATATCTTGTGCATATACAGACACTGATTCCCGGGGAGATTTGCTACCTTCCTAGGGAATTCTGTGCCATAGCGTACCATGATTGGATCTACTATACCAGTCGGGAGTTTGGGGAGTACTTTAGTGTAGATATGTGATCATACCCAACTTTATATGCACCATAGCTCACCCCACATCTCACGTCGGGTGCGGCCTGACCATTTATATGCTCCATAGCTGTTACGTGTGATTAGCCTGATCTCTACATGCACCATAGCTAACCAACGGTTAGCCTGACTTTATATGAACCATAGCTAACCAACGGTTAGCCTGACTTTATATGAACCATAGCTAATCACATGTAACCAGCCTGATCAAGTTCCCAAGCCGATCACATGTTAAAGCTAGTACTCACACACTTAGTCATAGGTTCTTGCTCATGGACATATTGTTTCTTTTCCTGCAGTTACTTACAGTGTTTCCAGTATTTCTTTCATTGTACATTTCTCGTACCTATACATGCATCTGGTATATTTCCATCTAGAACTGCTACATAGCTTATGTCATTTATATAGAACTGCTATTTAGAGATGTACTTTGCTCCTTCCTGACTGGAAAATATTTTTCCAGACTGTGACCTTAGTAGACTGGTTTCCGACATACTTGGGGGATTGGATGTTACTGATTGCAGGTATGATTATTTTGTCGTTAGACTTGTCTTGTATTTCTTGTTTGCCTTGACATCTCATCGTGCTTTAGTTTATGTGATTGAGTATTTCTAGCATTATTTTATGATATCCATGTCTCCTTATGGAGTTGGGTATTCACGTGAGTTTGATTAGATAGTTACTCGACCTAGACAGCGTTCTACCGCCGATGCTGCGGCGTAGGCTGGACGTACCCACGCACTCGTGCCCCTAAACAGGGTGCGGGTCGTGACACGTTTTTAGTGGTGGCCCATGCAGGTCAGACTTCGCAAGTAGTGCGATGTCGTAGTAGTGCGACGTCATAGTTGCATTACTGCGTACCTGCTATAGAATATAGGACATAGGATACTAGGATCAGAGAGGATACTCAATCACAAATTCTTGAGAGATTCCTGGGACGACCCCTTGAGAATCTTATTATAATTTCCAATTTAAATCTTTTTCCTTGTTTTTGTCCGCTCTCGCTTGTTGTTACTGAACTTGATTCTTGTTGAGCAGTTATTAAATTAAATTCTTGGTATCATCGTTAAGTTCGATTCTTGTTGACCAGTTGTTAACTTTAATTCTTGGTATCGTTGTTGAGTTGATTTCAAATTGAGATGAATTTTTTGGACTAGGATTTATGGTATTATCTGATGACATATATTGATGAGGACAGTGAGGAAGGTAAAACGTCTACTTTGGTTATGGAACCTAGAATTTATCGCAGCCATATTAGCTGTGGTGACGAGAACGTAGGAACCTGACTTGGATGTACATACTATAGTTATGAAGCTTAGAGTCTTTCGCAGCCATACCGGTTGGCGTGGCGAAGATTCTTGACGACATGATTATGGAGTGCATACCATAGTTACGGAACCGGTCGTTTATCGCATCTATGCTTACTGGCATGGCAAAAATTCTGAGCGTCATGATTTCGGATAGACGTGTATGATTATCAGGTTGTATCTTAAATTGGTCCTTAAATATCATCTCAAGACTTATCCATTTTGTTATTCCAGGACTTTGTTCCATCGCTTCTTTTCTTTACTAGCAGTAAGGATACCTTCCGTCCTTGATCCAATTCCTTTTGAGCTTATTCCTTGTTAGTATGATAATTAGTGACTTGCAATTTTGGTTGTGTCTTGTATTAGTTTGACTGAGTGTGACTTGTGAGTTTGTAAGTGTTTCCTAGTTGGACATATGAGCATTAGGCATTAATCTAGAGATACCCATAGCATAGTACCTTGTAGCAATAGTTCTATGATAGGTGTTATTATAATTAGTATTGGTATTATAGAAAGTGCAAGTGATCGTGATTTGTAATAAGTTTGACGAGTTAATCTAAGGATGAAGCTAGCGTTACCATACCAATAGTGCTAGTGAGTCTATATCAAATATTTGTTGAGCAAGGTGCAAATGACAGTAAGTACCTCGTGTGATGACAAACAGATTGGGGTATTAAGTAATATAGATAGAAAATCATTGAAGAAAATATGTGAGATGATAATTTGGATTATTAGAAATGATAGTGCAATTATTTCGGACAGTACAATTTTCGTACACAGTTGAGGTTGTAAATAATTAGTGAATTAGTGTGCACCTTGAGTATTAGAGACTGTGAGTAGTATATGTATGCTCGTGGATTAAATTATAATTGGTAGAGTGGAAATGAATTTCAATTTTTAAAGAATTTTTGAGGAGATGAGATTTATGTTATTAAATTTTGAATATTCGAATTCAATTCAATAAACATAGTCAAGGCTATAAGGATTTAAAGGTGATAAAATTTTTCTTCGATATTTGAATATCTGATTTTGAAGAGGTATATGCAATTTATTTTTAAGTTGATCGAGGAGCTAAACCTTGACGATTATTTCGAGGATTGACTTTATGGTAGATAAGAGATGAATATTAATATATGAGTAGATGATATACATGTGTAAGGATCTGATGACTTGAGTACGATTGAGATCTCACTGCCAACTGACTTGGGTGTCAACCTAGGGTTGTATTGGAGTGAGAGCAGTACTTAGTATAGTGTGTTGTAATTGATATGCACTTGAGTGATAAGAATAACTAGTATCAACTATTGTAGTAGGTAAGGAAGCTAGCAGTGAGTATGCTTGTAGTGAAGTGTGGTACCTAAAGAGATAGAGGTATCAGACTTTTCATGCATCATTTGACCTATGATTATGTTAGAAGATATTGCAAGTAATATATTAGCAGGTTCCTTCTTTTCTTTCCTCATGTTCTCTTGTCTTCTGATTGATTGATACCTTAGTACTGTAGCTGTATGCATGAATTCTTGTTATAATGTAGTTAGTAGTACCCCTGATACAGAGACTGCAATACCCTGACAAAGGACACCATGATCATACATATTTCCCTTAGGTTGCATGTTGTATGAGTGTAGGTAGAATTCTCTTAGACTTTGATTGTTGAGGATTTAACTGTAGTGAAGATTAACGAAGAGGTTATGACTTGGCAAAGAGAGACAAGGTGCCAAAAATTTTGAGGATAATTATTGATTTAAACAAATGGTTAAGAAATTAACATGGCATAATTGGTGGTTTATAAATTCCAGGAAAGATTTTGACATGTTTAAAATTGGTTATTAATTTAGAAATTTTGGGAGATTTAACAATGTATTTATTTAATTACAAGTTATGAATTTTTGAACTTTATATTTGAATGTGAAAATTGGAGAATCCTTAAATATCATATTGTTGAGTTTTTGAGGAGTGGATATTAAATTCTGAGTATCGAATTAGTAGCTAAAAACTTTCAGGAAATTTTGATGAAAAATGGACTTTGATTCTATGTCGAGGATTTTTACAGGAATACAAATAATTTCATATTTTTGAAATTTTGAAAAGACCTTGTGGATTATTCGTGGCTGATGAATTTAATTGAGGGAATAACAGTGTGTATGATTTAAACACTAGTATGAGGATTTTAATTTCGAGGACGAAATTCTTTTAAGGTGGGTAGACTTGTCACTACCACATTCCGAAAATAGGGGTATTTTCAATTTTTTTCGATATTTAATATTATGGTATTTATAATTAATTAATTGCCTGATAGTATTTAATTTAATAATTATGTGATGTGTAATTAAATATATAATTATATGCAGTGTTAATTATTTTATTTTTGCTAGCAGACTAGACCTAGAAGCCCAGTAGACGAACCCCTGTCCGAATTATAGAATTATGGAATTTTGAGGTTAATTATTTTACCTAGAATTTAATTCTTGGAGTTTATAATTAATTACTGTATTTTATTTAATACTTTTGTGCATTGCCTTTGCTTCGATATTTGGAGCACTATCCTAGCTTTTGTCTTCCAACTAATTTCACCATCTTGCCCTAGACATGCCCGCCTTCCATTCTGCTATTTTTGCAACTCATAATTTTGCTCCCTGTGCATTGTTTCTGGCCGCACAAAAATCGTCGCGGACGTTATTTTTGATTTCCTATTTTTGTATCGTTGTGCGTTCCAATCGAAAATTGGAGGCCATCTTGACCTATTTTTCGTGCGGCCCAAATTAGGGTAATATTCTGTTCTGAGTCTTCTTCAATATTGGTATTGATGACTTGATCTGATTTTGACCCCAAGTACTCCAAATTAATTGTTGAACACAACTTGCATTTATTTCCATTTAAATTGAGGATACCATTTTATCTGATTTTAAAATCCCAATTTAATTCCAGTGCCCTGCAAATTCAGCCCGTACCAGTCTTACAGCGTCCCCTGACCCTACAAAACATCGGACCCCGAATCGCCCGCCCAATTTTCGTCATTTCATGTGTTTGTGCAATTTCCCGAATTTAAGGGGCTAAGTTGCAATTATTCAATTGTAGGTGCCAACACCTAATTATTTTAAATCAATGAGGGAGCCTATTAATTTTTAATTAAACCTACATGAATTAATACTTCATGAATCATCATAGCCACTCATTTAAGTGGGTCAAATCCTCACCCTACATCACACCCTCTCTCTCCCTATTTAATGTCATGTCACCCTCAAACCCTAATCCCTAGGCAACCTAGAAAACACCACCCTCACAAATCTCCTCCCCCCTCATACGTATGTAAACTCCTTCTTCTTTTCTTTCTTCTTCTCTTTCTTCCTTTCTCCTTCTCTTTCCTTTCTTCTTCTTCTTCTCTTTCTTTTGAAAAATAAAGAGAGGGAAAACCATCATCAAACCCATCACCACCACCCGATTCCTGTTCACCGGCCGAGCCCAGCACTCCGGCGGCCGAGTTCTCCCTGCTGCTCCTCCCCTGTGTACATTCTCCGGCAGTCCGCTGATCTCGAGCCCCGGTCGGCAAACCGAACCCCCTCTGCTGCTCTTCTCCCGCTGCGAGCACCCCCGGCACTCCGGCGGATTCCATCTTCTCCTCCGCACTCCTTGCAGTCAGCCGGCCAACTCCGGCCCCGACTCCTCTTCCCCATCCTCCCTACAGCCGCTCTTCCACCTGCTGTGAACACCCGGCGGCTGCCCCTGTGCCCTCCGGCGGCACTGCCTCGACAACTCCGGTCCGGCTCCTCCCTCTGCCGACGACTCCGGCGGCCCGCTCCAGCACTTCCCTGCTGCTCGACCGCTGCCCCCTCTGCTCTCGTGCACCCCGGCCACCTCCCTCTGCGCGGTGGCTGCCCTCCCTCTGCTCAGCCCGACCGGCGGCTGCTCCGGCGCCGAGTCCGGCCGACCCCCTTCAGTGAGTTTCCCATCTCCCTCTTTTCCCTGGTTTATATATATATGTATATATATATATATATATATATATATATATATATATATATATATATGTATGTATATATATTTATATACATACGTATATGCAAATATGTAGAATTAGTGTAATTAATTTGTATACGTACAGTATCTATTTATTAATAATTAATTTGTGTAGGTACGTGTATATAGCATATTTCAATTTAATATTTAATATATATATATATTGTATGTATTTAAAATATGTATACGTATATTATTTATCTTATTAAATAATATGTATAGTATACCTATATATATTAGTATATGAATGCAATATGTACAAGTATTATTTTTAAATAAATGATAACATATAAATGGGTATATTAATTATTTTATTAAATTGTATAATTGAGTATGGAAATTTGTGTAGACACCTACGTACATACGTATATGTATATAGTATTATTTTATCAATTGTTTAATAGTATATATAATAATGGGTATACGTATATATATATATTTTTCTTATATACTTAATATATTTTAATAGAAAAAGGGAATACATGTATATATGTATATATATTTTTAATGTATATTGTCATATATTTGTATGATGTAATTAGTATAGGCAAATAGATTAATTTGTATATATATAATGTAAAGTATTTATGTATTTAATTAAGGCAAATGTATATATAACGTATTTGGTATATGTATTATTTTTGGTAAAAATGTATAAAAATGTAAATTGTATATTAGTTATTTATTAGTAATCAATTGTATAAATATAGTACCATTTCTCTACTTGCACATAAAATACGTACTATTTTGGTATATGTACAAACATATAAATGTATGTATTCTGGAAAAGTATATATTTAAATTAATACTTTTGGTATAAATATGTGTATGTTAATGTATACATAATCTAATAGATATGTATATGTATATATTTAATTAATGTATGTAAGTATGGTATTAAATTTAACTAGTATAAATGCATATATTTTTAGGTGTATAATTATTTTGATATATATATATATGTGTATATATTGTAAATACATTTAAATTGGTGCATGTATAAAATATTGTAAGTATAAATTATTATGTTTATATATACATACAAGAATCATTTATTTTAAAGTATATATATTTATACATATATCTAAAATTGTAATGGATGGAAATTATATGTAATTAATTAATAAGATGTTTATTTAAATATGTAGTCCTACTAGATGACCCTAGTTGACTAGTGCCCTGCCTGGCATAGCTCTAAGGCCAGTGTTTATAGACTGTGTGTTAGCGTAGCATCTGATGCAAATGTGGTTTGATTGTGATATGTTTATAGGACTGTTGGGTTACCCAGGGGACACTCTGGAACAGGACCTCGGTATTCACCAGCTAAGGACCCAAGGCGAGTACATTCTCTGATTAGTTTCTAATTTATGATATCTCCTATGTTCACTGTATCTAGTGTAAATATCCATGTTCTTGACACATTGGTTACACGGATTGGTATACACGGATCTCGTCATGAGATGTTATTCCTTATTTATGGTGTAGCTTGTACAAGACTTGTTTCCTTGATATCTTGTGCATATACAGACACTGATTCCCGGGGAGATTTGCTACCTTCCTAGGGAATCCTGTGCCATAGCGTACCATGATTGGATCTACTATACCAGTCGGGGGTTTGGGGAGTACTTTAGTGTAGATATGTGATCATACCCAACTTTATATGCACCATAGCTCACCCCACATCTCACGTCGGGTGCGGCCTGACCATTTATATGCTCCATAGCTGTTACGTGTGATTAGCCTGATCTCTACATGCACCATAGCTAACCAACGGTTAGCCTGACTTTATATGAACCATAGCTAACCAATGGTTAGCCTGACTTTATATGAACCATAGCTAATCACATGTAACCAGCCTGATCAAGTTCCCAAGCCGATCACATGTTAAAGCTAGTACTCACACACTTAGTCATAGGTTCTTGCTCATGGACATATTGTTTCTTTTCCTGCAGTTACTTACAGTGTTTCCAGTATTTCTTTCATTGTATATTTCTCGTACCTATACATGCATCTGGTATATTTCCATCTAGAACTGCTACATAGCTTATGTCATTTATATAGAACTGCTATTTAGAGATGTACTTTGCTCCTTCCTGACTGGAAAATATTTTTCCAGACTGTGACCTTAGTAGACTGGTTTCCGACATACTTGGGGGATTGGATGTTACTGATTGCAGGTATGATTATTTTGTCGTTAGACTTGTCTTGTATTTCTTGTTTGCCTTGACATCTCATCGTGCTTTAGTTTATGTGATTGAGTATTTCTAGCATTATTTTATGATATCCATGTCTCCTTATGGAGTTGGGTATTCACGTGAGTTTGATTAGATAGTTACTCGACCTAGACAGCGTTCTACCGCCGATGCTGCGGCGTAGGCTGGACGTACCCACGCACTCGTGCCCCTAAACAGGGTGCGGGTCGTGACAAATGGGGTATTGACACCTAATACAATATTTGTAAATTAGCCCTCTTAAATTTGGGTATTTGCACAAACACATAAAATAATGAAAAATTTGTAGGCGATTTGGTGTTTGGTGTTTTGTAGGGTGAGGGGGTGTTGTATGTTTTGTATGGACTTAATTTATGGGGTATTAGATTAAATCGGGATTAAACGGGATTAGTCAAAGTGGTATCCTCAATTTAATTAGAAATAAATGCTAGCGGTGTTCTAAAATTAATTAGGAGTACATGGGGCCAAAATTAGGTTGGGCCACCAATATCATTAATGAAGAAGACTCAGAACAGAATATTACCCTAATTTTTGTTGCACGAGAAATGGGTCGAGATTGCCTCAAATTTCGATTGGAATGCACAACGATACAAAGTCAGAATTTATTTAGAAATTAAATAAACGTCCACGACAAATATTGTGCGGCTAAAATGAAGCACAAGAGAGCATAATTATGAGTTGTAAAAAGGTCAGAATGGAAGGCAGGCACGTCTAGGGCAAGGTTGTGAAATTTGTTGGAAGGCAAAAGCTAGGGTAGCGCTCTAAATATCGAAGCAACGACAAGGCGCAACAATTAAATAAAATTACGGTAATTAATCACAATCCCAATAATTAAATTCTAATTAATGCAAATTAATACATAATCCTATAATTCGGTCAGGTGTTCCTCTAGTGGGCATCTAGGTCAAGTCTACCTGCTCAAACATTAATGAACACTGTATATAATAATATATATATATAAATACACATCCCATACAATTATCTTAAATCAAATAAACTTATCATCCAATCATTTAAAATAACTACCACAATGTTAATAATATATAAAAAGTCAAAAATATTCCTGTTTTTAGAATGTGGTAGTGATAAGTCTACCCTCCTTAAAAGAATTTTGTCCTCGAAATTTAAATCCTCAATAGTAGTGTTTATTCATTATATTATTTCCATCAAATCTAGGTTCATCAAACCATAAAATCATAAAGCAAACCCCTCTTGCTATTCCACAAAATTTTCAAAATTTTAATTATCATACTCCTGAAAATCCTCGGAGTAGAATCAAATTCCATTTTTCTTTCCACAATTTCCTCCAAATTTTTTTAGTTAATAATTAAATACTCAAAATTTAATATCCACTCCTCTAATTTAATTTCAATCAATGCATATATATAAAATTAAAATCTCGTCCCAAAAAGTTTAAATTCAAACACTAATCCATCAATGATTTTATTCCTTGATTTCCTTTTTCCTCAAAATACTCAAGAATGCGATACTTATGGATTCTTCAAATGCAACATCCATAATATAAAATTTTAAATTCATATCTTGCAATCAAATAAATATAATGATAATCTCCTTAATTTTCTTAAATTTTAATGATAACTTCAATCATATCATAATCTTCCTAAAATCAATGTTTTAACAAGATTACCTAATCCTGTCATATTAAATTCTTAACTCTTTGTTTAAATTATCGTTTATCCCCGAATTTTAAGGCACATTGTCTCTTTCTGTCAAATCACCTCCTCTTCATTGATTCTTTACTACAGTCAATCCTCAACAATCAAAGTCTAAGAGAATCCTACCTATAGTCATACAACATGCAATACAACACGCAATCTAGATAAAATATGCAATCTAGATGAAACACGCATTATCATAGTCTCTTTTGTCGTGGTATTGCAGTCTCTGTCAGGGTGTGCTACTAACTATATTCTAACAAGAAAATCACGAATACAACTACGGTACTAAGGAATCAATCAATCAATCAATAGAGTGGACAGGAGGAAAGAAAAGAACAGGACCTGCTAACACATCACCTGTAGTATCGGTCTCCTCGACCGTCATCGCAAATGCTCCGCCCTGCTGGGGTGGCTCCCTCTGCGGGTGCTGAGCAATCTGCAGTTCCACAGGTGGCCTAACTGGACCTCTATAATTTGGAGCTGCGCGCTGGCTGAAAAGATAAGGAGCTCGAAGACAATCCCTCACTCGATGTCCCGCAGCGCCGCAGTATAAACAAAGTCCTAGCCTCGCTCTACAGATCTTCCTAAGATGACCTGGCTTCTTACAGTAATGACAAGTCTGCTGATCCTGCTGAACACGAACTGGTGCCTGGTACTACTGTTGATACTAAGATGTCCTCGTCCGCTGCTGGCCAGGATACTGCTGGGCAACTCTCTCAACTGCCTGTAGTGCCATCTGGTGAGCGTTCTCCATGCCCTCTTTCTAATTAGCTCCGTTTGTGCCTGGTGCTCTTCTGCTTGCACCCTCTGAGCCTCAGCTTGAACTCGCTGAGCGTCTGCCATCACTCTCTGGGCATCTACCATGCCCTGGATCAGAGTAAACATCTGTGCCCCGTCAATGGGCACACCTCCAGAAATTGGAGTCGGTGGAGGAGGAAGGTTGTCCGTCACAGCTTTAGCAATCCTCTGAACAGGTGGGGGAGGAGAACCCCCGGAAAGTGCAGATACTCCCACATGCATCGAAGATGTAGGAGAAACTACGGCTGTATATCCATCAGGTGGAGAGGTGGAAGACCCCTCTAAAGCTGGTGCTCCCACTCTCATAGATCGTGTCTTCGACGACATCCTGAAGACAGATCCAAAAGAATCAATTAAGGCAATAAAGGCGATATCATCAAGAAAGGACAGTAAAGTTCTAAAGAAGCAACATTCAGAAGGAATAAGGATAACAAGATAAATAGATTAAAAATATTCCTAGTTGTGATTGCATAGGTCAATGATGCATCCAAGGATTGATACCTCTATCCCTTTAGGTACTACAGTTCTACTACAAGTATACCCACTGCTAGTTCTCTTTCCTACTACAATTGTTCATACTAGTTGTTCTTATCACTCAAGTGCACACCAAGTGCAACACACCATACTAAGTACTACTCTCTCTAATACAACTCTAGATGGACACCTAAGTCTGTTTGTAGTGCCATCTCAATCATGCCCAAGTCAACAGATCCTTACGTATGCACTTCATCCACTCATATACTGATATATATTTCTTACCCACCATAAAATTAATCCTCAATAAAATCATCAAAATTTTTACTTCTCGAACGATTTAAAATAAAATGCATATACTTCCTCAAAAGTCAAATACTCAATATCGAAATAAAATTTTAATCACTTCTAAAATCTTTATAGCCTTGACCATGTTTATTAAATCAAATTTTGAATCCTCAATATTTTAACAACATAAAATCTCAACCCCTAAATATTCTTAAAAATTAAAATTCATTTTCACTCTTCAATTTTAAATCCACAATATACATATAATGCTCACGGTCTCTAATACTCAAAGCGCACTCAAATACACCCATTGTCTACAACTCTCAACTATGTACTGAAATTTGTACTGCCCGTATTACTTCCAAATGATCAAAGTTATCATCACACGTATTTTCTCTAATAAGTTTCTATCTATATCAACTGATATACTAATCTAATTATCATCACACGAAGTACTTACTTTTACTAGCATAATTCTCAATAATTCCTTGATATAAAAACATTAGCACTATTGGTATGGTAACACTAGCTTCATTATTAGGTTACCTTATCACACTTAATTGAACCTCTCAAAGGCATGCATATGATTATATATCTCGATTGATGTACACATATCTTCTCTTAATTCTTTTACAGCCTGTTAAACTAATCTGTGATACGCTTCACAACTTTCATTACCAATCCTGATATTTCTCTACTCATGACATCTCATTAAAACCCTTTATGTATATACATTTATTTACTTTTAACACACCCGGTATCCATCGTCAAATTGAACATCATGCTCCACAATTCCTTGATACTTAATTGTTTACATAGATCATCCAATTACATAATTTCATGATTATCCAGGACGGATATGCTGGCTCTGATACTAACTCTTGGAACCATCACTGATACTCTTTACTCTCCTTCTACTTATAGTACTAATATGACACCTATCCTAGAGCTATTGCTACAAGGTACTATGCTACGGGTTAACTCTAGATTAATGCCTACTGTTCACTTGTCCAACTAAGAAACACTTGCAACGAACAGGTCACACTCAATCAACACTAATATAAGACACATATATAATTACAAGTCACTAATTATCATACTTAACAAGGAATCCTCAAGGAAAAGAAGCTCAAAAAGGAACTAGATTGAAGACTGAAGGTATTACTACCGCTAGTAAAGAAAATGATAGAACAAAGTCCTGTAATAATAGAAATAAATAAGTGTTGAATGATACTTTAAGAACCAATTTAAGATACAACCTGATAATCATACACGTCTGTCAGAAATCATGATACTCAGAATCCTCGCCACGCCAGTAAGCATAGGTGCGATAACGAAACTTTCCATAACTAAGGTATGCAACCCTATAATCATGTCATCGAGAATCCTCGCCACGCCAACCGGTATGGCTGCAAGAGACTCTATGTTTCATAACTACAGTATGTACATCCAAGTCAGGTTCCTACGTTCTCGTCACGATAGCTAGTATGGCTACGATAAACTCTAGGTTCCATAACCAAACTAGACGTTTTACCTTTCTCACTGTTCTCATCAATATATGCCATCAGATGATACCGTAAAGTTTAGTCCATAAAATTCACCTTGATAAGAAATTAACTCAACAACGATACCAAGAATTAAATTTAACAACCGGTCAACAATAATCAAACTCAATATCAACGAGTGAGGACGGACGAAAATAAGGGCGAAGGATTTAAATTGGAAATTGTAATAAGATTCTCAAGGGGTCGTCCCAGGAATCTCTCAAGAATTTTGTGATTGAGTATCCACTCTCATCCTAGTATCTTATGTCCTATATTCTATAGCAGGCATGCAGTAGTACAACTAAGACGTCGCACTACCACGATATCGCACAACTTGCGAAGTCTGACCTGCGTAGGCCACCACTAAAAACGTGTCACGACCCGTACCCGATATAGGGGCACGAGAGCACGGGTACGTCCAGCCTATGCCGCAGCATCGGCGGTAGAACGCTGTCTAGGTCATGATACTATCTAATCAATCTCACATGGATATCCAACTCCATAAGGAGACACGGAAAAATTATAATATAATATGAACAACATACTCAATCACATAACTACAGCACGATAAGATCTCAAAAATAAGATAAAATGTAACACAAGTCTAAAATAGAAATAGTCTAACTCAACAATATAATCCAAGTCTCAAATAAGTTTGCCGGAGACAAATCCGATACCAAAATAGACAGCTAAGAAACTAACTAGATAACTAGTGATTCCGGCTAAACCTCCCAGAATCACAACTGAACTACCAAGTCCAAGTCTCAGCTACTCACCCTGTGGTCTATAAGTGTCGGACACCAGTCCTCTCGGCATAGTCTGGAAAATATTTTCCAATCAGGAAGGAGCAAAGTACATCTCAAATAATATTTCTATTTAATTGATAAGGACTATAAAACAATAAACAGATAATGCTATATACTGAGAGAAGACAGTGAATAAATGCAATGGCAAAATAAAGAGACAGGCAATATAGACAATATGAAACAGTCAATGCACATATGAAACGAAGAGAATGAGGTACAATATCATATACAGGTGATGTAGTATATGATCTAAAATAGAGAACTATAACTATTCTAAGTGTTTGAAATATCAGTCTATCATGTGATCGGCTTGGGACAGGATCAGGCTGGCTATATATGATTAGCTATAATTCATGTAAGGTCAGGCTAACCATTTGGTTAACTATGATGCATATAGAGGTCAGGCTAATCATATATAACAGCTATGAGGCATGTAATGGTCAGGCCGCACCCGACGTGAGATATGGGGTGAGCTATGATATATGTAGAGTTGGGTATGATCACATAATCTACTAATATTTTCTCCGCCCCCAACTAGTACAGTGGATCCAATCATGACACGTCACGATACACGAGCAATATCCAATATATCATCAATATAATATCTCATGATTGCAGGTCCAATCTATATACTAGTCCGTGTAGCACAGTGTCAAGAATCAGATGTAACATTTCTAGATACTGAATTTATAGATATTATCAAATAATTAGAAATTATCAGAGAATGTACTCGCTTTGGGTCCTTAGCGGATGACACCAATGTCCTGTTCCAGAGTATCGTCTAGATGATCCAACAGTCCTATAGACATATCATAAATATAATATTTGCATCAGATGCTACACTAACACACAATCAAAATACATCAAACTCACGGGCTATGCCAAGTAAGGCTCTAGGCAACTAGGGTCAAGTTCGTCAAGTTGCACGGGCGTCGCGTCTGTGATTGCTGTAAATACAGACAGTCGGTAATACGGGTCTTGACAGTACGTCATGTCACGACCTGCACCCAGAATTTGGGCATGAGTCGTGGGTACGTCCAGCCTACGCCGCAGCATCGGCGGTAGAACGCTGTCTAGGTCTCAACATATAATATATCCTGTCAATAGTCTCAACTCCGCACAGAGGACAAAGATAATAATCCACAGTTCTATGATATACTCAATCACAAGCTATAAGAAATAATGGCACGATGGGAATAGAAAAGAGTTCTAAAAAAAATATCCACAATAAATCCAACTCAAAACCTGGGTCTAAATGACCTCACAAAGTCACAAATAATAAATACAACTCAGTCTCAGTCTAAAACAATAATGCAAAAAAAGTAGTCTAAGAGCAGCCAGGTACGTTCTCCTCTAGGCTAGGCAACTCCTCTGGGATTTCCGGGGTGAAATCTCCCTCTAATCCTGGGCCATAATGAGTGGGGCAAAGATCCTCCAGGTCCTCTGAAAAATGTTATCCAGTCAGGATTGGAACGAAGCACAAGCACTAACAGCAGTTTCATTAAATTGACAAAATCTATAAACAGTGTAAGAAATACAAGATGGAAATAAAAGCTGGAAATGTAAATACTGGAGAAAAATAGAAATAGGCAATAGAGCATCTAGCAATGAACAATAAATAGTGAATGCTAGACAATAAGTAGTGAATGCTGGAACAGGTGAATCTGAATAAAATAGACATCTAGCTAAGTGTTTGAAATATTAGTTTATTATGTGATCGGCTTGGGACTTGATCAGGCTGGTTATATATGATTAACTATGATTCTTGTAGGTCAGGCTAACCATATGGTTAGCTATGATGCATGTAGTGGTCAGGTTAATCATATATAACAGCTATGATGCATGTAAGATGGTCAGGCCGCACCCAACGTGAGAAGTGGGGTGAGCTATGATGCATGTAAAGGATTTGGATATGATCACATAATCTACTAATAATTCCCCATCCCCCAGCTAGCACGATGGATTCCAATCACGACTCCTCATGATGGGGATCTAGGGTGCTAACCCGTGTATCCATAGTGTCGGAATCAAGTATGTAATACACTATAATTTATAGAAGTAATCAACAATGAAAACTGTCAGAGAATGTACTCGCCTGTGGTCCTGAGCAAAGGGTGAGGATCGATGTCCAAAGTGGGATCACAATGACCTATTTATGGAAAATCAATGTCAAAATAATGAATATTGAAATAAAAGAATAAACATGTTTAACTAATTAAACACGAGGCCTCTAGGTCAATTCTAAAGCCTACTGGTCAAAACTAGTCTAACACTAGCTAATTGTGTTATCCCCAGTTATAAACACTAGGGTGTACTCATAACACCTCAATCTGGGTTCAAGATCTAGTTTCTAGGGTGATTATAAGTCTAACTTAGCTAATGCTAAGTGATACAATATATATACATATATATATACATCTAATATTATCTTAGTTTTTTATACTTTAATACCTATACTCAACTCTACCTATTAAGACACACATACACATAAACAAGCACAATACACAGGCCACTTGGTTCTAATATTCAGACTTACACATGCACTTACACACTGGTGCATTCACTGGCACCCACACAGTCACTGATACACTGCTATACACACTGACACAGTGTCCTGATACACACTTATATTACACTCACAGTTAACACACACACACTACACACCTGCACACACACACTGATTTTGAACTGACACACACATAGAAATCTGTTCAAATAATTTACAGGGTGTTGGTGCACTATTAGTCTATTGCAGTTAAGACTGTAACTGAGAACATTCTCCCCCAACCTTGAGCCTTCACTATACCTATACATAAGTCCTTACAACTGCATTGACAGTGCACAAATCTGCAGTTAGCATTAGGACTTGTACATTGTCATTCTTGGCAAGGAACAACCTGAGAACACCATACTAGAACTGATACTCTCACTTACCTCAACTAATCCAGACTTAATACTATCCTTATCTTAGCTCTAAGTATCCATGTTAGTTAGGTACCTACAATCCTAGAAACTGAAATGCCCTGTTTCTCCTACACTGACACACACATATCTACTCACACAGTTCTAAAACACATACTGAATTATAGATACATATACTATCTAATGATACCTACTGATACTTCAATCCTGTAGTGAACCACACATGCGGACTGCAGATATCTCACTGATATGGTCCCTATATTAGTGCCACTCTCTAAGTCGAGCACCTCTCCTCACAGCTTCCTTAACATTCACACAACTCCCCTCATCACTTCACATAACCAAATTTCCCCTCTCCAAAAACCTGTGCACTCAAGTGCTAGGTCTGCAGAATACAGTAACTTCAACACCACATTGGTGCATGAGCACACACATACCTGACTATGTATACTCCCTATGCATAAACCTGATACACAAAACTCAGTGCACACATACACCCTGCACATCCTCAGAATACCTCACTCAGCCTTCACACCTACACACATAACTCACAGAAATCTGTACAGTAAGTTCCCAAACACCTACAACAGAAACTGAAACTCACATAGGTATGCTCACCCTGAAACACAGCATTCACACACAGATACATATTCTGATGCATCACAGCCAAATACAAAGTCCTACTGATACACTTGATACGAAATCACCTACTGTTCAACACAGGTCCTAACTCTACACACAGGAATACACAGCCACACACCCAAGCAAAATGCCCGACTGCACAGGAAATTCTCAAACACACTGTGCTCAGAACTTTCCCAAACTCGACTGCTCAGAACTCACCTCTAAGCACAGGAAAACCAACAAATAGCTAGAACACAGGCAATTGCATATATATATATATATATATATATATAGATCTATAGACCAAGACATGCATAAATTCGACTACCTTAGATGGGTGAACCCTAAATGAATATTTCATCGAACACATGCAGTACAGAAAAACAAATATACATACAAACCCATAAATTCCCAATCCAACCCTAAGAACCGAGATCTAAACCATACATTGAGAATGAAATCTGTCTATATGCAAAACCCTAGGGTTAGGGTTCATGAAATTGGGGGAAATCCAATGTAGATCACCCAAAACCCTAGAATTTCCTAGGTCTTCCTGTAGGATCTACAAAATCGAGATCCATACCACAAGGTAGGTTTCCTAATGGCCATAACAACAAAAAAATAGAATAAAATGAATTAAAATTGGATTTTACCTATAGAGATGGCTTCTTCAATGGAGGTTCTTCTTCTCCAAGGCTTCTTGACTCACGTTCCTTGCTTTCCTTGCTTTGGAGGAGGAGAATGGGATCCCTAGGGCTAGATTTCGAATTCTGGAGTGGGGAGATGACTTCCTCTTGTGGAGGCTAGGGTTTCTTCTTTCTACATGAAGAATGAGAGGGTTCCTTTTTATATTAAGGCCCAGTTAGGATTTCTAATACATAGCCTAGGTTTAACCCCCAGGTTAGGTCAATAGGAACTTAACTAACTAAGGTTTAGTCAGTCCAAGGTTTGAGGTTCCACCCTAAAATTTGAATTCTAGGGTTTCACTGGAACTGGGTCTTCTAATTAGGGTTTACTCATTAGGGTTGTCCTAATGAATTCTAGGGTTTGACCCAAAACAAATATCACTAACAATATATAAATAGTTTATAAAACTCAGCAGATTAATTAAATTCATAATTATCAAAATAGTGAAATTACACAAATGCCCTTATCTGGAAATGTGGTAGTGACACGTCAGTGTACATGTGGTAGTCAACTAACAGTTCACAGGGTCACAAGGTCATGTGTAGTTACGGGTATCCGTATTTACACTCGGGTTACCTAGTAGAGATACATATATAAATATACATATTATTAATTGTAAACATTAATACTCAATACATATATAATATATGTAGTTGAACAATATATATATATATATATATACATCATATTGAATAATGTACACATACTAAATATATGTACATACTATACTATACCAATTAAACAATACTCATATACAATATATATATATATATATATATATATATATATATATATATATATATATATATATATATATATACATCATATGTATGCCAAAAATACATTTAATTATATATCTATTAGTTTGAGAAAAAGCTATATATATATATATATATATATATATATATATATATATATATATATACCAATTTAATACATATACCATATACGTATATAAGTACATATATATACCAATATAAATATATATATGCTACATATATATACATACCAAAATACATATATATATATATATATACCAAAAAAATACGTATTTATTACACCTATTCTATATGAAAATATACCAATACATACATATATATATATATGAATACACATACCCTAAAATATATATACTAATACATATTATGAATACGTATATACTATTATATACCTATATACATTACATAGACTCAATTCCTCAACAATGAAGGAGGGAAGGAGGCTCACAGTGACGATGGTGGCCGGAGGGGAGTGGTCGACGGGGTAGAACTCCCCGGAGAGAAGTCGTGGTGAGGCCGGAGAGGTGATGGTCGGCTACACAGCAGGCCGCCCGAGAGAAGTCGCTGCGTCGGAGCAGATCTGCTGTGCCCGGTTGTGGACTCGCACGGTGGTGCTCAGGCCCGTCGGAGAGGTGAAGCTCGTGGGGATATTGGTGGATCGTCGGAGGAAGTCTTGGCCAGAGCAGGGAGCTCGGGCTGCGAAGCAGTGGTGGTGATGAAGAGGAGCAGTGGAAATGAAGCTGATGACGATGGTGGTGCGGCTGGTGGAGGGATGGTACGGTGGCGGTGGAGCTTCGGGTTGGCCGCCGGGGTCGAGAGGGAACTCGGGTGCAGCACAGCCGGGGTAGGGAGGCTGCAGCTCGTGCAATGGAGGAGGCCGGCTCGTACAATGGAGGAGGCCGGGGTGGAGCTCCAGTAGCTCGTCGGAGCTACAGGGCCGGGGTGAGTTGAGGGCCGGGTGAACAGTGAAGTATTTCCCAGCTCGTGCAAAGGAGAAGAAGAAGAAGGAAGAAGAAGAAGAGAAGAAGAAAAAGAGAAGAAGAAAGGAAAAAAATAAAAAAGCATACGGTTGGGGGCTTATTAGGAGGGAGGAGATGGGGGCTTCCCTAGGTTTGGGGATTAGGTCATGGTCGGGAAGAGTGTGTGAAGTGACATTAAATAGGATGGTGAGTGGGAAATGAGTGATATTGATGCACCCATTTTGAATGGGTGGTCAGGATTTGACATGGAGGATTCATTCATGCAAGGATGAGAGTTGTTGACTAGTCAAATATTTGGGCTTCTCCATTGGTTTGAACCAATGGGGTGTTGACACCTAATACAATATTTGTAAATTAGCCCCCTTAAATTTGGGTATTTGCACAGACACATAAAATAATAAAAAAAAATTGGGCAATTTTGTGTTTGGTGTTTTGTAGGGTGAGAGATTGTTGTGTGTTTTGTGTGGGCTTAATTTATGGGGTATTAGATTAAATCGGGATTAAACAGGATTAGTCAAAGTGGTATCCTCAATTTAATTAGAAATAAATGCAAGCGGTGTTCTAAAATTAATTAGGAGTACATGGGGCCAAAATTAAGTTAGGTCACCAATATCATTAATGAAGAAGACTCAGAACAGAATATTACCCTAATTTGGGTTGTACGAGAAATGGGTCGAGATTGCCTCCAATTTCGATTGGAATGCACAACGATACAAAGTCAGAATTTATTTAAAAATTAAATAAACGTCCGCGAAGAATATTGTACGGCTAAAATAAAGCACAAGAGAGCATAATTATGAGTTGCAAAAAGGTCAGAATGGAAGGCAGGCACGTCTAGGGCAAGGTTGTGAAATTTTTTGGAAGGCAAAAGCTATGGTAGCGCTCCAAATATCGAAGCAACGGCAAGGCGCAACAATTAAATAAAATTACGATAATTAATCACAATCCCAATAATTAAATTCTAATTAATGCAAATTAATACATAATCCTATAATTCGGTCAAGTGTTCCTCTAGTGGGCCTCTAGGTCAAGTCTACTAGCTCAAACATTAATGAACACTGTATATAATAATATATATATAAATACACATCCCATAAAATTATTTTAAATCAAATACACTTATCATGCAATCATTTAAAATAACTACCACAATATTAATAATATATAAAAAGTCAAAAATACCCCTATTTTTAGAATATGGTAGTGACAACATAGCACCGTCTAGATATGTGTCCTTTCAAACTACAATACTAACATGTAATATGACTATTTGTGTTTGATGTAGGTGTATATGTGTGAACATTCTTCCGTGGTTTTATATAGATAAAGGCATGTTTGTGAGAATTTCTAGCCTTCTTGTCACTCTTCTAAGAGTTTTTCGTGGTGGTGACTTTGTGATGAGTCACGTGACTTGTATTAGATTGGGTCATAGGTTGCATAACCTATTTTCCCAATCTAATCTCTAACTTTTTAGAGTTAGCATATAAATTGTCATATTTAACAGTAAGAGCATCAAATCTAAGTAAAGCAATAAAATACTTCTTCTTTTCTGATTCTAATTTCTCCTTATGTTTAGCATTTTCTTGAGTATTTTTATTAACGCATTCAAGTGCCTCATGCAATCTAAACTTAATTGTGGATAAGAAAAGGAAGTGTCTTTAGCTTCATCCAATAGACAAGTAATTTTTTTATTCTCAAGTTGATAAAACTTAACATCTTTCTAGCTTGCTTATAATTATTCCTAAGCTTCTTATAATCTTCAAATAAATCATTGAAAGCATCAGATAATTTATCATAAGAAAGATCTTCAAATAAAGGATTATCTTTTACCCCGCTTACCATTAAGCACAAATATATAGTATGTCGAGGGCTTTCTGATTTTGACTTGCTAGCTTCACTCTCGTGCCATATGCTCATGTTTGCATACTTAAGGAAAAATGATTCTTTTCTAGGACTTTCTTCTTTTTCTTCGGAGTCGCATGCTTCATTTTCTTTCTAGCTCTCATGACTTGCTTTCAATAGTTTCCAGATCTCATGTGATGTATTGTATGTAGAGATACGATTGAACTCATGCTTGTCTAGAGAACAGTAAAGAGCAACATGGCCTTTGCATCAAGTCTTGCTACCTTGCTTTTTTTCAGTATAATCATCATCTGCTTTGTCAACCTTTTTGTAACTGATAATGACGTATGACCATAAATCATAATCAAGTGATTTCAAAAAAATATTCATCTGTATTTTCTAATAAATATAGTCAGTACCGTCAAATAAAGGTGGCTTATTTGGATTTTGACATTCACCACTGCTGGTGAAAAGAGGTCTTACAGTTTCTATATATATTCTAGAGTGTATAGTCTAAGCACAAGTATAATATAACCTGGCTTTGATACCAATTATAGGATCAAATAAATACCTTTCGGTATCGTACCACTAAACCCCCATCTTGATACCCAAACCCAATACCTTGAATATCCTCAATACCTTGGCATTTACCTTGGTATTTCATGGTAAATGCGATATCTAGTATATACTAACATCCCAATATAATTTCTAGTATTCTAATATCAACTACTAGTATTCCCCAATATGAATTTAAGTACTAACTCCCATGCTATATTTAACTATCAATACAATTAATACATAGACATATACATATATACACACATACATTTATATATGTAACTTAGAGATATCCATAAGAGGTATAAATACTAACTAGCTAGATACTAATAAATAACTCGATACTATTAACTACTAATTAGCTAACAAAATACTTAACTAGCTAGCTATCAAACAACTATTAGTTAACATTATCTAACTTACTAAATATCTAGCTACATCCTAACACTAACCAACTGATCTCACCTTACTATTACTGTTTCTCGGGATATGCTGCTACTGCGAGAAACTACCGCTGTTGCTGCGATAAACTGCTATTGTTGCTGCTGCGATAATATGATGTTGTTGCTATTGCGATAACTACTACTGCTGCTGCAGCTTTCATAAGCTGCTTGCTGCTGCGATAACTACTACTGCTGCAATAACTTTCATAAGCTGCTTGCTATTGCTGCAATAATCTGCTGTTACTGCTGCTGCTGCTGCAGCTTTCATAAGCTGCTGTCTGAGTCTCCTTCTCCTAATACAACCAATACACCCACACAAACGTACTACTTCCAACTATATATATATATATATATATATATATATATATATATATATATATATATATATACCTACTCCCCACTATACCAATATATATATATATATATATATATATATACATATGCATTTATGTACTTATAGATATAGTATATCATAAATATATATCATAGCATCACATATATATATATATATATATATATATATATATATATATATATAACATATAAGTATATATATATATATATATATATATATATATATATATATATATATATATATAACATAACTTATACCAATAGCTATTATATATTTAGAAGTATCACTACATACATATATGACACATAGGTATATAGATATATGATACACTAACACATATAAATATATATACATAACAATATATATATATATATATATATATATATATATATATATATATATATATATATATATATATATATATGAATAAATTTATTATAAATCACTAAGAACAATAGGAATTAGATCTAGAAATGAAATGCAACCAACACGTGGAGTGTATCATACCCGTATCACACTAGATCTATGATACGCTTGCGACACGAGTCTACCACACAACCAAACGTAACCCGAAGGACACAAGCAAGTCTAATATATTATTTATAAATAATACGAGGAGTCAAACATGTAACTACATGTCCGTATCAAAATGTGACATGCACAAAGTCCCATGTCGGAGAAAAAACCCCCAAATCAACACGTAACACCAAATTATTGGGATACGACCTACACGTACCCAATTTTGGATACTACACTAGCCACAATTACACAAATATATGCCAAATTAATCAATAGGACCAATTGACAAACACAACAAGTGTCAATCTCGAAATTCTCCCAAAATTGACACAAAAGTACCATAACTTTCTCAATAGGCCTCCTATGAACTCAATTCCAAATCCTATGGGTAGCCTATGCATATGGGTTGATTCCTCATGGTTAATTCTCAGATTTAGAACCTAAATAAAGGGAAAAAATTGAATTATACCTTTTGGGAGATGGATTTTTAATACAACCTCCAAATATGATAAAATTGGCCTCCAACTTGTAGATCCTTGCTCCTCTTTGTAGATCATTGCTTCCTCCTTCTAGATCCTTGCTCCACTAGTCTCCAATGGTAATTTGGGAAGGAATTACAATAAAATTTGGTAGGGAAATAATATAGGAATATAAGAATTTGGTTGAGAAAAAATTCTAGATCTAGATTTGAAATAAAAAATAGGAGAGAGAAACTTTCTCCCCCACTTTAATAGGACAACCACCCTTACCCCTTCCTCAAGCTACTATATAATATCCATTATACCCCTTGGGGCCTCTCATGAAGAAATAATTAAGGAGAAAATATTCTAGTCTAATGGTTTAATTAAACTAATCATCCTCCAAATCAATGTGCTTCTAGTTGAGCTCAATTCTAATAAATCATAAATGTTGGTCCATAGATCTAATCTAAACTAGTTAGGTCCACTAAGACAAGTCCAAAATAATATACTAACATCTAATAATAAATAAATAATACAATAAATAATTATTTAACACGCACAATATTATAAATTTATCGAAATACCCTTTCCTAGAAAATGTGGTAGAGACAATGAGTCCAACTCTAGGATATTGGGTCCATACATTATGTTACTAGGCTATACTAGCTATACTAGGATACTAGAAAACCAACAAGATACCATAACATAAGATATATAATTTATTAGATATAAAATACTATAATATATATATATATATATATATATATATATATATATATATATATATATATATATATATATATATATATATATATAGCACTGCTAGCTAAACTAATGCTAAGTGGATACCATGGCTTTGAACCAAAAGCGGTATCACACCACCTATACACCCATCTTGATCTACAAACTTAATACCTTGAGTAAAACCCAATACCTTGACATTACCTTGGTATCACAAGGTAATTCAATATCTAACATATAACTAACTAACCATACCCTTCACTATACACTAATATGTATTTAAACTTATAACAATATTATACTAAACTATATACTAACATACCCCTTCGGATATTCAATACCCGTACCCAAGATACCTAAACTCTCATTACCTTGGTGTAACTCAAGGTAATCTAAAAATAAATACTAAATAATATTAACTAGTGCTATCTCATATATATATATATATATATATATATATATATATACTAACTTACTAACTGACTAGCTTATCCATATATATATAAGTTAGAAAGTTAGTGAGTTAGTATATATATATATATATACTAACTTACTAACTTATCAAAAACTAAATTTAAACTACTGCAGCTTACTGCAGCTTATCGCTGCTTCTGCCGCGGCATACTGCAACTTGCTTATTTTTCTTTCTGATGCAACTTCTGCTTCTGTTTTCTACCTTATGCTACTTTTCGGCTATTGTTGCTTGCTGCTTATCGACTGCTTTTCATTGCTTTCTTCTCCCCTCTAGCTCACATACACATATCCACACATCTAATACACACATACACTCACTCACATATATATATATATATATATATATATATATATATATATATATATATATATATATATATATATATATCCTTATGTACATATATATGTCACCACCTAACACACTAGTGATGTACATACACTCTCCTATTCTTCCATAACCAACAATCCATTACAAAGAAATATGAAAACATACATATAAATATATATATATACATACATATCATACAACAATTATAATTACAATATTATAATATCTATAACCAAGGCAATTTGAATTAAAATACAATAAAACAAACACGTGCAGTGCACCGCACCCGTATCACACTAGATCTATGATACACTTACGATATGGCTCCACCACACCACCAAATATATCCCAACGTACCCGAGCAAGTCTAAAATCATAATTATGAATAATATGAAGAGTTAGCAACTCAACTACGTATTTGTGTCAAAATATGACATGCTCAAACCCCCATATCGGAGAAAAATCCCCAAATCAACCTGTATCTCCAAATTATTAGAATACGGCCTACACGTATCCAATTATGGACACAATACTAGTCACACACAATCAAACACATGTTAATTTGTTCTAATTGACCTATTGACAAACACAAGATGTGTCAATATCGAAATTATTCTAAAATTGACATAAAATACCACATAACTTTCTCCACAGGCCTCCTATTAACCTATTTTCAATTCCTATGGGTACTCTTAGTACATGGGATGGTTCCTAATAATTAAATTATAGATTTAGAGTCTAATTAGAGAGGTAAAACTAAATTGTACCTATTGGGAGATGGATTTCCAATAAAATCCCCAAATTGAGTCTAAAGAGCCTTCAATTTGTAGATCCTTGCTCCTCCTTGTAGATCCTTGCTTCTTTCTTGTAGATTCTTGCTTTCTCCTTGTTCTAATGGCCTCCAATAATGATTAGAAATGGAATTGGAAAGAAATTTGGGTAGAATTTGATGTAGGAATGAAAAAATTTAGAAGACAAAAATTCTAGATCTTGATTTAAAATAAAAAGTGAAGAGAGAATTTTCCTCCACTTCTCAACTAGGCCGGCCAGTACCCCCTCCTCCAAGTCACTATGAAATGTCCATAATATTCCTTGGGGCTTTTCATGAAGAAATTAATTAAGGAGGGAAGGTTCTAGTCTAATTGATTTAACTTAATTAATCCTCCTCCTAATGATGGGCTTGTTATTGGGCTCAATTCTAACTAGAATTAAATGTTGGTCCATAGATCTAATCTAAACTAGTTAGGTCCAATAACACAAGTCAAAATAAAATCTAACATCTAACAATAAATAAATAATATAATAAATAAATTTACAACATGCACAATATTTAATTAATTATAAAATAATCAAAATATCCTTTCCTAGAAAATATGGTAGTGACAAGTCTACCTCCTTAAAATAATTTTGTCCTCAAAATTCAAAGATGAAATTAACCCAAAAAAATAAAACAGAACAAAATTAGAAAAGAACATACCTCAAGGCACAAACAAATATGGGTAACGCTCTCGCATTTTATTCTCCCTCTCCCAGGTCGACTCACTTAGAGAGTGATGCCTCCATGAGACGCCTACCAAGGAAATTATCTGGTTCCTCAACACCTTCTCTCTCCGATCCAAAATCTCAACTTGCTGCTCTGGATAGCTAAGAGTAGGGCCCAACCCTATCTCCGAGTGATCCAACATATTATTAGGACCCGCCATGTACTGTCTCAACTGTGACACATGGAATACGTTGTGTACTCCCTCTAATGCAGGTGGCAAGTCTAGTCTGTAAGCAAATGCACCGATCCTCTAAAAAATAGTGAAAGGTTCGATGAATCGTGGACTGAGCTTTCCGTCTCTACTGAAATAAATCGTACCTCATGTCGGAGAAATCCTCAGAAACACCAGACCACCAACCTAGAACAAAATACAAACTTAAGAACTTAATCTATAATAAACAACCAATATCAAGAAAAAAATCTAAAACTATACCTCAAACTCCAAAGGTCTCCGGTGGGTATCATCCCAATGCCGCTGTTTGTCCTGCGCCACTCGAAGTCTGTCTCTGATCAGCTTAACCTTCTCCGCTGCATCCATAACCATCTCTGTCCCTAGCAAAACTCTCTCTCCAATATCGTCTCATGATAAGGGAGTACGACATCTTCGACCGTACAAAGCCTCATATGGTAACATCTCTATACTAGTCTGGTAGCTGTTGTTGTAAGCAAACGAGACCAAATAGAGATGGTTCTCCCAAGATCCCCAAAAATCTAGTACACATGTGCGCAATATATCCTCGAGAGTCTGAATAGTCCTCTCTGACTGCCCATCTGTCTGGGGGTGATATACAGTACTGAACTTGAGCTGAGTGCCCAAACTCGCCTACAATCTCCTCCAGAAATGAGAAGTAAAACGACTATCCCGATCCAAGACTATGTTGACGGGAACCCCATGTATCCTGACGATCTGCCTCATATACATCTCTGCCAGCTTCTCCGTAGACAAACCTACCTTGAAAGACAAAAAGTGGGCCGACTTGGTCAACCTATTAACGATGACCCAAATTGTGTCTTTTTTTCCTGGAGATCATGGAAGTCCGGATACAAAATCTATAGTAATATGCTCCCACTTCCATACTGGAATGGGTAATGGCTGAAGTAAACCACCTGGCCTCTACTTCTCGTCTTTCACCTGATGGCACACTAAGCATATTGATATAAACTGTGCCACTTCCCTCTTCATGCTATACCACCACACACACTCTCGCATATCCCGATACATCTTGTTGGCACCTGGATACATGGAATACTGAGATAGATGCGCTTCCTGCAATACCTTCTCACGAGCTCCCTACTAGGAACACATAATCTAATACTATGCCGCAAAGAACCATCCTCAACAATGGTGAAATCATCCTCCAATCCTACTCTCACTTGATCTCTGATGCTCCTAAGAGATACATCCTCATACTGGGCTGCCTTGATCCTGTCCATCAACTCTGAGTGTATCTACAACCCCCACATCTGCATGGCAAAACCAGGAACTATCACCTCAATACCCAAGCTCTCTAAGTCCTCCAACAAATACCGATCCTACATCAACAACATAGCTACCGAATACCTGCTCAAGGTATCGGCAACTACATTGGCTTTCCCAGGATAATACAACAAAGATATGTCAAAATCCTTCATTAGTTCCAACCACCAACGTTGCCTCATATTTAACTCCTTCTGAGTGAAAACGTACTTCAAGCTCTTGTGGTCTGTGAAGATCTCGACACGCTCTCCGTACAAATAGTACTTTCACAACTTCAAGACAAAGATGACTGCTGCCAACTCCAAATCGTGGGTAGGATAATTCTTCTCATGAGAATACAATTTTCTGGATACATAGGCAATCACTTTTCCATTCTGCTGAAGAACATAACCCAGCCCTTTACCTGACGTATCAGTATAAATAGTGAAACCTCCAGTCCCTGATGGCAATGTCAAAATAGGAGCAGACGTCAATATCGTCTTCAATTCCTCAAAAGCAACCTGTTACTCCTCTGTCCAAACAAACTCTATATCCTTCCTGGTGAGTCTAGTCATCGGCTCGATAATCCTTAAAATATCTTGCACAAACTTTCTGTAGTAGCCTGCTAGACCCAAGAAACTTCTGATCTCTGCCACTGAACTTGGGGTCTTCCAAGATTCCAAAGCTGCGATCTTCTTCGGATCTACTGAAATTACATCACCAGTCATAACATGTCCTAAGAACTCCACCTTGTCCAGGAAGAACTCATACTTGGAAAGCTTCCCATACAGCTTCTCTTTCCTCAGCACATCCAATATAATCCGTAAATGCTCCTCGTGCTCCTCTGGTGTCTTAGAGTATATGAGTAAGTCATCGATGAACACCACCACGAACTTGTCAAGGTACTGGTGGAACACCTTGTTTATCAAATTCATATATACAATTAGGGCATTAGTCAACCCAAACGACATCACCATAATCTCATACTGGCCATACCGAGTCTTAAAAGTAGTCTTCGGTATGTCCTCCGGCTTCAGTTTTACCTGGTGTTAGCCTAATCTCAAGTCTATCTTGGAAAATACCTTGTCGCCACTCAACTGATCGTACAGGTCATCAATTCGTGGCAATGGATATTTATTATTGATAGTGAGATTATTCAATACCCTGTAATCGATGCACATGTACACTGATCCATCCTTCTTCAGTACAAACAATACCGGAGCTTCCCATGGTAAAAAACTAGATCTGATAAACCCCTTATCCTGTAATTCATCCACTTGCTTCTTCAGCTCAACCTGCTCGCTGTTGTTCACTCTATAGACATGCTATAAAATTGGTTCTGCACCTGGCATCAAATCTATAGAGAATTCAATATCTCGATCTGGCAGTAATCCTAACAATTTCTTAGGAAACACATCCAAGAACTCTGCTATCAACGGACGCGGCAACTCTTTGTCTTCCACCATAGCTTCACAGATAATGTCTTCTCTCTGCTCTGCATCTCCACTAGCAAACTCAAACTCTGGCTCTTCTGTCGGGATAAACAAAATTTTACCTCCTCTGCAATCTATACTAGCATGGTGCCTACTCAACCAATCTATCCCGAGTACAATATTGTAGATCGGAAGTAGCATTACAAGTAGACAAGCACTCAGCTCCTGGCCTTCCAGAGTAACTCTTCGATCCTTCCAAATATTACTAACCAGGATAATGCCTCCCCCGGTTATGATCTTGCAAGTCCTTAGCAAAACCTCAGCTACCAAATGATGCTTCAGAGTAAAAGAAACAGATACAAACTATGGGAAGCACCACTATCAAATAAAGCTAAAGCTGAAATATAATCAAGAAGAACAGAACATGCGATAACATCTTCGGTGGGCTCGGCCTCCTCGACCGTCGTAGTGAACGCTTATCCCAGACGTGTACCTCCTTGATGCTAGTGTTGGGCATAATGCTGCAGCTGGGTCGAAAGCGGCAGTCCCTTCGGCTGTATTGCAGGTG
Organism: Iris macrosiphon; assembly: GCA_036927795.1. NCBI lineage: Eukaryota > Viridiplantae > Streptophyta > Magnoliopsida > Asparagales > Iridaceae > Iris > Iris macrosiphon. The sequence goes on along the minus strand of JAYESA010000015.1, from coordinate 104,848,487 downwards.
GCCTCGCCTGTGCCTTCATAGCTGGAGCTACTCCTTGAACTGTATGATGAGGGTTGGAAGGATAATCCCTCAGTTGATGCCCCTCGTCACCATAATACAGAAAAATTCCTAACCTCTACCTGCAAACTTCCTAGATGTGGCCGGGCTTCTTGAAGTAGTTGTAGGAAGCTTGCTGTGACTGTCTCTGCTGCGGTACCTGGTAGATTGGCACCCTAGCTGGAGTCTAGTGTTGTTGTGGCTGCTGAAAAGGCCTGGCCAGGAAATAAGGACTCTTAGCAGTCACTGTACTGCTATTAGCCCCCAGAAAAGAATCTCTATCTCTCTTGGGTTTCAAGTCCAACTCCCGCTCAACCTTGCGTGCCTCCGTGTCACCACCCTATTTCTAGAGCAGGGTATTTTTTTATTTTTAATTTGGTTAATTATGTATTATTTATAATTAATTGTATTTATATTTAATTAATGATTGTATTATATTTTTATTGATTGTTTTAGGATTTTGGCTAGCCTGGACCCATGTCAGACCCTAGTGGACCCATGTCCGACCCAGCCCATACCCCTGTGAGACTTATTTTGGGTTTTAGAATATTTATTATATTTTTAGAAGGTTAGTGGGAGAGATTTGGAGCTAGTTTGAGTGCTTTTGGAACCCGAAATCCGAAACCAAGTCAAGTAGGGGCGTTTTGGGAATTTGGAAACTTGTAAACCCTTATGTGTGTTGTGGCCGGCCCCCTCCTCACTCCCAGACCCGTGTGGACAGCAGCCCCCTTCTCCCATTCTCTTCTTCTTCTTCTTCTTCTTCTTCTTCTTCTTCTTCTCCTTCTTCTCCACTACTTCTTCTTCTTCCTTTCTCCTTCACAAGTAAGTTTCTCCATTTTTTTCTCCTTCCTCCTTCCATTTCTTCTACTTGTGTTAACTCTAACCCTACTTTTTCCCCAACCTAGGTGGGTAGAGCCTAGATTTGGTATTGGAGCTTAGATTGGGAGCTTGGAAGCTTGGTTTGGAGGATTTGGAGCATTTTTTGAGATTTTGGCTTGGTATTCCAACTCCCAAGAGGTAAACCCTAATTTTCCCCTTGTAATTACTCTTTTATAGAGTAATTAATAGTTTAAAACCTTTCTAGACCCTTAGGCTACCCGTGGGAGGAAGTTGGAACTAGTTTGGTAGTGTTTGGAGACTTTAACACTAGGTTTTGTGTCAATTTCGGGTGGAATCCGAATTTGGCCCAATTTTGGGTGATGCCCTAGGTTAGACGGACCTAGGTAGACGTTGTCGGGTGTCTTAAGGGTGAGTGCATGTCTCCGTTCGGACACGGGAAGCTGCGTCGCGGAGAAACGGGTATTTCGGGCAAATTTGGGGCTTTTTGTCATCGTCGATTCTAAGTGCGTGCGCGTTTCCGCCACGGACCTAGAATCAACGCGGGAGCACTTTTTCTAGGATCTAGGCATCATTTAGAGCGCGTGGATAAATTTTGGGCCGATTCCGAGTTCGTTTGGTGTGTGTTTCAGGAGGTTTTCCGAGCTGCGCACCACGTGTTCGTCGAAATGACCGAACGGCCATTTCGGCGTGGTTTCCTCGTTTCGGGCTTGTGCGCGCGTTGGGTTAGTATCGGGAAGTGTGTGCTAGAATTCTCGGGCTATATTTTATATATTTATAGGTGTTTGGGCGTGTCGGGGCCGTTGGGCGTGCGTTGGTGAGCGTTGTGTGCATTGTTGTTTGTAGTGTTGTGTTTGTGTATATATGTCTCTCTATATATATATTTATATGTATGTGTGTCCCTATATATATATATTTATAGATATGTGTTAGTGAGTGCTTGTGTGAGTGTGTTAGTGAGTGTGTGTGAGTGTGGGTTGGTGCTAGTGTATGTGTGTAGGTGAGTGTGTGTGTGAGTGGGAGTGAGTGTTTAGATATAGATATATATGCATATGAGTTTGAGTTTGTGTATATATGTATATATATTTATATATATATGTTTGAGTGTTTGTGTGTGTGTGGTTGTGTGTTTGTGAGAGCGTGTGCTAGTGTGTGTGAGATAGTGTGTGTGAGGGTGTGTGAGAGTGAGTGAGTGTGTGTGAGTGAGGATATATAGATATATATATTTGTGTTTGAGTGTGTGAGTGTGTATAGGTATAGATATATATAGATATATTAGTGTGTATATACATAGATATATGTATATAATTGTATGTGTGTGTGTGTATTTATATGTTAGTGTTTGTGCGTGTATAAATATATATGTTAGTTTGTATGTGTGTGTAAATATATATGTTAGTAGATGTGTTAGTGTGTGTATATATATATATATAGTTGTGTGTGTATATATATATATGTGTGTATATATATATAGATATATGGGTGTTTATATATATATATAGGTGTGTGTGTATGTGTGTTTGAGAGAGGGGGGGTGCCCAGCAGGCTGGACTGGAACCAGCAGCAGCAGCAGCTGCTAGAGCAGCAGCCACAGCAGCAAAAGAGCAGCCACAACAGCAGTTTTGCAACAGCAGGAGCAGCAGCAAGGTGAGGAGCAGGGGCAGCAGCTGCAGTATGCAAGGTAGAGAGGGGTATATATATATATATATATATATATATATATATATATATATATATAGATAGATAGATAGATAGATAGATAGATAGATTAGTAGATAATTAGATAGATGATGGATAAATATATAGATTGTTAGATAGAAAGATAGTTAGGTAGATAGATGATAGTTAGGTAATTAGATAGAATGATAGATAGATGGATAATAGGTAGTTAGATAGATACATATAGATAGATTGATAGATTAATAAGATATCAAGATAGATAGACACATAGATAGATGCATAGATAAATAGATAGATAGATAGATATATGGATAGGTAGATATATGAATAGCTAGGTTGATAGATAGATATATAAATAGATAGATTAATACATAGATGGTTAGATAGATACAAAGGTAACTAGATACCTAGGTAGTTAGAGATAAATAGATAGATGCTATATAGATATTAGATGGATAGGTAAATAGTTTAATAGATAGATACATAAATAAATAGCTAGTTAGATAGTTAGATAGATAACTAGATAGGTAGATAGATAGGTAGAGGGATAGCTAGATATATAGATCTATATATATAGATATATATATAGCTAGATAGATGGTTAGATATCTAGGTATATATATATATATATATATATGTAAGGTAAGGTAACGTAAGGTAAGGTAAGGTAAGGTAAGGTGTGTAGATACCTAGGTATATGCCTATATATATTAGATATATATATTTTAGCCTAGATTATATCTAGATATATATGTTTATGCATAGTTAGTTAGCTAGAGGGGTAGTCGGGTTGAGTTTAGAGCGGTATCTTAATACCTTGAGATACCGAGATATCTCAATACCTTAAGATAACCAAGGTATTGGGTTTCGAGCGGAGTTTTTGAGCAATAGCCTAGGAATAGTATTGGAGTGATTTTTATATGCTTATGTGTATATATTTACGCGTGCTAGCATAGGTTTTAGCGGGTATAGGCGGGGTGCGTAGCGTAGGTTGAGGTATCGGATACCGAGGGTATTCCGGTATCTCAAGGAGGCGAGTTTGAGAGTTTTCTAGCTTAATGACCTCGGTTTGACCTAGAATTTCAGGAGCACCCTAGTTTGACCTAGACTTGACCGTAGTTGACTCGGTTGACCGCCAAAGTCAACTTTTGACCTAGTTTTGACCCAGAGTTGACTTTTTGGACCCAGAGTTGACTTTTGACCCAGATTTCACCGGTTTGACCCGTTTGACCTAGAACGACCCTAGAAGCCTATTTTTAGTTATTTTATATCTTTTTAACTCATTAGAACCCTGTTTAACCTTGCTTTTCGCTTTAGGTCCTTGCGACACCGGTTCGGATCGCCAGTTGCTCAGGACGTCAGGCGAGTACATTCTCTGATAGTTTTCATTATTTGATGATTATTATGATTCAGCTTCTAGCATAGTATCATCTGATTATTCTGGCACAACACGGGACACTGACTGATATTTCTGGATTCATTTACTTGCGACACGTATATTTTATGTTTCTGGCCTCTATTCTGGAATCACTACTGGCATCACCTACAGGCATCACTACAGGCATCACTCATGTTCAGGCTGGACTCATCTTGATTTATGTGTCGTGTCTTGGATTCACTTGTATTAGTCGGGGCGGGGAAATACTCGAGTAGACATGTAAATATTCCCATCTGGAATCATCAGGAATCACTCCCTCTGGTCTAATCTGGAATGATAGCAGCCGCGCACCCAGTGCACGGTGAGTCGTACTTACCCCTAGCCGTTTACATGTCGAAACAAGTATTTTAAAGACACCGAGTTCATTCTTTATAGTCTGGACTCACTTGCATTCTTGTTGGTCTCACTTACATGTTTCTGGACTTGACTCACTACATGTATTTCATGCTGGACTCACTACACGTTCATGTGCACGGACTTGATCTTAGCTTAGATTTTCTGTATCTTGCAGTCATTACTATCTTGCTCTGATATCCATGCATCCTTACCTTTATGCACTAGTGATACATATATATATTTCTTGTTTCATACTTGCTTCATTCTTCTTGCTACTTGCTATAACTGTTTTAAAGTTTTTTTCATTTAAATGGAACTGCTGTTAGAGATGTACTTGCTCCAGTCCTGACTGGACATATTTTTCAGAGTATCCGGAGGAGTGGTGTCCGTCGTTTTATGGACCTGAGCCTATCGATGGTGCAGACAGGGACCCTCTAGTTTAGGGGTGATTTTCGGGTTGGTAGCTGGGATCACTGGGACCTTGTTGTTATTTTTATTAGCTTTTAGTACCGGATTTGTCTCCGATTTTGGATTGAGACCTTGTATTATATATTATTTTGGATGATGTATTATTATTATTGATGTTGTGGTTGTTGTAGTAGTTGTTGTTGGTTAGACTTTATAGTTGTTAGATCTCTATGTTATCTTATCGTGCTTAGATTCGTGATTGAGTACTTGATTATCATTATGATATTGCTCCTCCGTTTGGAGTTGAGATCTTGACAGGTTTATATATTGTTTGTGTGGTTGCCCTCCTTTTGGAGAGGTCATGGCCAATTTTTGTGTAAGATTATTATCTAGATAGTTGACCTAGACAGCGTTCTACCGTCGATGCTGCGGCGTAGGCTGGACGTACCCACGACTCATGCCCGATTTTCCCGGTGCGGGTCATGACACGTTTTTGGTGGTGGCCCATGCAGGTCTCGATTCGCAACTAGTGCGATGTCGTGGTGGTACAACAATTTAGTTGTACTGCTGCGAGCCTGTTATAGGATCTAGGATCTAGGATGAGAGTGTACTCAATCACAACTAGGAACAATTCCAATCTAATGATTCTGAAATTGTTTTCTTTTGAAATATTACTGTCCTTCTTTGATTTTATCGTATCTTGCGCCGTATTGACTTCTTTTGATCTGTGTTCAGGATGCCTCCGAAGACACGATCTCATCGTACCGCTCCAGCAGTTGCCACTGAGAGGTCTGCTACCTCTCGTCCAGCTCATATTCAGGCAGCTGCTACCGCTCCACTCGCCACTCTTGCGGTCGAGGGAGCATCTGCTTCTCTCGGGGATCCTCCTTCATCTGTCGATCCGAGGACTACCCCAGTCGTTCCGGTGGTTCCTCCACCACTTCCTGCTCCAGTAGATGCCGCGCAGTTGTTTGCATTCTTCAGGAAGATGATGGACATGCAGCACCGTCAGGTGGACGTGATGAGACTGGACATTGAGAACGTCCACCAGGTGGCCATGACGGCAGTGGATAGGGTGGCACAGATTCAGCCACAGGCAGATCAGATTCAGCATCCGAGATCGGGCAGTATTATCGACTTCCAGAGGATGCGGCCTAAGGAGTTCTGGGGTACAGAAGGGATCCTGTACGCGGATGACTGGATAGAACAGATCGAGGGGATCTTCAGGCTGGTACAGATTCCAGACAGCATGCAGATAGAGGCAGCGGACAGTCAGATGATCGACCTTGCTTTGACGTGGTATCGCACAAATACGAGGATTGCAGCGCCAGGGCTTACTTGGGAGGCCTTCAAGAGGCTTTTTAAGGAGAAGTTTTTCCCAGATGTGGCGCTCAGTGCTTTGGAGAGCCAGTTTGAGGCACTCGTCCAAGGGAGCATGACGGTGGACGAGTACGCAGCGGAGTTCTGCCGTCTGGGCAGATTTGTAAAGGACTTGAGTGAGGCAGCAAAGGCGAGGAAGTTTCACAAGGGCTTGGTTATGGCGGTCAAGTCTTTGACCATGAGCGACCGCGAGGCAACTTTCAAGCAGATAGTAGGAGATGCTCAGAGGACAGAGGATGACTTGGGGCTCAAGTCCAAGAGAGGCAGGGATGATTCAGACAGTACGAGTGGCAGTGCGGGACTGGCTAAGTGTCCCTATGTGCAGAAGGCAGCGTATTAGGGTTAGGATCAGAGGGTGCCCACTTGTGCCTACTGCAGGAAGGCAGGACACACTTGGGATGTTTGTAGAAGGAGGTTGAAGGTGTGTTTGTTCTGTGGATCCGTTGCTCACCAGATGCGAGATTGCCCCACTGCACCTCCATTGGGTGGAGCACAGGATCAGAGAGTTAGAGCTAGGCCACCTGTGGCACAGCATCATGCCCCGCACCAGCAGAGGGATACACCCCAACAGGGCAGGGTTTATGCGTTGACGGTCAAGGAGGCCGATGCTACGGGTGTCGGGTTAGCAGGTCTGTCTCTTTGTTCTTCTTTCTGTCCTTTCCATTCCTTATGGTGTGCTTCATTAGTACCTGTTAGATTTTCTTTGTGCTGTGGTAGATAGTGTAGTAACCCTGATTAAGACTGTGATAACACGACCAGTAGGACCTTGATCTTGTATGTTGTATAGGTAGAATTTCTTGACTGTGATTGTTGGAGGTTTGACCTAGAGTGAGTGTGATTGACTTTAAATTTCGAGGACAAATTTTTTTAAGGAGGATAGGCTTGTCACCACCCCATTTCTAGAGCAGGGTTTTTTATTTTTAATTTGGTTAATTATGTATTATTTATAATTAATTGTATTTATATTTAATTAATGATTGTATTATATTTTTATTGATTGTTTTAGGATTTTGGCTAGCCTGGACCCATGTCAGACCCTAGTGGACCCATGTCCGACCCAGCCCACACCCCTGTGAGACTTATTTTGGGTTTTAGAATATTTATTATATTTTTAGAAGGTTAGTGGGAGATATTTGGAGCTAGTTTGAGTGCTTTTGGAACCCGGAACCCGAAACCAAGTCAAGTAGGGGCATTTTGGGAATTTGGAAACTTGTAAACCCTTATGTGTGTTGTGGCCGGCCCCCTCCTCACTCCCAGACCCGTGTGGACAGCAGCCCCCTTCTTCCATTCTCTTCTTCTTCTTCTTCTTCTTCTTCTTCTTCTTCTTCTTCTCCACTACTTCTTCTTCTTCCTTTCTCCTTCACAAGTAAGTTTCTCCATTTTTTTCTCCTTCCTCCTTCCATTTCTTCTACTTGTGTTAACCCTAACCCTACTTTTTCCCCAACCTATGTGGGTAGAGCCTAGATTTGGTGTTGGAGCTTAGATTGGGAGCTTGGAAGCTTGGTTTGGAGGATTTGGAGCATTTTTTGAGATTGTGGCTTGGGATTCCAATTCCCAAAAGGTAAACCCTAATTTTTCCCTTTTAATTACTCTTTTATAGTGTAATTAATAGTTTAGAACCTTCCTAGACCCTTAGGCTACCCGTGGGAGGAAGTTGGAACTAGTTTGGTAGTGTTTGGAGACTTTAAAACTAGGTTTTGTGTCAATTTCGGGTGGAATCCGAATTTGGCCCAATTTTGGGTGATGCCCTAGGTTAGACGGACCTAGGTAGACGTTGTCGGGTGTCTTGAGGGTGAGTGCGTGTCTCCGTTCGGACACGGGAAGCCGCGTCGCTGAGAAACGGGCATTTTGGGCGAATTTGGGGCTTTTCGTCGTCGCCGATTCTAAGTGCGTGCGCGTTTCCGCCACGGACCTAGAATCAATGCGGGACCACTTTTCTAGGATCTAGGCTTCGTTTAGAGCGCGTGGGTAAATTTTGGGCCGATTCTGAGTTCGTTTGGTGTGTATTTCAGGAGGTTTTCCGAGCTGCGCACCACGTGTTCGTCGAAATGACCGAACGGCCATTTTGGCGTGGTTTCCTCGTTTCGGGCTTGTGCACGCGTTGAATTAGTATCGGGGAGTGTGTGATAGAATTCTCGGGCTATATTTTTATATTTATAGGTGTTTGGGCATGTCGGGGCCGTTGGGCGTGCGTTGGTGAGCGTTGTGTGCATTGTTGTTTGTAGTGTTGTGTTTGTGTATATATGTCTCTATATATATATATTTATATGTATGTGTGTCCCTATATATATATATTTATAGATATGTGTTAGTGAGTGCTTGTGTGAGTGTGTTAGTGAGTGTGTGTGAGTGTGGGTTGGTGCTAGTGTATGTGTGTAGGTGAGTGTGTGTGTGAGTGGGAGTGAGTGTTTAGATATAGATATATATATGCATATGAGTTTGAGTTTGTGTATATATGTATATATATTTATATATATATTTGTATGAGTGTTTGTGTGTGTGTGATTGTGTGTTTATGAGAGTGTGTGCTAGTGTGTGTGAGAGAGTGTGTGTGAGGGTGTGTGAGAGTGAGTGAGTGTGTGTGAGTGAGGATATATAGATATATATATTTGTGTTTGAGTGTGTGAGTGTGTATAGGTATAGATATATATAGATATATTAGTGTGTGTATATATATAGATATATGTATATAATTGTATGTGTGTGTGTGTATTTATATGTTAGTGTTTGTGCGTGTATAAATATATATGTTAGTTTGTATGTGTGTGTAAATATATATGTTAGTAGATGTGTTAGTGTGTGTGTATATATATATATATATATATATATATATATATATATATATATATAGTTGTGTGTGTATATATATATATATGTGTGTATATATATATAGATATATGGGTGTTTATATATATATATAGGTGTGTGTGTATGTGTGTTTGAGAGAGGGGGGGTGCCCAGCAGGCTGGACTGGAACCAGCAGCAGCAACAGCAGCCACAGCAGCAAAAGAGCAGCCACAGCAGCAGTTTTGCAGCAGCAGCAGGAGCAGCAAGGTGAGGAGCAGGGGCAGCAGCTGCAGTATGCAAGGTAGAGAGGGGTATATATATATATATATATATATATATATATATATAGATATAGATATATAGATAGATAGATTAGTAGATAATTAGATAGATGATGGATAGATATATAGATTGTTAGATAGAAAGATAGTTAGGTAGATGGATGATAGTTAGGTAATTAGATAGAATAATAGATAGATGGATAATAGGTAGTTAGATAGATACATATAGATAGATTGATAGATTAATAAGATATCAAGATAGATAGACATATAGATAGATGCATAGATAAATAGATAGATAGATAGATATATGGATAGGTAGATATATGAATAGCTAGGTTGATAGATAGATAGATTAATACATAGATGGTTAGATAGATACATAGGTAACTAGATACCTAGGTAGTTAGAGATAAATAGATAGATGCTATATAGATATTAGATGGATAGGTAAATAGTTTAATAGATAGATACATAAATAAATAGCTAGTTAGATAGTTAGATAGATAACTAGATAGGTAGATGGATAGATAGAGGGATAGCTAGATATATAGATCTATATATATAGATATATACATAGCTAGAAAGATAGTTAGATATCTAGGTATATATATATATGTAAGGTAAGGTAAGGTAAGGTAAGGTAAGGTAAGGTGTGTAGATACCTAGGTATATGCCTATATATATTAGATATATATATATTTTAGCCTAGATTATATCTAGATATATATGTTTATGCATAGTTAGTTAGCTAGAGGGGTAGTCGGGTTGAGTTTCGAGCGGTATCTCAATACCTTGAGATACCGAGGTATCTCAATACCTTAAGATAACCAAGGTATTGGGTTTCGAGCGGAGTTTTTGAGCAATAGCCTAGGAATAGTATTGGAGTGATTTTTATATGCTTATGTGTATATATTTACGCGTGCTAGCATAGGTTTTAGCGGGTATAGGCGGGGTGCGTAGCGTAGGTTGAGGTATCGGATACCGAGGGTATCCCGGTATCTCAAGGAGGCGAGTTTGAGAGTTTTCTAGCTTAATGACCTCGGTTTGACCTAGAATTTTAGGAGCACCCTAGTTTGACCTAGACTTGACCGTTGTTGACTCGGTTGACCACCAAAGTCAACTTTTGACCTAGTTTGGACCCAGAGTTGACTTTTTGGACCCAGAGTTGACTTTTGACCAGATTTCGGCGGTTTGACCCGTTTGACCTAGAACGACCATAGAAGCCTATTTTTAGTTATTTTATATCTGTTTAACTTATTAGAACCCTGTTTAACCTTGCTTTTCGCTTTAGGTACTTGCGACACCGGTTCGGATTGCCAGTTGCTCAGGACGTCAGGCGAGTACATTCTCTGATAGTTTTCATTATTTGATGATTATTATGATTTAGCTTCTAGCATAGTATCATCTGATTATTCTGGCACAACACGGGACACTGACTGATATTTCTGGATTTATTTACTTGCGACACGTATATTTCATGTTTCTGGCCTCTATTCTGGAATCACTACTGGCATCACCTACAGACATCACTACAGGCATCACTCATGTTCAGGCTGGACTCATCTTGATTTACGTGTCGGGTCTTGGATTCACTTGTATTAGTCGGGGCAGGGAAATACTCGAGTAGACATGTAAACATTCCCATCTGGAATCATCAGGAATCACTCCCTCTGGTCTAATCTGGAATGATAGCAACCGCGCACCCAGTGCGCGGTGAGCCATACTTACCCCTAGCCGTTTACATGTCGAAACAAGTATTTCAAAGACACCGAGTTCATTCTTTATAGTCTGTAATCACTTGCATTCTTGTTGGTCTCACTTACATATTTCTGGACTTGACTCACTACATGTATTTCATGCTGGACTCACTACACGTTCATGTGCACGGACTTGATCTTAGCTTAGATTTTCTGTATCTTGCAGTCATTACTATCTTGCTCTGATATCCATGCATCCTTAACTTTATGCACCAGTGATACATATATATATTTCTTGTTTCATACTTGCTTCATTCTTCTTGCTACTTGTTATAACTGTTTTATAGTCTTTATCATTTAAATGGAACTGCTGTTAGAGATGTACTTGCTCCAGTCTTGACTGGACATATTTTTCAGAGTATCCGGAGGAGTGGTGTCCGACGTTTTATGGACCTGAGCCTGTCGATGGTGCAGACAGGGACCCTCTAGTTTATGGGTGATTTCTGGGTTGGTAGCAGGGATCACTGGGACCTTGTTGTTATTTTTATTAGCTTTTAGTACCGGATTTGTCTCCGGTTTTGGATTGAGACCTTGTATTGTATATTATTTTGGATGATGTATTATTATTATTGATGTTGTGGTTGTTGTAGTAGTTGTTGTTGGTTAGACTTTATAGTTGTTAGATCTCTGTGTTATCTTATCGTGCTTAGATTTGTGATTGAGTACTTGATTATCATTATGATATTGCTCCTCCGTTTGGAGTTGAGATCTTGACAGGTTTATATATTGTTTGTGTGGTTGCCCTCCTTTTGGAGAGGTTATGGCCAATTTTTGTATGAGATTATTATCTAGATAGTTGACCTAGACAGCGTTCTACCGCCGATGCTGCGGCTTAGGCTGGACGTACCCACGACTCATGCCCGATTTTCTGGGTGTGGGTCGTGACACTCCGCAAGTATCTTTGAATACATCTCATAAAAAGACGAAATAAGGATCTTCACTTCCCAGTTAAGACCCTCGTGGAAGCAGATAGCTCGAACCTTTGGCTCCCTCACTATATACTCCATAAATCGGCTCAGCCTACCAAACTCTGCGATGTATTCTTCCACGGACGTGCTCTCCTGAGTAAGGCCCTCAAACTGCCCCCCAAGTCCAATTTGTCCGCCAAAGTAAAGAACTTCCTCTTAAAGAGGTCCTTGAACACCTCCCAAGACTGCCCTACATTAGCAAGAAGTAGCTCATTCCTGAACCAAGTGTGGGCGATATCGAACAACTGAAGTTCTACTGCCTCAACCTTCAGATCCTCCGTAAGATGGGACACCCTCATGAGACGATCAATATCCTCGAGACAATCATCAGCATAGACGATGCCCTCAGTCCCCTTGAAGACCCGAGGTTCTAACTTCTTGAAGTCCTGAATATTACCAAGCCGAAGCTGGGCAACCTGCGGAGCAACCTGCTGCTGGACCGGAGCTCCTCTCTCTACTACAGTAAGGGCAAGCTAATGAGAACTCTCAATACCCTACCATAACACGTCGGTCTACCTCTGGTGAGCCTCTGACTCAGCCCTCTGAGACTCCAACATCTCGTAAAATAATGCGAATACCTGAGTCACATCTGTCGGCACAGAATATAGAGGTGGAAGTCCCTCAGACACAGCCGGAATAGTCCTCTGAACTGGAGGTGGACCTCCGAACGCAGCTGATATGACAATCATCGGAGAAGTGACTAGTGCAAGCCCTCGGGAAGTCGCAGATCTCTCAGAAACTGCTCCCCTCTGCTGTGATCGAGTCTTAGGCGGCATCCTAAGGCAAAACAAAAGAAAAGAATTAATATAGCATATGATGTAATACATTCAAAGAAGGATAGTTAAAGGTCAATTATCAATATCAAGGAAGAACAGTTGAAATGAACAATAAAGTTTTTCCTAGATGTGATCGAGTATTCTCAGCCTATATCCTATATCCTGAAACAGGCTCATAATAGCACTCAAATCAGAGCACCACTATGAATCGCACTAATTGTGACCTCAAAGACCTACATGGGCTACCACTAAAAATGTATCACGACTGGCACCCGGTGTAGGGGCACGAGTAGTGAACAACGTCCAGCCTATGCTGCAACATCGACGGTAGAATACTGTTTGGGTAAACTATCTATCTAGCAATCAAGATATAATAATGCCACCAAATGAAATATTAATACTCAATCACAGATCTATAAGATAGAACAATTGCACGAATATGATAAAACAACTGAAGGGGCAATACAACTCACAAGATAAGATAATATCCAATGAGTCATATAAAGAAATACTAATAACAAAGCTGAAGACAAATTCAGTACAAAATGTCTAACTAGTGAGCTACGAGTCCTGGGTCGTCTGTCTCAATCGGGATGAGACCCTCCTGAGCCAAAGTCTCTAGTTGTCAGCCAACTACGTCCTGAGGCCCGTAGTGAGTGGGTTACACTCCTCAGTGTCATATAGGAAAAATATATCCAGTCAGAAAAGGATCAAAGTACATCTCTAACAACAGTTCTAATAAATAATATAAATATGTAACAGTAAATAGAGCGAATATACAAGATGCAAATTGTAGGTACAAGAGATCTGCAATATAGGAATACTGGAAATAAATAGAAGAATAAGCATCATAGTACTGAACAAGAAATACTACTACTAAGTGAGTGAGTACCAGCTTCAATATTTGATCGACTTGGGTACTTGCACAAGGATAAAGGCCTGGTTAATCATACGTGTGATGTATGATTAACACTATTCAAGGAACAAGACATGCACAAGGAGGATATGATCACATATCTATACTAAGTACTCCACGCCCCCGACTCGTATAGTAGATCCAACCATGGTATGTTATAACACGGGATTCTCTGGTTAGGTAGTAAGTCTCCCCAAGAATCAATATCTTTATATATACAAGAAGAACAAAAAATAAGGGTTGCACAAGATACACCATAAATACCAAGGAATAATATCTCATGACGAGATCCGGATATACCAATCCGTGTAACCATCGTATCAAGAAATCAAGGATATCTACCCTAAATACAAGAGACATAGAGGATATCATGAATGAGAAACTATCAGAGAATGTACTTGCCTGAAATCTGGTGAACAGTGTCAAAGATGTCCGGTACGGTGCCTCGGAGACCAAAATATGAAATATTATATCAATACAAGATTTTGGAAAAAATAAGTTAAACTAGTCAAATTCTAGGTCATAAAGCCATTTCTAAGTTAAAATAGTCAAACTAGGTCAACTCTAGGTCAAATTGGTCAAATTTGGTCAAACTAGCTATTTCTAGGTTGTATGAGTCCATGTCTAGGATGTTGGGTCCATACACTATGTAACTAGGCTATACTAGCTATATTAGGACACTAGGAAACTAACAAGATACCGTATCATAAGATACGCAATTTTTAGATACAAAAATACTATAATAAATATATATATATATATATATATATATATATATATATATATATACAAGAAAAAATATATAGCACTCCTAGCTAAACTAATGCTAAGTGGATACCTTGGCTTTGAACCAAAAACGGTATCACACCACCTATACACCCATCTTGATCTTCAAACTCAATACCTTGAGTAAAATCCAAAACCTTGACATTACCTTGGTATCACAAGGTAATTCAATATTTAACATATAACTAACTACCTATACACTTCACTATACACTAATATGTATTTAAACTTATAACAATACTATACTAAACTATATACTAACATACCCCTTCGGATATTCAATACCCGTACCCAAGATACCTCAACTCTCATTACCTTGTGTAACTCAAGGTAATATAAAAATAAATACTAACTAATATTAACTAGTGCTTATACATATAGATATCTCATATATATATATATATATATATATATATATATACTAACTTATTAACAATATAAACATAACCTACTAGCTTATCAATATAAACTAACTAGCTAGTAGGTTACGTTATATTGTTAATAAGTTAGTATATATATATATATATATATATATATATATACTAACTTACTAACTTACTAGGTTATCAATATAAACTAACTACCTTATGTATATATATATATATATATATATATATATATATATATATATATATATATATATATATATATCAAAAACTGAATTTAAACTACAGTAGCTTACTGCAGCTAATCACTGCTTGTTGCAGCTTATCGCTGCTTCTACCGCTGCATACTGCAACTTGCTGCTTTTGTTTTCTGCTGCAAGTGCTGCTTTTGCTTTCTACTTTATGCTACTTTTTGGCTGTTGTTGCTTGCTGTCATGCCCCAGTCCAAAAATACGTAGGACTAGGAATACGTAAGCATGCCAACCGTATGTATATGGAGACTCCAATATATGGAAACCGTAACACATATGTACGCTATATTATGAACAATAATTCACAAGTGGTATATATTTATGTCATAAGTCACAGGGCATAACTAGATCTCATCCACAGAATCAAATAACCAATCAACTATATAACTAAATCAAGTATAAAATGCTTGATAAGAACAAGTAGTTGGGTAGAGACAAATCCACTACCAAACTAGAATATAAGAGAAACAAAATAAGTACATCTAATGAACAATGAGGCTCGAAGAGAAGACCTTCTCGAAAGAGAGATAATTAGCAAGTCATGATCCTTGCTCCTGCAAATAGTCATGATCGTCTACACCTAGAAAGAGACCAGGTCCTCAGAGGGACATAACAAGATACATAGAAACATGCCAATAAAGTAGTGAAAATAAACATCCAAGGGTCACCTAACCATCTATGTGAATACACTTTAAGAACAACTTTCCAACACGTGGGCTATCTGGCTAAAATGAGATTGGCATGATTCTCTCGGAGAATCAGGAGCCTAAAAAGCATGACGTCTTTTGAACGTCTGAGGCCACCTGTAGATAATATAGGGGTCATGATACCACGCATCTTCGACGTAATGTGCGGGTTACAGAAGGAAAGTGCAAAGGAGCCCAAACGCCTTACTTGTTGTTCTTCCCACCCCATTCTCTATTCATGCCATATCCATGACATGATGGTACCTCTAATAACTGCTAAGTCTTCTAGCATACAAATTTATTAGCAGTTATTCTCTATCGCACGTCCCATAAGTACATGTGGCTAGCCCGTCACCCAAGTTCGTGTTCTACATGAGACTCACACTCGTGTAACAGATGTGTCACGGACAATGAAACCTAATGATGCCTCCAAATCATGCGGTGGTCTCGTAAAACTAGGTCGACATGCATAATATATAATAAAGACAAAATACGACGCCACCGTTGTTGCACCCAAGTTATTCTTGGATGCGCAGTTTATATAGCAGTTTAAAATATATGAACTAAATAACAAAAATAAAATGCATGCACCATATGGAATGTAAATCACAGTACAATGGCAAGGTATACTTGCCTGGTAAGAAAGTTGCGAAGTATAAGCGTCCAGACGTCAAGCACAGGGGATCAAAAACTATGGCATCCGAATGAACGTCTCCGTATGGTGAAATAAATATCACCAAAGTCTCCGAAATCAGCGAGATAGCTAGAAAATATTACCCTTTTGTCCAATTTGGATACAGGGGCAAAACGATAATTTTGGGTCAAAGCGAGTTCACATGTGGGACCACTATGTTCCAAAATACGTGCCAGAGGTAAATATCTCAAAATGGAACAAATTATAGGTCAAACAAATTCTAAATGATGATACAAACTCAACAGTATATCCAATTTTGGATTCCGATGAGCCGATCACAAATTCGCCCTTCAAGTCAAACCGTGGGGCCCGCGAATAGGTGGCTCGGTCCACGGTCTCAGAATCACGTGAAACTTGGGTCACAGGACTAGCGTGATACCACAAACCCAATGGTACAAGTTTTGTCGCATTCCGACGAGCGTACACAAACTGGGGTAGTGGTTTGTAAAAGTCGTAATACAGGGACTTTTTATGCATACGAGTTGATTCTGACGTGCATACACACGTCCGAATCAACTTTCGTGAAAGTCCACACGTTAGGATATACCATACGCGCCTTTCGGTGCAATTGGTATGCGACGAGGCGGTCCCGTTTGGCGGGCGCACTCCGTATCACAAAATTTTATTTTTAAAATATCAAGTTTTTGGTCGTTTTAGAGGTCGAATAATTTAACAAATAAAATAAATTAATAAAAACTAAAAGAACAGTTAAATTTTTGGTTATATTGAAAAGAAAAACTTTCAACTAGATTTTAAAAATATTAAACAGGTTGGTGGCAAATTAGGCATGAACATGGGGGTTTGGGTTGAAATTATGGACTGTTTTTGGTCAGTTTTTCGGCCAACTTCTGGTCAATTTTTTGACCAATCCTGGGCACAAAAACTCGTCCCGCTTGAAGGGAATCCTAGAGGTTAGGTTGTGAACGTATATGGACAAACCGCTCGAGAAAAGGATGAGAGATGAGAGAGATATAATACCATGAAGTAGAGGCGTCGGGGCGGTGTTACTGCGTTATCCGTCTGCGGCGGCGGTGGTCGCCGGCGTCGGGGGGAGGGGGTTGTCGGCGCTGCGTTCGAGGTCGGGGATTAGGTTTAGGGTTTAGGTTATGTTTTGATATATATATATGTGTGTGTATATATAGTTCGAGGGAGATAAAGAGGGGGGGGGTAGTCTGTTGCTGCGGCGGAGGGTTCTGTTGGGTAGATGTAGGTTAAGAATAGGATTAGTTAGTTTAGGATTAATTAGTTTAGGTTTTTATATTATCTTTTTCTTTTCTTTTCTTTTCTTTTCTTTTGTTTTGTTTTTGTTTTTGTTTTTGTTTTCCTTTTTATTTCTTTTCTTTTATTATCGAAACGTTATTATTATTATTATTATTATTATTATTATTATTATTATTATTATTATTATTATTATTATTATATTTATCAGCATATATATTTACATATATAGATGAGATTATAAAAAATCCAAAAATAATATTTGTACACAAAATAAATTCTAGAAAATTTTACTTTGTAAAGCTTTAATAAAATACTACACCCAAAATATTTTATTTAAAATTTGTAATTAATTTTTAGATATTTATCTAGTTATAATAAATCAAATAATTGTATTATCTAAATAACTAAGTAAATAACTAAATAGATATCCAATAAAATGGGATCATAGTAAATAATATGCAATCTTATAAAAAGAAAAATTGTCCTTGGCATGGAGAATTATGGGATGCTAATTGTAAAAAACTTGGAATTAAAAAATAACCACAATTAATTTTTTTATATAAATTATCTAAATATTTAACACATCATGGTTGTTACACTAATGTCATACTAATGCCAAATGATCGAATTTTTGTGCCACAAAAAGATCCTACAGGTAGTGTCTCCTGTGTAGGCTACTTCCTATTATGGACGATACAGAATTTGGGGCTATCTTATATCATTAATGTCCAAACCATAGTGAAGTATCCTAATAAAATTATTGGATTTTAATTTATTTAAAAAATAATCTAAAATAAATACAAGAAAAACAAAATACACACAAGATACCTATTTTTGGGTGAGGGAGTTTACAATCTACCCAACGTAAAAGAATTTCGTCCTCGAAATTAAAAATAAGGCATGATTTGCTAAATCCTTCACATTCGTATATAAGGCAAGTCAATCGCAATCTCTTCCAAAAATAAGGCATGATTACTGCGTGCTATGTATACATGTGTTATAAGGTGCACTGTGTTACAACCCTATTATAATGTGCACTGAGGTACGACATAACTTGCTACGTGCTATAAGATTATATGTTTTGGGTTGTGCATCGAGAATGCCTCATATACTATGCAACATATGATATTATTATATTATTTCTCCAGCACAGGTATGGTATGTAGGTCAACTACCAAAGTATGGCAGACTTGATTGATTATTGTATTACGTTCGGGTGAATCCAGTTTGAGCTATCAAGTAACAAAGTTGATTCGTATCTAGCGTGAACCATACTACAGTACGACATATAGAAGGATTGATCATGTGACTATGCCATGGGATTCCTAACATAACCATATGGTTATTCTAGGCAACTAAATATGGTAGAGCATTGGGAGGACTAAAATCCAGAGATTGTGCACATTAGCCACCTCAGACTATCGTCATAATGTGCAAGGCTGACCACCATGGATATTCGTCACATCCGCACTAGTGGACTGCAATATCCGAATACTTATATTGTACAATGCATTCTATATGATCTAGTACGGTGGCCTTACGAGGGACCGGTGCATAATATACAAGTGCTATATGATTTTTATGGCTCAGTTAGCCCCACTAAACAGCTCACGATCTGAGAATTTCTTTATGCATCTGTTCTGAGATAACTCAGACTCCACATAACAAGCTGTAGGATTGATTGGCCGATTTAAAAGAGTATATGCTGGTAGTCTAGGGACATAAACTATTTTGGTACGATGGTTCAACCCTTGTCTTTGTTTGGTTGTAGGGTTACGCCAATGTGTCCAATAGGTCATGTACCGAAGCTGTATATTATACCTATATCGTAGCTTGTATTATGGCATGTGTGTTCTGGATTATATTGATGTGTTGTATCTTCGCCGTATTCATAATTGGTGAGTCGTACCCAGTCTCGGTGTAGTGCGATACCTCTTGTCCTTATTTTCTTGTATATGTATCCTACTACTCCGATGAAAGGTCATACACTTGTAGTTTTGGTACGGATTCCTATTTTGTGTACTTTATTGTTATTTGCTTTATTCACTTGTGCTCCTTTGTGGTACTTGCTATCGGGGCCTGACCACGCTGATTTTTTTTTGCCAGGTTTAGTAGCAGAGCCCGAGGATCTTGTCCTATATCTGATCGATGGTGAAAACCAAGAGGATGTCCGCCGCAGAACTTAATTGGGTTTTTTCTCCCCCGCTATGAGTATCATTTTGTTTCATCTTTTGGCATTTAGTCGATGGCACTTGTTAGCCGGTTCATCAGAATATTACTTTCTCTATATGATTGTATATTATTCAGACCACGACTGACTTAAAGTTATGTACTCTTGGTAATGTACTAGTATATCATCTTGTATAACTAGTTTCATGATCATTATGATAGACCGTCAGGGACGCCTAACTGCTTTATCTTATATGCTCATTCTTACTATTTCTTGGTTGATAGTTGAGACATAAAGATCCTTGACCCTAGGTGACTTGATTATAGTATGCACCCCCTTGTCTCTAGACAATCTTAGCACATTACGGGTTACTTCGGTATTCCGCAATGTATGGTTGGCTGAGTCACACCCTCGCTATCCAGTATTCTGGTTCTGGGGCGTGACAAGGTTTTAGTAGCAACCCATGCAGGTTTGCCTTTTTAGACTTATGGGGTATCTTATTCTAGGAGTCTCAATCAAAATTGTTCCCTTTGATATCCTGAATTCGTCCTCTTTGATACCAAACTTGAACTATCAACTGTTTGTCTCCTTGATCTTTCCTGTCCTGTCATTTGATGTCTTGGTATCCTATTTTTTTAAGGGCACTTTGTCCTCATCTGTTAGAGAAGAAGATATGGTAGAGCAGCTAGTAGAGCAAGATCCCATTGAGCGTCAACAAGAAGTAGTACTTTCTCAAGAACGGATTCGGGTCTAGCCAGTAATCGAACAACATGCACCAGAGATCCCGGTACCCCCGACAGTTCCAGTAATACCAGCAGCACTTGATATCCCGACACTGTTAGAAATTATCGGAGGTATGATGGATACAAAACATCATCAGATAGTAGTGCAGTAGCACCAGTAGCTTCGACAACAGGAGCAGAATATCCTGTTAAACCAAGCACTACAAACGGCTCTGGAGGAGAGTAAAGAAGAAGACTATGGGATGTCGTACATATTTTGTTGACTTAACCCAAACTATTTTAATGGCACAGAGGATGCTATTACAGCAGATTCTTGGCTTCAAGACATTAAGACGATGATGGCGGCAACTAAGATTCCAGCAGAGGAGCAAGTCAATCAAGTCCAATTACAACTACGAGAACTTGCTCGTGATTGGTGGGCAACAGAGGAAATCGGTTTGAAGCATCCTATCTCTTGGGACAACTTCAGAACCGATTTAGTACCAAGTATTTCAGAGTAGTGGCGCAGTACGAGCTGCAGTAGAGATTTATTAATCTTAAGCAACTTGGCAGAACAGTGGATGGATACGTAGTAGAGTTCTGCAGGCTGAGCAGGTTTGCTCCAACTATGGTGACGACGGAGCAAGAAATGGATATTAGATTCCAACAAGGGCTTCATCTAAAGATTCTAAACTCTTTGAAGGACATGACTACCAGACATTCGATGTCGTGTGTCATGACCCTCACCCGGAATTGGGGCACGAGTACGCGGGTACGTCCAGCCTACGCCGCAGCATCGGCGGTAGAACGCTGTCAAGGTCATGATACTATCTAGCCAATCTCACACAAGCATCCAATCTCCATAAGGAGGCACAGATGCCACAAAATAATACGAACACATACTCAATCACATGACTACAGCACGATAAAATATCGAACAAATAAAATTAAATATAACACAAGTCTAAATGTAATAATCTAACTCAACAAATATCTATGTCTCAACAAGTATGCCGGAGACAAATCCGGTACCAAATAGTCTACTAAAAGAACTAACTAGAAAAAAACTAGTGATTCCGGCTAGACCTCCCGGAATCATAACTAAACTACCAAGCCCAAGTTGCAGATACTCACCATATGGTCCATAAAGTGTCGGATACCGATCCTCTAAGGCATAGTCTGGAAAAATATTTCCAGTCAGGAAGGAGCAAAGTACAATCTCAAACAACAGTTCCATTTAATTGATAATGACTATAAAGCAATAAACAGATGATGCTGGATACTGAGAGAAGATAGTGAGTAAATGCAATGGCAAAATAAAGAGACAGGCAATGTAAAGAGTCAGGCAATAGGCAATATGATACAGTCGGTGCATATATGAAAATGAAAAAAACAAGGTACAGTATCATATATGGGTGATGTAATATATTATTTAAAATAGAAAACTATAATCTATTCTAATGTTTGAAATAGTAGTTTCGAAATGTGATCGGCTTGGGAACATGTACGAGAGCTATAGGGCCTGGCTAATCATATGTGAAGAGCATGATTAACACTTACATTGTTCTATACTGTAATAAAAGGTTATGATCACATTTCTTACTAACTACTTCCCCGCCCCCAACTAGTACTATGGATCCAACCATGACACGTCACGATACACGAGCAAGTCCAATCTATCATGTACGATGTCTATTATACATGTCATATACAATGTCAATAAGATAATTAATATAATATCTCATGACTGCAGATCCAAGCTATATACTAGTCCGTGTAGCACAGTGTCAAGGAATTCAGATGTAACATTTCTAGATTATTGAACTTATAGAAATTATCAACAATTGGAAATTATCAGAGAATGTACTTGCCTTGGGTCCTTAGCTGGTAAATATTGATGTCATGTTCCAGAGTATCCCCTGGATGAACCAACATTCCTATAGACATATCACAATATAATACTTGTATCAGATGCTACACTTACACACAATCAAAAACATCGAACTCAGGGCCGTGCCAGGTATGGCACTAGTCAACTAGGATCATCTAGTACATTCACTAATTAAACATATTATTAATAATTAAATATAATACATATATATGGTTATTCTAAAGTATATACAAAATAGGTATAACTGTATGTACATAAATGGAAATATATATTATTTATGTTTATGTGAAAAATATACATAACTCCCATTATTTAAGAATATATGTATTAATACATATATATACACTAATATACATACATGTACCAAAATACATATTAACTTATACTATATATATATATATATACATATATACTAAAATAATCATATATATAATATGTATATATATACATCAAAATACCTATTAACATTTACTATTTAATACGTATACATAATATATATATATATATATTGAATACATATATATAAAAGTAGAGAAATACGCGAGATATATATATGTATATATACATATAAAACATATATACACAAAAATGCTATATACATACATGTACCAAAATACATCTATACGTATTTATACTAAAATACATACATATATATATGTTTATACATATACCAAAAATATGTTTATAAATATGTATATATACTTACATATCAATATAACATATATATATATATATATAAACTACTTATATATATACACCAAAAATACATATTAAAAATATTATTTAATATGTATACACACGTATACACCTACACACACATATACGTATATACATATATGCAAATATATATATATATATATATATATATATATATATATATATATATACATAAAGAAGGAGGGAGAGGAAGAAGAGGAGAGCTCACTGTGGTTGGGGGTCGGCTGGCTGGAAAGATGGCCGGACTGTGGGCTGGCCGGCGGGGGGATGGTGATAGTAGATTGTGGTGGTGGTGGTGGTGGTAGATGGTGATGGTGGTGGTGGTGAGAGTAGATGGTGATGGTGGTGGACGCAGTCGGAAAGGGAGCTGGAGGAGGCTGGCTTCGCCGGGGTCGGGGTGCACTGGTGGGGTGAGTCGGCTAAACGGCTTGGGACTCGGCCGTAGTAGGGTGCTACGAGGAGGAGGGGAAGAAGAGTGGGAGGAGCAGCGGGAATGGGAGGTGGTGGAGTAGCTGGGCCACGCCGGAGTGTAGCCGGGGTTGATGGGGGAGGTCGGCTCGAACCGCTGGAGTTGATGGTGATAGTTGAAGGTGGAGGAGTTGGCAGCGGGAGCTCCAGGCCGGAGTTCTAATGGTAGGGGAGATGGCCGAGCAGCAGGCCGGCGAGTCGGGGGTCAGCTTTGGCCGGAGCGGTCGGCCACGGGGGATTTCGAGCGTGGGGAGGAGTTGGTCAGGCCGGCGGGTAACAGCAGGCCGGAGCTACAGCCAGCGGGCCTTCGGGGGAATGCCAGGACAGTTGTGAGGTTGAAGTTTTCCCCCCTTTGCAAGTTTAAAAAAACACAAAGGAAAGGAGAAGAAGGAAGAAGAAGAAGAAAAGAGAAGAAGAAGAAAAGAAAATGGGAAGCCTACGGTTGAGGGTGGGGGCTTGTGAGTAGGTGGGGAACACTAGGTTTTTGGGGATTAGGGCTTCCTAGGGAAGAGGGGATGATGTGACTTTAAATAGGGTAGTGTGTGGGAATGAAGGGTTAGGATGCACCCATTGAATGGATGGCCTTGATTTGTCATGAGGGAAAAAATTATTCATGTAGGAATGAGGGTGTTAACTAGTCAATGTTGGGCTTCTCCATTTGGTTGAACCAATGGGGTGTCGACACCTAATACAAATTTGCAAATTAGCCCCCTTAAATTTGGGTATTTGCACAGACGCATAAAATGACGAAAATTTGGCGGGCGATTCGGTGTCTGGTATTTTGTAGGGCCAGGGGGCACTGTATGTTTGGTATGGGCTCAAATAGCAGGGCACTGGAATTTAATTAGGATTTACGGAATCAGTTAAAATGGTATCCTCAAATTAATTAGGAATAAATGCAAGCTGTGTTTTAAAATTAATTAGGAGGACATGGGGCCAAAATCAGGTCGGATCATCAATATCATTAGTGAAGAAGACTCAGAACAGGATATTTTCCTAATTTGGGTCGCACGAAAAAATAGGTCAAGATTGCCTCCAATTTCGATTAGAACGCACAACGATACAAAGTTAGAATTTATTTAGAAATTAAATAAACGTCCGCGACGATTTTTGTGCGGCTAAAAATAAAGTACATAGAGCTATATTATGAGTTACGAAAATAGCAGAATGGAAGGCGGGCATGTCTAGGGCAAGATTGTAAAATTTGTTGGAAGATAAAAGCTAGGGTAGTGCTCCAATTATCGAAGTAAGGGCAGGGCGCAATATTTAAATAATTTACGGTAGTTAATTACAACCTCCAATAAATAAATTTTAAAAAAATAATTAACCACATAATCCTATAATTCGGACAGGCGTTCATCTACTGGGCTTCTAGGTCAAGTCTACCAGCTCAAACATAATTGAACACTGTATATAATAATATATTTAATTACACATCTCACATAATTATTTAATTTAAATATATACTATTCATGAAATCATTTAATTGTAACTACCACAATATTAATAATTATAAAAAGTCAAAAATACCCATATTTTCGGAACGTGGTAGTGACAAGTCTACCCTCCTTAAAAGAATTTTGTCCTCAAAATTTAAAATCCTCATAGTAGTGTTTATTCATACACATTATTATTTTCCCTCAAAGTTTAAATTCATCAACCACGAAATCCGGTAATAATCCGCAATGTCTTTTCATAATTTTTAAAAATTTTGAAATTATTGCATTCCTGAAAAATCCTCGAAATAAAATCAAAGTCCATTTTTTATCAAAAAATTTCCCCAAAATTTTTAGTTAATAATTCAATACTCGGAATTTAATATCCACTCCTCTAATTAAATTTTAATCAATGCACATATAAAAATATAAATCTCGTCCCAAAAAGTTTAAATTCAAACATTAATCCATCAATGATTTTTATTCCTTGATTTCCTCTTTGCTCAAAATACTCAACAATGCGATACTTATGGATTCTCCAAATACAACATCCAAATATAAAATTTTAAAATTCATAACTTGCAATCAAATAGTTATAATGATAAGCTCCTTAATTTTCTCAAATTCTAATGATAACCTCAATCATATCATATCCTTTGTAAAATTAATAAATCATAAATTCTGTCATGTTAAATTCTTGACCCTTTATTTAAATCGATATTTATCCTCGAATTTTAATCATCTTGTCTCTCTTGTCAAGTCATAACCCCTTCATGAACCTTCGTCATGGTCAAACCCCAATAATCATGGTCTAAGAAAAATCTTTCCTACTACAACATGCAACCTAAGGGGAATATGTACGGTCATGGTGTCTTTTGTCATGGTATTGCAGTCTCTGTATCAGGTGTACTACTAACTACATTCTAACAAGAAAATTATGCATACAACTATGGTACTAAGGAATCAATCAATCAATCAAATAGAGAGGGACAGAAGGAAGGAAAGAACAGAACCTGCAAACATATTACCTGCAGTATCGGTCTCCCCGACCGTCATCGCAAATTCCCCTTCCTGCTGGGGTGGTTCCCTTCGCGGGTGTTGAGCAATATACGGTTCCACAGGTAGCCTAACTGGATCTCTATAATCTAAAACTGCGTGCTGGCAGGGAAGATAAGGGGCTAGAAGACAATCCCTTACTCGATGTCCCGCAGCGCCGTAGTGCAAACAAAGTTCTAGCCTCGTTCTACAGCTCTCCCAAAGGTGACCTGGCTTCTTACAGAAATGACAAGTCTGTTGTGTCTCTCTCGGAGGCTGTTGCTGATCCTGCTGAACATAGACTGGTGCCTGGTACTGCTGTTGATACTGATACGCCCATGGATGTTGTTGAATCTGAATTGGTGCTAGGTACTATTGTGGATGCTGAAATACCCATGGCTGAATATGAACTGGTACTTGGTACTGCTATTGGTGTTGAATACAGGGATGCTTGGCCGGTCCTGTGCTACCATTCGTATCTCCAAAAAGTGACTCCTCTTAGGCCTGAGATCCAGATCCTCTTCTGTAATCTGGGCATCCATCAAGATACCCTCAAAGGTAACGGTACGATAACCAGAAGTACGCGACCTAATCTCTCTCGTTAGCCCCTCTCTAAACTTCCGGGCTCGATCTTCTGGGTTCCGAATCATAGACGATGCAAAACGGCTCAATCTACAAAATTCTGCAGCATACTCGTCGACCGACATGTTTCCTTGAACCAAGTCATGAAACTGACTTTCCAAGGCTCCCAATGCCACGTCGGGAAAGAACTTCTCCTTGAAGAGCTCCTTGAAGGTCTCCCAAGTAAGTCCTTGTTCAGTAAGTCTCGGCTCCGTACGATACCACATGAGTGCGATATCGAACATCTGACTGCCAGTGGCTTCTATCTTCAAGCTCTCTGGAATCTGGGCCAATCGCAGGCTCCTCTCTATATCCTCTAACCAGTCATCTGCGTAGAGTATCCCTTCGGTGCCTTTGAACTCTCGAGGCATCATCCTCTTGAAGTCCACTATAGTGCCTGATCTCTGCTGCTGCTAGCCAGAAAACTGCTGGTACTGTGCTACTCTCTCCAAAGCTTGGAGAGTCACTTGATAAGCATTCTCCATGTTTTCTCTCATCAGCTCAGTTTGTGCCTGGTGCGCTTCTGCTTGCACCCTCTGAGCCTCAGCTTGAACTCGCTGAGCGTCTGCCGTCACTCTCTGGGCATCTACCATGCCCTGGATCATGGTAAACATCTGCGCCCCGTCAATGGGCAAACCTCCGGGAATCGGAGTCGGTGGAGGAGGATGGTCGTCCGTCACAGCTGCGGCAATCCTCTGAACAGGTGGGGGAGATAGATCCCCGAAAAGTGCAGATACTCCTACATGCATCGGAGACGTAGGAGGAACTACGGCTGTCTGTCCCTCAGGTGGAGAGGTGGCAGACCCCTCTAAAGCTGGTGTTCCCGCTCTCATAGACCGTGTCTTCGGTGACATCCTGAAGACAGATCCAAAAGAATTAATTTAGGCAAAATGCGATATCATCAAGGGAGGACAGTAAAGTTCTAAAGAAGCAACATTCAAGATAAATATATTGGAATAATATTCCTGGTTGTGATTGCATAGGTCAAAGATGTATCCATGGTTTGATACCTCTATCCCCTTAGGTACCACAGTTCTACTACAAGTACACTCACTACTAGCTTCCTTACTTACTGAAATTGTTGATACTAGTTATTCTTATCACTCAAGTGCATATCAATTGCAACACACTATACTAAGTACTGCTCCCTCTAATACAATCCTAGATGAACACCCAAGCCAGTTTGCAGTAAAATCTCAATCATGCTCAAGCCAACAGATCCTTACACATGCATCTTATCTACTTATATACTAATATATCTCTCCCACTATAAAATTTTATCCTCAAATAAAAATCCTCAAAACTATCTCCTTGAATAATTTAAAGTAAAATGCATATACCTTCCTCAAAGTCAAATATTCAAATACCGAACAAAAATTTTATCAATTCCAAGAATCCTTACAGCTTTGTCTAGGTTCATTGAATCGAATCTGAATCCTCAAAATTTTTAATAACAATATCTCAACTTCTCAAAATTTTAATTCATTTTCAAGCTTCAAATTATAATTTAAATCCATATCTTGTAGTCCAATAGCCCCAGTGTTAATTTTTCTCACTATCCTCATCGACATGCGTCATCAGATAATACCATAAATTAGTCTGTAAATTCATCTTGGTATGAAATCAAACTCTACAATGAAACCCAAATCCTAATTTAATAACTAAACAACAATAATCAAATTCAATAGCAATAAGTGAGAATGGACGGAATACAAGAGAAATGTTTTAAATTGGAATTTATAATGAGATTCTCAGGGGTCATCCCAGGAATCTCTCAAGGAATTGTGATTGAGTATTCGCTCTCGTCCTAGTATCCTATGTCCTATATTCTATCCCAGGCACGCAATAGTGTAACAAAGATGCCACACTACCACGATATCACACAACTTGCGAAGTCTGACCTGCATGGGCCACCACTAAAAATGTGTCACGACCCGTACCCAAAATTGGGGCACAAGTACGCGGGTACATCTAGCCTACGCCGCAGCATCGGCGATAGAACGCTGTCAAGGTCATGATACTATCTAGCCAATCTTACATAAGCATCCAATCTCCATAAGGAGGCACAGATGCCACAAAATAATACGAACACATACTCAATCACATGACTACAGCACGATAAGATATCGAACAAATAAAATTAAATACAACACAAGTGTAAATGTAATAATCTAACTCAACAAATATCCATGTCTCAACAAGTATGCCAAAGACAAATCTGGTACCAAATAGTCTACTAAAAGAACTAACTAGAAAAAAACTAGTGATTCCGGCTAGACCTCCCGAAATCACAACTAAACTACCAAGCCCAAGTTGCAGCTACTCACCATATGGTCCATAAAGTGTCGGATACCGATCCTCTAAGGCATAGTCTGGAAAAATATTTCCAGTCAGGAAGGAGCAAAGTACAATCTCAAACAACAGTTCCATTTAATTGATAATGACTATAAAGCAATAAATAGATGATGCTGGATACTGAGAGAAGACAGTGAGTAAATGCAATGGCAAAATAAAGAGACAGGCAATGTAAAGAGTCAGGCAATAGGCAATATGATACAGTCGGTGCATATATGAAAATGAAAAGAACAAGGTACAGTATCATATATGGGTGATGTAGTATATGATTTAAAATAGAGAACTGTAATCTATTCTAAGTATTTGAAATAGTAGTTTCAAAATATGATCGGCTTGGGAACATGTAGGAGAGCTATAGGGCCTGGCTAATCATATGTGAAGAGCATGATTAACACTTACATTGTTCTATATTGTAATAAAAGGTTATGATCACATTTCTTAACTACTTCCCCGCCCCCAACTAGTACTGTGGATCCAACCATGACACGTCACGATACACGAGCAAGTCCAATCTATCATGTACGATGCCTAATATACATGTCGTGTACAATATCAATACGATAATCAATGTAACATCTCATGAGTGCAGATCCAAGCTATATACTAGTCCGTGTAGTACAGTGTCAAGGAATTCAGATGTAATATTTTTAGATTATTGAACTTATAGAAATTATCAACAATTGGAAATTATCAAAGAATGTACTTGCCTTGGGTCCTTAGCTGGTAAATATTGATGTCCTGTTCCAGAGTATCCCCTGGATAAACCAATAGTCCTATAGACATATCACAATATAATACTTGTATCAGATGCTACACTAACACACAATCAAAAACATCGAGCACAGGGCCGTGCCAGGTATGGCACTAGTCAACTAGGATCATCTAGTACATTCACCAATTAAACATATTATTAATAATTAAATATAATACATATATATGGTTATTCCAAAGTATATACAAAATAGGTATAACTGTATGTACATAAATGGAAATATATATTATTTATATTTATGCGAAAATATACATAACTCCCATTATTTAAGAATATATGTATTTATACATATATATACACTAATATACATACATGTACCAAAATATATATTAACCTATACTATATATATATACATATATACTAAAATAATTATATATATAATACGTATATATATACATCAAAATACCTATTAACATTTACTATTTAATACGTATACACAATATATATATATATATTGAATACATATATATAAAAGTAGAAAAATATGCGAGATATATATATGTATATATACATATAAAACATATATACACAAAAATGCTATATACATACATGTACCAAAATACATCTATATGTATTTATACTAAAATATATACATATATATATGTTTATACATATACCAAAAATATGTTTATAGATATGTATATATACTTACATATCAATATAACATATATATATATATATATAAACTACTTATATATATACACCAAAAATATATATTAAAAATATTATTTAATATGTATACACACGTATACACCTACACACACATATACGCATATACGTATATGCAATATATATATATATATATATATATATATATATATATATATATATATATATATATACATAAAGAAGGAGGGAGAGGAAGAAGAGGAGAGCTCACTGTGGTTGGGGGTTGGCTGGCCGGAAAGATGGCCGGACTGTGGGCTGGCCGGCGGGGGGATGGTGATAGTAGATGGTAGTGGTGGTGATAGATGGTGATGGTGGTGGTGGTGAGAGTAGATGGTGATGGTGGTGGTAGATGGTGATGGTGGTGGTGGTAGATGGTGGTGGTGGTGGTGGTGAGAGTAGATGGTGATGGTGGTGGACGCAGTCAGAATGGGAGCTGGAGGAGGCTGGCTTCGCCGGGGTCAGGGTGCACTGGTGGGGTGAGTCGGCTGAACAGCTTGGGACTCGGCCGGAGTAGGGTGCTACGAGGAGGAGGGGAAGAAGAGTGGGAGGAGCAGCTGGAATGGGAGGTGGTGGAGTAGCTGGGCCCGGCCGGAGTGCAGCCGGGGTCGATGGGGGAGGTCGGCTCGAACCGTCGGAGTTGATGGTGATAGGTGAAGGTGGAGGAGTTGGCAGCGGGAGCTCCGGGCCGGAGTTCAAGTGGTGGGGGAGATGGTCGAGCAGCAGGCCGGCGGGTCGGGGGTCAGCGTTGGCCGGAGCGGTCAGCCACGGGGGATTTCGAGCGTGGGGAGGAGTTGGTCAGGCCGGCGGGTAGCAGCAGGCCAGAGTTACAGCCAGCGGGCCGCCGGGGGAATGCCGGGACAGTGGTGAGGTTGAGATTTCCCCCCCTTTACAAGTTTTAAAAAACATAAAGGAAAGGAGAAGAAGGAAGAAGAAGAAGAAAAGAGAAGAAGAAGAGAAGAAGAAAAGAAAATGGGAAGCCTACGGTTGAGGGTGGGGGCTTGTGAGGAGGTGGGGAACACTAGGTTTTTGGGGATTAGGGCTTCCTAGGGAAGAGGGGATGATGTGACTTTAAATAGGGTAGTGTGTGGGAATGAAGGGTTAGGATGCATCCATTGAATAGATGGCCTAGATTTGTCATGAGGGGAAAAATTATTCATGTAGGAATGAGGGTGTTGACTAGTCAATGTTAGGCTTCTCCATTTGGTTGAACCAATGGGGTGTCGACACCTAATACAAATTTGTAAATTAGTCCCCTTAAATTTGGGTATTTGCACAGACGCATAAAATAACAAAAATTTGGCGGGCGATTCGGTGTCTGGTGTTTTGTAGGGTCAGGGGGCGCTGTATGTTTGGTATGGGATCAAATAGCAGGGCACTGGAATTTAATTAGGATTTACAAAATCAGTTAAAATGGTATCCTCAAATTAATTAGAAATAAATGCAAGTTGTGTTCTAAAATTAATTAGGAGGACATGGGGCCAAAATCAGGTCGGGTCATCAATACCATTAGTGAAGAAGACTCAGAACATGATATTTCCATAATTTGGGTCGCACGAAAAAATAGGTCAAGATTGCCTCTAATTTCGATTGGAACGCACAACGATACAAAGTTGGAATTTATTTAGGAATTAAATAAATGTTCACGACGATTTTTGTGTAGCTAAAAATAAGGTACATAGAGCTATATTATGAGTTGCAAAAATAGCAGAATGGAAGGTGGACATGTCTAGGGCAAGATTGTGAAATTTGTTGGAAGACAAAAGCTAGGGTAGCGCTCCAATTATCGAAGCAAGGGCAGGGCGCAATATTTAAATAAATTACGGTAGTTAATTACAACCTCCAATAAATAAATTCTAAAAAAATAATTAACCACATAATCCCATAATTCGGACAGGCGTTCATCTACTGGGCTTCTAGGTCAAGTCTACCAGCTCAAACATAAATGAACACTGTATATAATAATATATTTAATTACACATCTCATATAATTATTTTATTTAAATATATACTATTCATAAAATGATTTAATTGTAACTACCACAATATTAATAATTATAAAAAGTTGAAAATACCCCTGTTTTCGAAACATGGTCGTGACATCGTGTTATAGCATCCAGGAGACATAAGATGACCATTCAGAGGTTAGCTTTGAGGACTGGAGGACATAAGAGGTCTCATGCCCATAACACAGGTGGAGGACCAACACCCGACATTCGTATTCGTGATTTGGCACCATAGGGGCTAGTGGACTCAGATGAGACAATGATAATTTGGCAACAACAACTGAGACAACATCAATAACGCCTGGAGAATCCAGTAGGATGTACCTATTATGGCAAAGGAGGTCACATTCAGGATTTGTGCAAGATAACAAGTGGAAGATGCTTGAGGTATGGGGGTTTCGATCACATGATAGCTACTTTCCCACAGATACAGAGGCAGGGAGGACCATATCAACAATTCCTAATATTGCCAGCACCAGGAGCAGTTCCGTATCAAGAGCCTGTTTTAGCAGTATGGTCGTTAGCCCAACGTCCAATGTTGACGCAAGCACATATGTTTCACCAGAGACAACGTAAGTTTGGTCAGTAGAGACATCCTCATGAAAGAGTTCCAGTAGCACCGAGATGTAAGCAAGTGGAGTTTGGCGTGTTAGAATAGGTGTTGGCCAAGGGCAGTCAAATCGAGGATGAGATTTGAGCTTCTTTCAGTCATAACTTTTGGGTTTCGTATATTCGGCAAGTGGAGATAATCTTTTATCTCACTCTTCTGCCTTCGTATCTCATGGTACATGATGTATGTCATATGTCCTGACTAAGAAGGTACGTCCTGGGCAGATTCATGTTCTTGACTAAGTCGTTGGTACCGATTTATCTCGAGACTTGATCCCAGTCCAATTTTAGGAGTCAGTATAGGCCAGCGAGGACGAGTTCCTATTTTGACTGACTTAGGAGATATATGTATCCGTATGCCTCTAGTTCTTTCTTTTTTCCTTTTGATAATGTAGATTGCTTGCGCCTTTCTTTATATTGTTGTTGCTTTTATTACCTGCCTATTTCGTTATGCTTGGTATTCAGTTAGCTATAGTTCATGAGATTTGGTAGTTCATGATGTTTTTTGGGTCATGAGTTTCCTGATTGGATCATGAGTCTTCTGCTTGGTCTATGAGTTTTCTTACCTGGTGATTAGTAGAACTAGCCTAGCGAATTTTGAAGACAAATTTTCTAAGGTGGATAGAGATGTCAAACCCGTTGCCAAGGTTTTCTTACCTTGTTGCTTTTATTACATACATAGATAATCATGAAGCAAGTTACTAAAATAAAGAACTAGCAGAGTGCAATATTACAAGATCAGCTCTAGCTATAGTCTAGAATATGCTTTACATGTGGGCCATAGGCTAGAATATAAAATACCAAAATACGAGCTAAACACGTGCTCGGTGGCTAAATGCCTCAAAAGTATAAGTACAAGATCAAGTGGGTGATGAAGAAGAAACCCACTTAAATCCTCGGGTGCTCCTCGTGTTCATCATCTGGAGGCAGAAAGTATGGGAGATCCTACGATGTTGCTCCAAAATCTGGTCATACAAAACCAGTGGGGTCATACCCCAAAACAGCAAAGTACAACAAGGGAGCCAACTTTGGAACTAAAACCAGCGTGGAAACATTCAATAGCATAAGAAAATATAAATAAGAGCAATATGTAAATAAGCAGTTTAAGTAGTTTTAGAAATCAGTAATGGGTACAGTTCAGGATTAGTAGCTGGATGATCCAAGACAAGAAAACAAAATATACAATCACGGCCAAATTTGACCTATAGCTTATTACCATTAACTAACTAGGGTTATCACAATCCTGGTTACTAACAAATGTAGTTAAGATTCTATACAACCACATGCCCTACAGACTATCCTGGTTATCCAGACGTAACAGTACATAACATAGATTAATTAAGTAGAAAGTATTTTTTTAGTAAATTGCAACACTCGGCGGTGTGCTGGAAGTGTTCCCCTTTCGACGGGGAGCTCCAAATCCATCAGGTGTAGCTGGAATACCGGGATTGCATGTAGCCAAAAAATCTCTCTAGATGCTTTTAAATAATTATTCTAGTTATTAACTTAGGCAAGTTATCAAGGATTCCAGATTTTGGTGCTCAAGAATCAGCCTTAGATATGATTCACGACTAAACAATAGCTTGACAAGTATAATCAGGACAGGGACAAGCAATCAACCACAATAATTTATCTTGTTAGTACAACCATCTCTCTAGATGGCCGCATTCTGAGTTTGGAGCGAGGAGTCTTGGCCGCATGCAAGGTAGGCTGCATGGAGCTCCTTCGTCCCAGAATAGCAAGTTTTATTCGTAGAAAAGCTCCAAGTCCTAAAAATTTGATTCTCCTTGAAATCCATATTACCAGCCCAAATCTAGAGAAGTAAAGTTCTAAATCACTTAAAATCAGATGCTCTCTCACATAGAACAACTAGTTTTGGAAAACAACAAGTTTAAGAGATCAAAACCATAAAATTTTTAGGAACACATTAAACTAAAAATATAGATATAGTCTAGCCAAGCTATGAAAACCAAAAATGCTATGAAGTAAACATGCATAGGAGTTCATAGAGCACAATATAGATTAATAAAATGCAAGAAATCTACAATAATATAAAAGTACAAGTTCTTCCTTATTGGCAAGATGTACTCACCTAAAACCACCACTAACTACTACCACTATTCCAAGGAAAAGGGGAGGGGGCCCGGCCTGGGCTGCTCTCGGCTAGAGAGGAGGGCAGAGGAAATGAGAAGAAATTAAAAAGAGAAAAAAGTAAAAGAATTGGGAGGAGAGAGAAAGAGGGGTTATATATCAAAAGTGGTTAACACTATTCATAAATCTAGAAATTATATAAGAGCAGCTAAAGAAATCCAGAAAAATATACGGAAAGCAATATACAACAATAGCACACATACAAGATATGAACATGAAAAATACGCGATAGTGAGACGAGTCTCACAACTCTCACCTCCTTAGAAAAATTTTGTTCTCGAAATTTTAATACGGCATAGGATCTAGCAAGGAGACTACAAGAATCAGGCAATAAAATAAATATCATGGTACGGTTGTCAATCACAAGCTATGAACTATCTAGAATAATGCAAGCATGCACAAGACAAGATCAGGGTACGAGATATATGAACAAGTATACCTCACGTGTTAAACAGAAATGGTTATTGAGCTCGGATATCATCCTCGCGCTCCCAAGTTGACTCTCCCGGTAAGTGATGTCCCTAAGCAACTCGGACTAAACAAATGGTCTAGTTCTTGAGAATTTTCTCTTTCCTGTCCAAAATGGATACATGCCTCTCCTCATATGAATGGTCGGTACCAGCAACCAATTTCGAATGATCTAGACATGGCTTGTATCCGGTATATACCGTCGTAGCTGGGATACATGGAAAATATTATGTTTCTCATAAAGAGACAACGGAAGAGCAAGACGATATGAAATATCTCCTAGTCGTACAAGAATATCTAATGGACCTATGTACCATGGACTAAGCTTTTCCTGTACACCAAATCTAATGACTCCGTGGGTAAACAAAATCTGAAGGAATACATGTCCGCCAACAAAAAACTCAAGAGGTCGCTGATGTGAATCGACCTAATATCGTTGGCGATCTTGTGCTACATAAATATTCTTTCGGACTTGCTTGACTACTTCAACTATCTAGGCTATCATTTTGGGACCAAACAATTACCTTTTGCCAA
The DNA here is from genome assembly GCA_036927795.1 of Iris macrosiphon. NCBI lineage: Eukaryota > Viridiplantae > Streptophyta > Magnoliopsida > Asparagales > Iridaceae > Iris > Iris macrosiphon. The sequence goes on along the minus strand of JAYESA010000015.1, from coordinate 104,812,239 downwards.
TATCATCCCAAGCTACAGGGGATCTGCAGTTCCTGCCACACAGTGCCTCGAAGGGTGCTATCTGGATACTAGCCTGGAAACTGTTATTGTAGGAAAACTCTACCAGGTATAAGTGATCCTCCCATGAACCACTAAAGTCAAGGATACATAAACAAAGAATATCTTCTAGAGTCTGGATGGTTTTCTCCGACTAACCATCTGTTTGGGGGTGATATGTCGTACTGAACTTCAGGTGGGTGCCTAGGCTCTTTTGAAGACTCTGCCAAAAGTGAGAAGTAAATCTTGAATCTCTATACAAAATTATGCTAACTGGTACCCCCATGTAGTCTAACAATATATCTCATGTATATCTCGGCTAACTGTTCTGTGTACTCGCCATCCTGAAAAGAAGAAAGTATAAAATTTCGTAAGTCGATCTACTATTACCCAAATAGCATCCCTGCCAGCTAGGGATATAGGTAGACCTGTCACAAAATACATAGTAATATGTTCCTGCTTCCACTCCAAAATTAATAAAGGTTGATGAAGTCCTGCTGGTCTCTGATGCTCAGCTTTAACTTGTTGGCATACAAAACATCAAGAAATAAACCGAGATAACTCGCACATTATTCCATTCCCCTAAAAATGCTGACAAATATCTCTATACATCATGGTTCCTCCGGGATGCATTGAATATTGCTAACTATGGGCCTCTGACATAATCTCACGATGAAGGTCTCCGTTAAGTACACAAAGATGATTCCTAAAATGGAGAGTTCGATCATTGGGAATGCTAAGTTCGGATCTACGCCCTGCCTTATACACAACTCTGAGTCGTTGAAGCTTGGAATTTGTTGACTGTGCAACCTTGATTCTTTCCACTATACTGGACTGAACTTGGAGACCTGTCATCAATGCTGTGTTGCCAGGCAATACTACTTCTATGCCCATCTCTAGAAGATCTTTTAAAATATCTTGCTGTGCTGTAAGAAAATAATCTCCTGCTCTCCGGCTCTAGGCATCCGCTACCACATTGGCCTTTCCAGGATGATATTGAAGGTCAAGATCATAGTTTGTCATCAACTCCAGCCATCTTTTTTACCTCATGTTAAGATCCTTCTCGGTAAAGATATACTTTAAACTCTTGTGATCAGTATAAATCTCTACTCGATATCTATATAAGTAATGTCTCCAAAGTTTGAGTGCAAAAACAACTGCTGCTAACTCCAAGTCATGCGTCGGATAATTTTTTTCATGATTCCGAAGCTGCCGGGACGCATAAGCTATATAACCTTTTCATGCTGCATTAGAACGCATCCCAGTCCCTTGCTGGATGCATCACAATAAACTATGAATCCACCTGTCCCATCCGGAATCGTCAAAATAGGTGATGTGATCAATTTCTTCTTAAGCTTCTCGAAAGAGGTCTGACATGCATCTATCTAATCAAAGCGCACATCCTTCCATGTTAGCTGCGTCAAGGGTGCATAAATTTTAGCAAAGTTTGCCACAAATCATCGATAATATCCTGCTAATCCCAAGAAACTGCACACTTCTGCAACTGTTCTAGTTACTGGCCACGTCTCAACGGCTTTTATCTTCTTGTGATCTAACTCCACTCCACCTCTAGCAATGATGTGGCCCAAGTAGGAAATACGATAAAGCCAGAACTAGCATTTGCGAAACTTTGCTTATAACTTATGCTCTCTGAGAATTTGAATAACTGCTCGAAGATGCTGCTCGTGCTCTACTTCACTCTAGATGTACACCAAGATATCGTCGATAAACACTATCACTAACTTGTCCAGGTAAGGCATAAAAATACAATTAATGAGATCCATAAATTCTGTTGGCGCATTGGTTGCTCCAAAGGGCATTACTAGAGACTCCTAATGGTCATATCTTGATCTGGTCGAATAAGTCATCTATCCGAGGCAATGGATACTTATTCTTGACGGTTACCGAATTGAGGGTACGATAATCAATGTATAATCATAACGTACCATCCTTTTTCTTTACCAGTATCATTGGAGCTCCCCAAGGCAATCCACTAGCACAAATGAATCCCTTGGTTCTCAATTCTTCAATCATTCGGTACAAGACTTCTAACACTGAAGGCGCCATCCTGTAGACTCTCTCTGATATTGGGCTATCCTGGGAAGTAGATTGATATTGGGTGTAAACTCAGTCTCTCTTTCTGGTGGCATGCCTAGAAGTTCTTCTAAAAATACATCCAGGAATTCATCAATAACTCTAGGGCATCGTACTTCTTTCGCTACTGCCATTCTCAAGGTTGTTGGTGAAGACTCTGTCTCGCCTCTAGAAAATGAGAATTCTTTTTCTCGGGCAATACAAAAGATAACCTTGCCAGCATGGCAATCTATCATCGTGTATCAAGAACTTAACCAATCTATGCCTAAGACGATGTCATAATCTCCATATGTCACTACAATATTTTCTAGGAAATTATATTTTGGTTATTTCATAATTGATTAAATATTATGAATATTGAATATTTATTTATTTTTAGATGTTAGTATATTATTTTAGACTTGTGTTAGTGGACTTAACTAGTTTAGATTAGATCCATGGACCAATATTTAATTCTAGTTAGAATTGAGCCCAATTAGAAGTCCAATCATTAGAATGATGATTAATTAGTTAAACCAATTAGACTAGAACCTTCCCTCCTTAATTTTTTTTTTATGACAAGCCTCAAGGGATATTTTAGATATTTTATAGTAGCTTGAGGAAGGGGGAAGGGGGTCGGCCTAGTATTTGAGTGGAGGGAAATTCTCTCTCTTCACTTTTTATTTCAAATCTAGATCTAGAATTTTCTCTTCCAATTATTTTCATTACTACATCAAATTCTACCCAATTTTTTCCTAATTCCTTTCTAAATTATCATTGGAGGCCATTAGAACAAGGATGAAGTAAGGATCTATAAGGAAGAAGCAAGGATCTACAAGAAGGAGCAAGAATTTATAAGTTGAAGGCTCTTTTCACTCAATTTAGAGGTTTCATTGGGAATCCATCTCCCAATAGGTATAATTCAGTTTTTTCTCTAATTAGACTCTAAATCTGTATTTTAATTATTAGGAACCACCCCATATGCTAAGGCTACCATAGGAATTGGAATTAGGTTCATAGGAGCCTATAGAGAAAGTTATGTGACATTTTGTATCAATTTTGGGGAAATTCTAAGATTGACATATCTTGTGTTTATCAATAGGTCAATTAGACCAAATTGACATGCGTTTGGTTGTGTGTGGCTAGTGTCGTATCCATAATTAGATATATGTAGGCTGTATCCTGATAATTTGGAGTTATGGGTTGATTTGAGGGTTTTCCTCCGACACGGGAGGTTTGAGCATATCACATTTTCACAAGGACACGTAGATGAGTAGCTAGCTCTTCATATTATTCATAATTATGATTTTAGACTTGCTTGTGTCCTTCGAGATATATTTGGTTGTTTAGTAGAGCTGTATCACAAGCATATCATAGATCTAGTATGATACGGGTGCGGTGTAATTCACGTATTTGTTTTATTTTATTTTTAATTCAATTGCCTTGATTATAGATATTATTATATGGTAACTATAATTATTATATGAGATATATGTATATATATATTTATAAGTATGATCTATAATTCCTGTTGATGTGTTGGTGATCATGGGAGAGTAGGAGTTCATGTGCATCTCTAGTATGGTTATATGTATATATATGTATTATGATATTTTATATATATATATATATATATATATATATATATATATATATATATATATATATATATATGTCTGTGTGTGTGTAAATATATATGTGAGCTTGAGGGGAGAAGAAACCATAGAAAACAGGGAGAAAATAATGAAAAACAGTAAGAATAAGCAGTGATAAGCAGGCCAATAAGCTGAGAGAAGCAACAGCAGAATAGAGAAGAAGTAGCAGAAGCAGAACAGAGAAGCAACAATAGAAGCAGAACAGAGAAGCAGCAGCAGACGTAAAAGCAGTTAGCAAAAGCAGAAGCAGAAAGCAGTGGCAGAAGCTGCTGCAGCAAGCAGCAACAGCGGCAATAAGCGGCAGAAGTGGTGAATAAGCCGGTTAGCTTATTGATAATCTAGTAAGTTAGTATATATATATATATATATATATATATATATATATATATATATAAGCTAGTTAGTTATATTTATAAGCTAGTAAGCTAGTAAATTAGTATATATATATATATATATACATATATATATATATACAAGATATATATATATACAAGATATATATATATATATATATATATATATATATATATATATATATATATATATATAAGCACTAGTTAATATTAGTTAGTATTATTTCCAGATTACCTTGAGATACATCAAGGTAATGAGAGTGGAGATATCTTGGGTACAGGTTATTGAATATCCGAAAGGGTATGCTAGTATATAGTTTAGTATAGTATTCTTATAAGTTTAAATACATATTAATGTATAATAAGGTGTATGGATAGTAGTTATAAGTTAGATATTGAATTACCTTGAGATACCAAGGTAATATCAAGGTATTATTGGATTTTACTCAAGGTATTCAGTTTGCCCATCAAGATGGGAATGTAGATGGTGTGATACCGCTTTTGGTTCAAAGCCTAGGTATCCACTTAGCATTAGTTTAGTTAAGAGTATTACATATTGTCATGCCCTAGTCCCAAAATACATGGAACTAGGCCACGTGGCAATAGTATTCTCGGGGCTGGTGGTCGCTGGCCTCCTGGTTGGGGTAGTATCCTCGGGGCTGGTGGTCGCTGGCCTCCTGGTAGGGGTAGTATCCTCGGGGCTGGTGCTGCTGGCCTCTGTCCTGTCTGCAGTGCTACCTCTCTGCGCTGCGGGCAATCCCTGACAAGGTGCTGGCTCGATCCACATATCATGCACAGTCCCAACTTCTTCTGGTAATCTTTAACGACGTGGCCCTTCTTGCCATAATGGTGACAAGTCGGAAGCTCCTGCTGTGGGTATGGCGCTACCCTCTGCTGTGTTTGTGCTCCAGGACGACGGATCGGTCCTTCTGCTCTGGGCTGTGCTCTGGCTGGTGTAGTCGTTCTGGAACGTCTAGCTCCTCTGATGATGGCCTCCTAGATTCATGCCTCTGCAAGAACCTCTTCATACGAAATCCTCGCATGTATAGTGGTATACCTCTGTAGCTCGAAATTGAGGCCGTAATGAAATCTCTGAGCTTTCTCGAGATCATTGGGTATCAGGACGGTACCAAATCTGCTAAGGCGGCTGAATTCTGCGTCATATGCGTTAACAGTCATATTTTCCTGTTCTAGATGTAGGAATTGGGAGTACAGGGCATTTCTGATTGTAGCTGGAAAATATTTCACATTGAAGTACTCTAAGAACTGTTCCCAAGTCTGGTTCTTGCCTACACTGCGCTCAATATAATCCCACCAGTGATGGGCATTATCTTTCAGTTGGGCCCTCACTACGGTCATCCAAAGGTCTGAATGCAGTTGTGAAGCCTCTAGTAGCATCTCCATGTTGGCGACCCAATCGGAGATCTGCTCGGCAGTCTCATTGCCCGAGAAAGTATCTGGTCCCATCTGTCAAAACCATCTAACAGTGCCACCTGTCTGGGCTGGTGGAGGTGGTGGTACTAGTGTTGCGACAGGTATCCTCTCTAGTACTATCATCAGACTCTGTCTCAGTGTCTCTGTCTGCTGCCATTATGCTTGCATCATTGTCTGGAAGAACTGGAGCATCTGTGGCTGGCCATCTAGCTGTGGCATATGGGGTGGATAAGGTGGAGGCGGTGGTAGTGGAATCTCTGGCTGTGCAGTAGGCGTCTCCTCATATGTCGGCCTCTCCGTCTGCGGCATCGGTGTAGCTCCAGAAGTCTGGCCCTCACAATGTTGCGTAGGGATTGTCTGGGAAGTCTGTTCCTCGGGCGGCGGTGTAGGATCGCCCTGCGATGTCTCATGCCAATATATCAGCAGGGTATGTTGCGGGGGTTGCCCTTGGGGTACCTCCTCTCCTTGAGTGGTGTTATCTGGCACCGCGACACGGGGTGCTCCTCGTCCACTGCGCAAATTCATCTTGCTGCAAGAGATAGGTCTTCATCAAAAGAGTACGAAATTAAGCAAATAGGATGCAGATATTTAGAAGCAGTGTGAAGGAAGTTCAAGGACGAATCAAAAGTGGATGAGACCTAGTAATTTCTATCCTATTGTAGGCTCGCTGGGCATATTACCATACCACAAGCAAAAAAGTCGAAGACCTGCATGGGCCACCACTAAAACCATGTCACGTCCCAATTCCAAAATACATGGAACTAGGCCACGTGGCAATAGCCAGCTGACACGTCTCCGAGGATATCCCAATTTAATGGATCCACGAAGAGTGCTACGCTGTCCTATAATACTAATATGTCCAATATCAGTCAATAACAGGTAATCTAATCTCATCCATAAAATAAAGAGCAAGAATTACTAAATAAACTGCTGGAAGATAAATACCAGTCTCAAGATATCATAGTACATCCAATAATGTCAGATGGGAACAAACCCACTACTATGACGAAATAAAGTACTGAGATAATAGATAAAAGAAAGTAACTAAGGCATCGACTGACTAGATAATAATGCACCCAATCTAGGTAGAAGACCTACCAACTGATCACGAAAACTCTGACGGTAGAACCTCTAGCTCCTTTGCGGTAGCGAATCTCGTCTCCTGTCCAGGGCCGTACACTGTGGGGTAATATGCCTTGTCCAAATCTGGAAAGGTACCAGGTCCTCAGAGGGACATAAAAAGATACATAGAAGCATGCCATATATAAATACTGAATAAAATAAATACAATAAAGGGTGTGCTAACCATCTAAGTGAATGCAATATGAGAACAACTGTGAGTATATGGGAAGGTGTAGGCTAGACATATGCTGACGTAATTCACCAGTCGTGACAACCGGCTAGTATATGCCACACATGCCCCCTATAACATGGGCACAGGAATACAATAATATCCGCCATTCTATAGAGTGTGGTATCTGCAATATCATCATGTAACGTCCAACACTCTACAGAATATGGTATCAGTAATATATAAATACGTCCGTATCACTCCGTCGAGTGCGGTATCAGTGTAAAGGAGTGGAGTGTCCCATATGCCTACTAGTCGTCCTCCCCGCCCAATGTAGATATACAGATCAAATAATCGACATGCATATCCCTTATCTAAATGCCAAGTCTCTATACTGAATTAATCCTGAATTTCTTGCTAACCGTGATGCATGTCACACGTGGCGATAGATAGTTGATCACGCGGACTCGTATCCCAACATGAGATTTGTTACTATAAATATGTGTGGAAGTGTCAGGTCTTGAAAGATAACAGGGTATCATCCATTGAGGTGAGTCTGCTAATGACTAAGTCCATGTATACTAATCATCGACGCATCCGTCGAATGCACCCGAGATAATCTCGGACGCGCACAGTTGTATAAAGTAAAAGCAACAAGAATACAATACAACATATGCATAATTAAAATTATACAGTAAAGATGGCAAGGTATCCTGCCTGAGTCTTCAATAGGTGAATGCCAAAAGCAGCTCTGGTAGCATCTTCTGTCTGATCCAAAGACCCTAGACATACAATATAACACAACAATACAGTCATCAGATACTACGCATTATCTACATACGGTTAAGACGCTATTCTTGAATACTGTCGCAAGTTTACTGTTGCTCGAGTACAGCGTCACATGTGCACGTAGCTAGGGTGTACACGTATTCTATCTTCTGTTAACAGGTATCTCGAGGCAATAATTATCCAGTTGTGAGTTGTCCATATTTTCTGTTTTGTGTGGACATGTCTCTATTCTCCATGTTTGTACATACCAGGATTTATGTCTAGGCATTTCTACCAAATTACCTGTCCTTGGTAACGGGTCACTGATTTAGAATAATTATTCATTAATTAATATCTAATTAAAATCACTCACCGCATAAAATGTTAACTAAGTTTATAGGCTAATAATATATTTCCATATTGACATGGCGACACGAAGGAGAATACTAGGACACAAAAGAGACGGGTTCCACGAACGAGTACCTGATCGACTGAGCGAGGGGGTGCGCTCGTTGGTCGGCTGTTCCCTCCGATGAGGGTGGCTCCGGTCGACGTGGACGATCGGGCCTCGCGGATGGTGGGGCAGTCGGGATCGGGATAGCGGCTCGGTTGGCGTCGGGCTCAGTCGGCGTACTCGGGGAGCAGTCGGGCGGCGTCGGGATAAGTCGGGCGGCGTCGGCTGAGTCGGGCGACGTCGGGATGAGTCGGGTTGAGGGTTGTGGACGGTCGGGAGCAGTCGGGTGAGGCGTTCGAGATCGGGCTGTGGACGATGGCGGGTGTCCGGCCGGTTGGGGGGGAGAGCTCAGTTTGGATAGGGAGGTCGGTTAGGGTTTGTAGGGAATGATGAATAGTGGTTTTTAGGGTTTTGCATGAGAAGGTTGGTATTTATAAGTGGTGATGGGGGTTATGGGCTTGCCTCGAGTGTGGCCCTATCCTGCCTCGTTGAGGGCTGGTCCATGTAGTAGAGTGCAATATGGGCTTGGTCGGGCTTGTTTGAGGTGAACTTGACCTCGAATTTAATTAAATTAATAATTATAAGGCATTCTCTTAAGAACTGTTGCGTAGCTAAGGCGAGACGCGGTAGCGAGTATCTAGGGTTGCACAAGGGTCAGAGGGGTAGTCTGGTGCGTCTAAAAGATGTTTGTGACTTCGGGTGGAAGATACTAATAGTGGAATGCTCCAACCTTGAAGCAACGACGAGGTGTATTAAGACGTATAATTGATGCACATTTTTCCTAATTATCTCCAAAAAATCCTAGTCTCTTGATTTAATTCCAATAAATCCTGAATTGGTCGAGGGGGTTTACACATATTATAATATTTTTATATCTAATAAATTGCGTATCTTATGATACGGTATCTTGTTGGTTTCCTAGTATCCTAGTATAGTTAGTATGGCCTAGTTACATAGTGTATAGACCCAATTTCCTAGAGATTGAATCATACGACCTAGAAATAGCTAGTTTGACCAAGTTTGACCTAGAGTTGACCTACTTTGACTTAGAAATGACTTTATGACCTAGAAGTTGACTAGTTTAACTTATTTTCATTCTAAAACCTTGTATTGATATAATATTCCATTTTTAGGTCTTTGAGGCACCGTACTGGACATCTTTGATACTGTTCACTGGATTCCAGGCGAGTACATCCTCTGATAGTTTCTCATTTATTATATCCTCTATGTCTCTTGTATTTATTGTAGATATCCTTAATTTTTTGATACGATGGTTACACGGATTGGTATATCCGGATCATGTCATGAGATATTATTCCTTGGTATTTATGGTATACCTTGTGCAAGTCTTGTTCTTTGTTCTTTTTGTACATGTACAAATATTGATTCTTGGGGAGACTAGCTACCTACCCAGTAAATTTTGTGTCATAACGTACCATGGTTGGATACACTATACCAATCGGGGCAGGGAGTATTAGTGTAAATATGTGATCATACCCTCCTTGTGCATGTCTTGTTCCTTGAATAGTATTAATCATACCCCGCATGTATGATTAACCAGGGCATTATCCTTGTGCAAGTTCCCAAGCTAATCATATGTTGAAGCTGGTACTCACTCACTTAGTAGTAATATTTCTTGTTCATTCCTATGATGCTTATTATTGTATTTATTTCTAGTATTCCTTTATTGCATATCTCTTGTACCTTTATATTGTATCTTATATATTTACTCTATTTACTGTTACATAGTTTATATCATTTATTAGAATTACTGTTAGAGATATATTTTGCTTCTTTCCTGACTGGATATATTTTTCCCAGATGACACTAAGGAGTGGTACCCCACTCACTACGGGCTTCAGGATATGGTAGGCTTAGAGCCAGAGACCTTGGCTCAGGAGAATTTTATCTCAACTAAGACAGATGACCGAGGACTCGTAGCACAGTACTTAGACTCTTTTATACTAGATTTGTCTCCAATATATTGTTATTAGTGTTTCTTTGTTTTGACTCATTGGATATTATTTTTCTTGTGAGCTGTATTATGACTCTTCTGTTCTTTTATCATATTTGTGCAATTTGTTCCATCTTATAGATCTGTGATTGACTATTCATTTTATATTGGTGGCATTATTATATCTTGATTGCTAGATAGATAGTTTACCCTAATAGCGTTCTACCGCCGATGCTACGGCATAGGCTGGACGTTGTTCACTACTCGTGCCCCTACACCGGGTACGGGTCATGACACATTTTTAATAGTGGCCCATGCAGGTCTTCTAGGTCGCAATTAGTGCGATTCATATTTGTGCTCTTATTTGAGTGCTATTACGAGCATGTTTTAGGATATAGGTTATAGGCTGAGAATACTCAATCACATCTAGGAAAACTTTTTTGATTCAGTTCAATTATTCTTCCTTGATATTGATATTTGATCTTTAAACTGTGCTTCTTTGAATTCATTATATCATGTGCCATATTGATTCTATTTTAGCCTTAGCTTTATTTGATAGTGGTGCTTTCCATAGTTTTGTATCTTTTTTTTTTGCTCTAAAGCATCGTTTGGTAGCTGAGTCTTTACTTAGGACATGCAAGATCATGACCGGGAGAGGCATTATCTTGGTTAGTGATATTTACAAGGAATAGAGAGTTACTCTGGGAGGCCGGGAAATGAGTACGTATTTACTTGTAATGCCACTTTCGAGCTACGATATTGTACTCGAGATAGATTGGTTGAGTATGCACCATGCTAGTATAGATTACAGAGGAGGTAGAGTTTTGTTTAGCCTGCCAGGAGAACCAAAGTTTGATTTTGCTAGAGGAGTTGCAGAGCAGAGAGAAGGCATTATCTGTGGAGCTATGGTGGAAGACAAGGAGTTGTTGCAACCTTTGATAGCAGAGTCCTTGAATGTATTTCCTGAAGAGTTGCCAAGATTGCCGCTAGATCGAGATATTAAATTCTCTATAGACTTGGTGCCAAGTGCAGAACCAATTTCATAACATATCTATAGAGTAAACAACAGCAAGCTGGTCGAGCTGAAGAAGCAAGTGGATGAATTACAGGATTAGGGGTTTATCAGATCTAGTTCTTCACCGTGGGGAGCCTGGGTATTATTTGTACCGAAGAAGGATGGATCGGTGCGTATGTGCATCGATTACAGGACATTGAATAATTTTACTATCAAGAATAAATACTCGTTGCCACAGATTAATGACCTGTTAGATCAGTTGAGTGGTACCAAGGTATTTTCCAAGATAGACTTGAGATCAGGCTACTACCAGGTGAAAGTGAAGCCAGAGAAAATTTCGAAGACTGCTTTTAGGACTCGGTATGGCCAGTATGAGTTCATGGTGATGTCGTTTGGGTTGAGTAATGCTCCAGAGGTATTTATGAATTTGACGAACAAGGTGTTCCACCAGTACCTTGACAAGTTTGTGGTGGTATTCATCGATGACATACTCATATACTCGAAGACACCAGAGGAGCACGAGGAGCATTTACGAATTGTATTGGATGTGCTGAGGAAAGAGAAGCTGTATGGGAAGCTATCCAAGTATGAGTTCCTCTTGGACAAGGTGGAGTTCTTAGGACATGTTGTGACTGGTGATGGAATTTCAGTAGATCCGAAGAAGATCGTGTAGAAGCATAAAAAATACGCCGGATAGCTCTATGCAGCATATTGATGCAAAGCAGCGTAAACAGAGGACTTCAGAGCCCTCAACGTACAAACAGAGCTTCTTCGCCAAGAACAGCATGAAATATAGGCTCGAGGACCATCCGCGTAGGGCAGTATGTCCAGGCTGCTTCAGCGTAAATAGGGTGCTTCATCGCCTTTATGGCGTAAAACTCATCCTCTTTCAATGCAGCATTAAAGTGTGCGAGGGACGCTTCGTATTCTCTGTAATGAACCTGTCAGATCCTGCAATGAACCTGACGTCTGGACTTCTGACAAAGGGATACTGATCGACTACCTGGCGACGGCTATAATGATGGAGCGATACTGCAACCCAGGCTGTCATTTACTGCCATTTCCCTTGCGTAAACCGCTTTTACGTACACAGAGGAATACGCTGCCTAGTTTTACACAGGCAGATGAGAGCTCCTTACGCTCCGTGGAAGACAAACCGCCTGCCACGTCAAAAGCTGCACTCCGTACGGGACTCGAGGCACGTCTCTGCATTTAATGCACAGAGTGGTGACAGGCCCTCAAGGCACGTCTCTGCAATTAATGCGCCGAATACTGACAGATGCCTGAGGCACGTCTCTGTGTTTGATGTACAGAAGGGTGGCAGACCTTCAAAACATGCCTCTGTATTTAATGTGCAGGATGATGGCGGATCTCCACATTTAATACAGGAGATTTGATTAAATGTCACCGAACCGTCGTTTAGTGACATCCCCTTTGCGAGAGCTGCTCCTACGCATACAAGCGAATACGCTGCCTAGTTTTACACAGGCAAACATGAGCTCCTTATGCTCCGTAGAAGACGAACAGACTGCCACGACTGTGGTTACTCTTCGCACAGGGTTTAAGGTGCGTATCTGCATTTAATGCACAGAATGATGGAAAATCTTAAAGACAAGCATCTGCATTTAACACACATGATGGGGGCAGATCTCTGCATTTAATGCAAGAGATCTGATTATCTCCAAGAGCCGTAATTCCGGCTAAAACGTCCACATCGTCATTCTGGCACGTTACGCAACGGCTTCTACGCCTATTCAGATTCGGTACCTGCTCGGCTTCTACGCCCATTCAGCTTCGGTGCCTGCTCGGCCTTCTGTGCCTACTCGGCTTCTACGCCCACTCGGCCTTTATGACCACTCGGCTTCTATGCCTACTCGGCCTCTATGACCACTCGGCTTCTACGCCTATTCGGCTTCTATGCCGGTTTGATAACTATTTGGCTTCTATGCCATGGTGACAGACATTGGCTCCTATGCCAACCTCTTCTACACGAGGGATACCTACCTACGTGGCTTTTACGCCGTGTTCTTCGTAGCGATTATACGCGTTTTGTCCCTTAGTTGGACCCACGTCACACGCTCATTCAAAGGATCATCTATACGCAGGCTTTGGTTATTTTAACCGTTGTGTAAAAGGATGCTGTACTTTCCACTACTCGGTTTTTACACCGATTGAGTGGTCACTGTCACTAAAACCTCTATAAATATAGACCTCTATCAATGAGAAACAAGGTCGAAAATTTGGTCGAACGATCAGAACAAGGTCGACAAATTAGAGGGTCAAAGAAGTTAGGTCTGAAAACTGATCAAGAGATCCAGTACCAGACCCAACGGTAGAGAGAGAGAGAGAGAGAGAGAGAGAGGAAAATCCAGAGTTCAGGCAAAGGGAAGGGATCGACGACTTTGGCATCTGGCATCCACCCTCTTCAACAACCCTCAAAGTTGCTATCTGTCTTCCACGGCACTTCTTCAACATCGTGTGGTCCAAGGGCTAAAGTGATCGACTGCAGATCAGACACCTATAGCAATATTCACCTAGATTAAATAAATTGTACTTAGACATCCTCGTGTAGGATCAAATTTGTACAATCTTGTTTGTAAACATAAAAGAAGGGCGGGTCTTCGTACAAGACCTCATTTTCTGCATTCATCAAATCTTTTCTCGTTTATATTACATCCCTAAAACAAGATGACGACTCTGCTGGGGACATCTTTCTCTTCTGATGAGGAAGCTATTGCTCAACACGATACGGTATCCGTGGGATCCGTGAAGAAGACACTGGTCGTCCAGTTCGACCAGTCTGCCTACGAAGATATGCTCCGGACAAAGGGCAGCTCTCACTCTCTCTATCACCAAAACAACAGGAAGCTACATAAGGTCTGGATGCCCAAGACATCCTCTACCATTCCTGTGGACTCTTCGATCTCTCCGATCTCTCCGACCAATAAAGTTATAGCGTTGCTCCCTCCGCGCCCTGCACGTAAAATTCAGTCGCATGTCTCTGACAGAACCGGCAAAACTTCTGGCAATGCCTCAGCGCTAACCCAGATGTATACTCCGCGCTCTGCGCGTGAAATTCAGTCTTCCGTCCCTGGCGGAATAGACAAAACTTCTGGCAATGCCTCAGTGCTAACCCAGAAGTATACTCCACGCTCTGCGCATGAAATCAGTCTCCCGTCCCTGGCGGAATAGACAAAACTTCTGGCAATGCCTCAGCGCTAACCCAGAAGTATACTCCACGCTTTGCGCATGAAATTCAGTCTCTCGTCCCTGGCAGAATGGACAAAACTTCTGGTAGAGCTTCAGCGCCAAATCAGAAGTACAAGGCACGCTCCGTGCGTAAAACAACATCTGACCTCTACGGAGAACCAGATGATCCCTGTGATCTCCGTAAGGGAAAGCGAGCGGCGGACTACTCAACTTCTCGGCCTTTACGCCAGCAAGGGAATAATCTGCACGCCCTCCGAATTACGCGAGACGCTGATGGCCGATTGAGGACATCCTCAGCTTTACTCCAACCAGAGCGAAGCTCCAAATTACGCTAGGCGAAGTCCCTAGGCGTAAAGAAGGCTCCAATTACGGAAAGACACCCTCCTCGGGGATTATCCGCCACCCAGATGGCCAACCTGTTGTATACGGGTGGCACAGGGAAGACTATGGTTCCCGTCATCCGCATGCCCACCAATGGGAACAGAAGGAACAAGCCATCATCTTCCTCTTCTGCAACTCCTCCTGACCTACGGGATTATCTGATCCAGAAACGCAAAGACAAAAGTCGTAAATAGACTTCAGTTCCCCTAACGGTCAAACACGGGAAGATCTTATGGGAAGATACATCAACGTCTAATGTCGTCATGACAGGTGGACCACACGAAGATTCCATCTTTATTATTCTACCCACTCGCGATGATCAGCATCCAATAATCTTCGGTCGCAGATGGAACACCCCAATCATATAGGAAGAATTTTGCGAGTCTGAAACTGGCAGGATACAAACCCACAGATATAGCCCGCAAGCATTAAATATTATGCAAAGCATGGGTTATGATTTGAAGCTGAAACAATGCCTCAACTATGGAAAAGGTAGACGAACACCAGTGCGTGGTAATTCTTACCATCAACAAGCTCATTTCGGGTTGGGATATACTGCATCTCTTACAAGACCCAAAACTTCAAAATCTAATCTTGTACAACCAGAGGCAGCTCCTGCTAAATCAGTTTCTGTGGCCGGAGGCCACGGCATGTCTGGGGGTAACTTATCTCGACAGAACAAGGCGGCTTCCGAGGCTGGGGGTAAAATTTCCTCAAGATCCGAAGATGATGCAACAACGACAATCTTTCCCGAAAACCGTAAAACTCAGGCACTAGGAGCCCTACGACCAAAAGGGACTTTCTCCTTCAAAGAAGATGACGTCATTGAAATCTTCAACATGTTGAGAAAGGAACGCAAGCTTCAGCTACCCAACATCAGATACCCTTAGAGGGCCGGCAAAGTCGATGACCCAGATTATTGTCTCTTCCATCGGTACACTCATCACCCTACAAGGGCCTGCTATGTGCTAAAAAGAAGAATACAGGAGTTGATCGATGCCAAAGTCATCACCTTGCATCTATAAAACAAGGGGACAATCACTACAGGAAGATACCGGATGACGAGTCCCGCAAAAGTTTTCCCAGGGATTCTTCAGAAGAAAAATCACTCTATAGTAATTCTTTTTCGGACAAAAAGTTTGTCATATTGATATTACCTCTGAATAAACTTTCGGCTATCGACTATCATATTACCTCTAATGTCGGTTGTCATCTACACTTAACATCCGTGCTTAGCCATAAGTACACCAGAGTGTTAAGTCAACAAAAACTACCATGTCCATATTATCTCTGAGCAGACATGTACCTCCATCCCCAATGGAGTCACAATCAAAAGTTTGTCATGTTCATATTACCTCTGAATAAACTTTTGGCTATCGACTATCATATTACCTCTGATTTCGGTTGTCATCTACACTTAACATCCATGCTTAGCCATAAGTACACCAGAGTGTTAAGTCCACAAAAACTGCCATATCCATATTACCTCTGAGCAGACGTGTACCTCCATCCCCAATGGAGTCACAATCAAAAGTTTGTCATGTTCATATTACCTCTGAATAAACTTTCGGCTATCGACTATCATATTACCTCTGATGTCGGTTGTCATCTATACTTAACATCCGTGCTTAGCCATAAGTACACCAGAGTGTTAAGTCCACAAAAACTGCCATGTCCATATTACCTCTGAGCAGACAGAAGCCTCCGCCCTTAATCATCAACCTTCGGCACAACAAGCAGCCGAGTGATGTAAATGCAACCAGAAGTGCAGTTTCTGATAATAATAATAAAGGACCTCTTTTCCAGTATATCGACGCTCGAATTCCAAATCAGGAGTCCTCTCCCCATGACGATATGGAGCCTATAGCACAAAAATTCTTAGCAGCTATAGATTCCTATCATCCGTACATATGGGAAGTGACATCATCATCCAATGTCACCATGACGTATAGACCATATGAGGATTCTATCTTCATTGTTCCACCTGTCCGCAACGGTCAGCGTTCAATAGTCTTCGACCGCATGCGCAATGAACAGACTATACAAGAGGATTCCTTTGATGACGACTCTGGTAAAATGCAAGTTCACAGGTACAGCCCGCAAGCCTTGAAGATCATACAAAATATGGGTTACAACTTAAGGATGGAACCAGGTCTCAACTACGGGAAAGGCAGACGAACGCCGCTGCTCGGCAATCCCCACTATCAACAAACCCGTTCCAGGTTAGGGTACGCCACCTCCCTTACGACTTCTAAGTCGAACGAGGATATCTTTTCCTTTTTTCAAGACGGCTCATCGCCCTCCGGCTCAACTCATGCCCTCGAGCAAACATTATCAGCAAATATGGTAGCAACGGATTCCTTCGAATCAGGCGAACAAGAATATGAACCATTCGAGAATGACGCTTGGGCTCAGCAGATAGATACACAATGGGAGTTCCGCTTCAAGCAGAGAGAACCTCCCACTAAAGATGAAGTTATCCAGATTGACGTAGGGGATGAACTTTCACCAAAGCCGATATTTATCAGTAACGACCTTTCCGAAGAAGAAAGGGAATAAATTACCCAGCTGATAAAAGAATATATCGACGTCTTTGCATGAAATTATGAGGATATGTCAGGTCTTGATCCAAAGGTAGCTACTCATAAACTCAACATACTGCCCGATTCAAATCCTGTGAAGCAGCACCAACGCTGGTTCCGCCCGGACATGATGGACGCCATTGAAGCTGAAGTCAAGAAGTTGATAGCCTGCGGCTTCATCCGTGAAGAACAACATCCCAACTGGGTCGCCAATATTGTCCCGGTCATGAAGAAGAATGGAAAAGTACGGATCTGCATCGATTACCGAGATCTGAATGCAGCCTGCCCCAAGGATGAGTTCCCTCTTCCCATCACAGACGTCATGATCGACAATACATGCGGTTTTGAACGCATATCTTTCATGGACGGATTCTCGGGATACAATCAGATCAAGATGCATCCTGAAGACGAGAAGCATACCGCCTTTCGGACACCACTGGGGGTATACTGCTATACCGTCATGCCCTTCGGATTAAAGAACGCCGGGGCTACGTACCAACGAGCTATGAGTGACATTTCTCATAAGCATTTACGCAAGACAGTGGAGTATTACATGGACGATGTAGCTGTCAAAAGCTATCTCAGGGATAATCACATCCAAGACTTGAAGACAGTATTTGAATTGATGCGCCAATATCAACTCAAAATGAACCCTACCAAGTCCTTTCTGGGGGTATCTAGCGGCAAATTTCTAGGATTTGTCATCACCACCAAAGGCATTCAAGTTGACCCTGATAAAGTCAAGGCCATCTTAGAGATGCGATCGCCCCGCAATCTGAGGGAACTCAGGGGATTTCAAGGTCGTCTGGCTTATATCAGTGGATTCATATCCAACCTCTCCGGGAGATGCCAGCCCTTTTCGCGCCTCATGAAGAAAGGTGTATCCTTCGTATAGGACGAAGCCTGTCAGCAAGCGTTCGGGGATATCAAACGCTACCTCACTTATCCGCCAGTTCTGGTACCTCCCGTCATAGGAAAACCGTTCTTGCTATACGTTCGAGCAATGGATCATTCTCTGGGAGCTTTTCTCGCACAAAAGAATGATATAGGCCACGAGCAGGCTATCTACTACCTCAGCAGGATGATGGTCAGAGCCGAACACCGGTACAACCCTGTGGAGAAAAAATGCCTGGCTCTGATATTCGCTATTCAAAAAATGCGACACTATGTCATGGGCCAAACCATTCATATCATCTCCAGGATCAATCCTCTTCGGGTACTGATGAGCAAGCCAAGTGTCCTTAATTCCTGACTCGCGACTTGGGGGATGTTATTAACGCCATATGACATGGTGTACGTCCCTCAGAAGTCCGTCAAAGGCCAAGCATTGGCCGACTTTCTAGCTGCTCATCCCATCCCGGAGGCCTCCAAACTATAAGAGGACATTCCCGACGAAGTTGCGGAGTGTAATTTTGCAACGGAAGGCGAGGCATGGCAACTATTCTTCGATGGCGCCTCTAGGACCGGTCCCAGGGGAAACGTGGTATCAGGAGTAGGGATCGTCCTAGTCACTCCTGATAAACTCGTTATCTACCAAGCATATTCTTTTAGCGAGCCCTGTTCTAACAATGTGGCAGAATACAACGCTCTACTAATCGGGCTCCAAGTCGCTAAAGAGCTGGGGGTCGAATCTTTGGAAGCCTTCGATGATTCTCTGTTGATCGTCAACCAAGTCAGAGGAATATATGAAGTCCGGAATCCTGACCTCATCCCCTATCACCGAGCAACGATCGAGATAGCCATGACGTTCAAAGGTTTCTTCCTTGAGCATGTACCTCGATCTCAGAATCTGGAAGCTGATGCCCTAGCCAGTCTAGCTGCAAATTTAGCCACCCCTGTAAAAAGACAGAATTCGGTAATCCTTCTTAACAGAGACTTATTCTGTGTGAAAAATAACTTTTATATAGAACATAGCTACACGGTGAACGCAGATCTGCCCAGGAGAGACTAGAAAAGTCCCTTTATAGATTTTGTAGCATACGGAATCTTGCCGGAAGATCCTAAAGAGGCAATATCTGTCAAAAGACGATCATTACGCTTCTATTTTGACGCATCGTCACAATGCCTATATCGCCGGTCTTATGATGGGCTATTATTATGATGTCTCTCTGGTGATAAAGCACAGCGGATTATCCGTGAAGCTCACGACGGCGTGTGCGGGGCGCATCAACCCGGTCCTAAGCTACAGGATCGTATTAGAAGAATGGGCTATTACTGGCCCACTATGATCGCAGACGTAATCCAGTATGCCAGACGATGCAGAGCCTGTCAGGTTCATGCAGACTTCATACATCAACCGTCCGAACATCTATATCCTACGGTTGCATCCTGGCCTTTCGAAGCATGGGGTATGGATATTATTGGCCCTATTCACCCGTCTTCTTCCAGAGGTCACCGGTTCATACTGGCCATCACAGATTACTTCTCCAAATGGGCAGAGGCGATCCCCTTGCTGAGGTAAAGACATCTAACGTGACAAGCTTCATCAAGCATCACGTTATTTACCACTTCGGGCTTCCCCGAAGGATAATCCATGACAATGGGTCTCAGTTCATCAGCTATTCGTTTCACCGATTTTGCGATAAAAATAGGATACAAAATGTGGCCTCCACGGCATATTATCCAGCTGCTAATGGGTTGGCGGAAGCCTTCAATAAAACCATTATCAAACTCTTGAAGAAGTTCGTCTCTTCGAACAAAAAAGATTGGAATGAGAAGCTGGGAGAATGTCTCTGGGCATACCGCACAACGGTACGAGCACCAACAGGTTGCACGCCATTCTCATTGGTCTACGGGAGTGAAGCAGTTCTCCCCATCGAGATTCAAATTCCGTCACTCAGGATAGCCGTGGCCAACGAGTTAACTCAAGAAAAGAACGACCTGTTAAGGCTTCAAGAGCTAGAAGGATTAGACGAGAAACGCCTCCAAGCTCAGCAGCGCATCGCACTTTACCAAGCACGCATTTCCAGAACTTTTAATCAAAAAGTAAAAGAAAGAGTATTCAAAGCCGACGAGCTGGTCTTGGCTGTAAGAAGGCCGATGATTCTTACTCACAGGAGTAAAGGCAAATTCCAGCCCAAGTGGAAAGGCCCTTACGTGATCGAGACAACATTCTCAAACGGCGCTTACAGGTTAGCCCAACCTAATGGAGACCTGCTAATGGCTCCTATCAATGGCAAATTCCTGAAAAGGTACTATGCTTAAACCTTCTCTTCTCAAGTGGAATAAGGTGATCTCATTATGACAAAACTACTTCCAAAACGAAACTAGTTGGATCATATTCTATCATGTCCATATGACCTCTGAATAGATATGCTCTGCTAAAGCTTACCGAAAGTATATCACGTCCATACTACCTCTGATATCACTTTCACCAAACCTGTCATTTACATTCCAAAATGATGGGTCCACAAAGTTCGATAAAATGCCTCTTTATTATTCCCAGAAAAAAGCAAGAGTACATTGAAAAGCAAAAGCAAAAGTACATCATGAAGGGGGAGCGGTCAGGTCGCGAAGCTGCTGCGCCAGTACGACCATCCTCTCATCCTGGGAGTTCAAGACGTCGGCACTAGCCCGGTCCAACCTTGCTGCATCATTATTCAAGGCAACTAGCTCAGACCGAGCCTGCATAAAATCAGCATGGATAACACCCACATGTGTGAGGTTCTGTTGAACAGTCGCCCGTCGCTCCTTCAGCACATCTCGGGCTGCCGACAAAGACAGAGCCTTCGCCTCTGTACGAGCAATCTCATCCCTTAATATGCGGACCACACTACCTCTTCCTCATATTCGGCTTTGCACCGGGTCAACTCGGGGATGATATACTCCAGTTGGACACGCTCATTATCCATGTCCTGCTGCTAAGCCACGATGGACTTATTTAGAGGCTCCACCTGTTCAACAAGATGCGCAGTCAAGGAGTCGTATCTGGCTTGGACCAGAGCTTCAATGTTGTCTCGAGCTAGCTGCAGGTATTCGTTAATGGGTTGCCCCAAACCATTAACTATCGCCTCCAGCGCGTCAGCTACCCCGGCATCACCAAATTCCCTGACCGCCTCTATCGAGAACCAAGAGGACCACTTCAGCGACGCAAAGTCCTGCTTCTTCGCCAACACCATTGACATTAGCGTTCTCAAAGTGGTGTAGAAGATCCCGGGGTACTGCTCGGTCAGCGCAACTAGATCCGCATGAACGCGGGGAGTGTCCGTGATCGTGGCAACTTCCCCTCCAGGAATAACCACAGACGATGTCGCCATGGTCGTCGCCTCAACAGGTGGTGCAACGAAAGAAGAATCGCCAACACCGGACGAAGATACCAGCATACTCGAAGGAGGCATTGTCGCAATGACAGGCTCGTCCTCCGCTTGAGATATCGGAGTCTCCTCGACAGGCAAGCCAGCACCCGAAGATGTTTCCTCTTCAGAATTGGCCACCTCCGTATCGCCGCCAGAGCCAACGGGCGCATCTATATCACCCTCTCCGAAGAGGTCTTCCCCTGAAAAGAAGACAAAAGGAAGTTAATATCAACGCAATATTAATTTTCCCAAAGAAGAGGCATAAAAGACGATATTTACCCCTGGCCGACGGCATATACGTCGCATCTGCAGCCTGTACAGCTAAATCATTCCTTAATAATGCTAGGCGAGCTGTCATACCTGGAGAAAGGGGTCTGCGAACTGACACTGGCAGGTAGTCTTCCAGGTTCTCCTCAAAATCCAACCGAGGCTTATCGGCTGGAATCGTGCTAGGTGCGCTCGCAGGCGCGGCAGAAGTCCCTCCCGATGCCGATCCGACTAGAGGTATACGGAACTTTATTTGTACTCAGCCCCGAAGGCGACCTTTTTCCACTACCTGAAGCAGTAGCAGCGACGGCGGCATCCAGCTGAGATTCTCCGGCACTACCAGCCGAAATTATAGAAGATCCCTCTCTAAAAGGCGAGGAACCTCCAATCAAAGAATCGTCCCCAACACGGGGAGATGCAAGCTCACTTCCAAGAGCATCAATGCCAGGAATCCGGAGAGAACGATTTACCATCTTCTTCTTCCTCTTACGAGTGGAAGCTTCCTTGGAAGCAGGAGCCCTTCGCTTCCCAAAAACTACCAAAGCCCCTGCAGGCGGAGGTACTTCACCCCTAGGGACCGACACCAAAGGCTCATCCGGGGTAACGGACTCGCCCTCATCGAAAGAAACTGAGAGGACTTTAACTCTTTCCCCAGGCTTGGAAGAGGGCACCCTAAAGCTTCCATGCATATCAAAATCACGATGGAAGGTGTTCGTTGCCACATAGAACTGGGCATACGAATGCAGGATGCGCAGCTCCGTGGAGAGTGTAATGACGGGCACAATGAAAATTGCCCCAGTGCAGCCCATGATAAAATATTGCCATCCCCGTGCTCCATCAATGAGTCTACCTCTGGACCTGAAGCTCGTGACGGCGTTGCCCACGTGCAACTGATCATATCCAAACTGCCGGGCAAATTGACTGGGCAAGTAGGGCTCCAAGAAGCAACGATCTTCGCTTCTGTACAGCAGATGGAATGGTCTAATGCAGACCAACCAGTTAAAAGCTTTGGGAGAAAGAATGGTCTTCTCTCTACCTGAATCCTCGAGCCTAATCCCTGACTGATTGCGATGTACAGGAGGGACGGTACATAAAAGCTTCCAACTATGACTGAAGCCTAGCGCCCGCTGACAGTCTATAACCGTGCTCACGTTCCAGGAAGACTTTCGGTAGTTCAACAAGAAACTACCTACCGAACTATTGCCAGAACCGGGAGACATCACCCGGGGGTTATGGGGAATTAACCACCCCATCAAATACAGGTATGGTAATTCTATCTTGGGAAAGCTATCACGCCGAATTTCATCGACGAGCAGCCCGTCAATCATGGCCCTCAGGCCAGCTTGTGTACGGCACACCATGGCAGGAAGCAAGTCCAGTCTTGCCCCGAACACCAGACGCACTGCAGGCCATAGCGTGTTGCGGTGAATGCGGTCCGCAGATGCGACGCCAGGAACTACTACTCGGCGCAGCCATATGGAAAGGAAGCCAGCCAGTTGAGCCTCCCTGGACAAAGGCCTGCGACAATGCCTCAAATAACTATAAGCCTTAGTGCCTTCAGGATACTTTCCTGTCCCTTCGTCGAGGAACCGGTCCGGGGCACCAGCATCCACAATGAGATCGTCAACTACCTGAGCATTTAGCGCACTCAGGGGATTCACAGGCAGATCCTTGCCCTCCAATACCTTCTCCGGCTTGGCAGTCCTGGACCGATAAAAGAAGAGGTAGGACATCCATTTGCTGATGTGAGCCAAATCTGAGGGCTCGTCATAAAAAGTAATGCAAGCAAGGTAGTGGCACATCATCTCCTGATAGACCTCCACTACTCGAGGGTCTGAACCCCCCAGCTCTCGGTTCGTGGGAACATACTCTGCGTATAGGGTATCCCCCATCGGCAGTCTTTAGATCTCTGCCATCTCATACAGGGCCAATCCCAACTCCTCCAGTGGAGTGGCGAAGGTCCCGGTAAGCAAAATATATCGCTCTATCAGTGCCAGAAATAGGTTAGGGTTAGGAGGTAACCCAATACTGGTCGCACTCACAGCTGCAAACAGACCGATGTTCTCCAACTCGGTCTAAAAATGCTTCAGGGCCCAATCAACTAAGCGAGCCCATCGAAGGTTTGAAGGGGTGATCCACCCGCCACACCGAGGGTTCACCTTAGGGTATACTCCCCCACGCCCCATAAAATTATTACAGAAAGTCGGCAACTGGACCGACTGGATCACCAAACTATCTTCACTCGGGACACTGCCCGGGTACAACCCCCTGAACAGCGTCACAAAGCCAGAAGGGCGGCTGACAAACGACCCCTGGTCAGCTCCTCTCAGATGAAAGATCTTCCCTGGCTTACCGTGAAGATCGGGGGTCAGCGTCCACGACATCTTCCTGGGATGCGTAGCATGGTAGAAGGCCGAAATGGGGTAGTCTCTCGGCATATTGGGCAGATACAAGACCAAACCCTCGGTAGGAAAAATCCAGAGTTCTCTCTTGGGCTTTGTCTAGAACTGCTTGTCAATCATGTCCCCGAAGAGGAAAGTCGACTTTAGGTATTGCTCCCCGTCTACATACGTTAGGGGCTCCCCGTTGATCATGCTCAGCAGCATTCGCTCGCCTTGAGCCGATATCAGAATTGCCCTTCCTTCGGGATACTGGGGCCCGGAGATAGGAAATGTCACGTGTGACAGATCCTTCAAATAGTTGGAGTACAACATTCTGGCGGCAGAGCCCATCACTTCAGCCAGCGGAGACTCGTGCAAGTTAACTGCAAGAGCACAGAAGAAACACGTCAGTTCCTAAAACTAGACATTTCGGGACTTGCAGCATCCAATCAACAGTCCGTGCTCTACGCCGAGACTGTGAAACTTGAACCTTTATGCTGGAATCCATTTCCTTAACGTAAAAGTCAAGATTGCCAGTATACGGTCTGTGCTTTACGTCAGATTGATTAAATTAAGTTATTACGCCAGGATTTCCATCCACGAGCATAAAACTCAAATTTTAAACACCAAGTTTTCGGCGGTCAAGGCCTTTACGCTCGACTGCGAAAAAAATGGAGTTTTTACGCTGACACATTAGGAATGTGGGCGTAAAAAGATGAAACGCCTCCGTGCATCATCTTCCTCAAAGAGGCTATCAGCACAGAAGATGACCTAGCGCGGTCATGTTCAACGTGTGCGAAGAATTTTCAGTCATTCTCTTCTTTCCCAAAAGCTCTACCTTCCAGGCCGGGTGCACTACTCGTCGGCGGGATGCTCCGCTCAGAATAAAGTTCGCCTTGTCCAACCAGAGACGCTCTCGCTTGGGCCGAAGAACGATAAGAAGAACCAACCTTCTTTCCCTTAATGGAGGAAGTTTGTTTCGAAGCCATTACTGGAAACTTTGAAGATTCGAAGAAGAAAAGGAAAAGAACTCGAACAGTCGAAAGCTTTCTCTCGCAGAAGACGGATGGAAAGTTTTTCCCCTCAGAAACTTGGGATATATATAGAGTTCGGATGGACTCCTCGGACCCCAAGCCAAATCTCCTAATTAATATTCGGTTATGATTGGGTCCCACGTCAGCCTATTTATTCAGAGAAGGCGGACAGTCGACGAATTTGAAAAGTTTTTTGCCCAAAGCAGGTTCATGGTTTCTACGCTAAGGAGCTTTCTACGCTCGACAGCTACAGATCTACGATTTTATGCTCGCAAGCTATAAGTCTATGGTTTTACGCCCGGATGCCTTTGTGCTTGGTAGCTTTTATGCTCGAGAGGCTACAAACCTACGACTTTACGCTCAGCAGATACCAAATCGATGATCTCACGCTCGGTGGCGCTTAGTTTACGCTCGGAGGTGACGGATCAACGACTTCACGCTCGAAAAAATTTCTTTTCAGAAGAAACAAATCTACAGTTCTACGCTAAGGAGCTTTCTACGCTCGACAGCTATAGATCTACGACTTTATGTTCGACAGCTACAAGTCGGGTTTTACGCCCGGATGCCTTTGTGCTCGGTAGCTTTTATGCTCGAGAGGCCACAAACCTACGACTTCACACTCAGGAACTACAAGTCTATGATTTCACGCTCGATGGTGTTTAGTTTATGCTCAGAGGCTGCCAACTTATGATTTTTTGCTCCATGACTTCCCGTACATCTGAAAGATATGCAGGCCAGAGTACGCGTACATCTGAACGATCCTCAAGGCGGTCAATTATAGGAGTTCATACAAAAGATACTCATTCTTGACCTCAAGATATCCCAAGTACCCGAAGCATACAGAGTTCAACATTGAAAAATTACTCTTCTTCATGGGTCGATTCAAAGTTCATCCAGACTCCAGTCTGAACATATCATCTACCAAGAGGGCAAATCAGTTTGACAGCCATTTCTTGCCCTGTTCCAAGGGATTTCCGAGAAATCATTCTTGAAGATGATGTCTGAACAAAGAAATTCTGTTTATCAGAAGTAACAGTTCAGGATTCTACGCGGTTCCTCACTCCTAAACAGCAGGACAGTTCGAACACTCGAATGGTAAAGCGACTTTCTACGCATCCCTAGTTATGCGTAAAAGACAGGACAGGACCTAGCACTCTTTCTAAACAGAGTCGGCGTAAAGAATCAGACGTGTCAAAGCTACACATATTCAGACTTCACAGCAAAGTATGGCAAGATGATCATATGAAGAAGAAAGACGATTTTATTAAAAAATTAAAGTCATGATTACATATGAGGGAAATCCAATCTACAAGGGTTTTTCTTTATTTCTCATGATTACATATGAGGGAAATCCCGTCTAAAAAGGACTTCCCCATCATCGGCAGAAGATCGTACCGAGAAGCTGTTCTGACAGGTTCTCATATTGGTGGAAATCTTCCCCTTCTTCCAAGAAGATGATCAGTGGCGGGAGGATACAAAAATGGACATAGACCCATCCTCCAACAGAAGAAAAGCAGAGTAAATCTGCTTTCTTACAACCAGCGCCACCGAGGTAACGGAAGAAGGTGCCACTTGCAAGCGGCATGGCAAAATGCGACCCTTCTTCTCTCCCGAAGAACCACCATACAAAGTTGCTGATTATCCCGAGCAAAGGAGGCAATGATATCCTTCCATGATCCATCGTTGCAGAGGACATTTGCTCGAAGACGCCATCTTTTTCGGCTCCTTATATGCTGGAAGAGCATGATCTCCTTCTTCCTCAAGTTGACCCGACGAACTCCGGCCATCATCTCTGAATGATGAAAGAAGTATAGGAAGAACAGGAGAACTCCTCAGCCTTTTTATAGGCGAGAGAGAGCACCGATCCCCAATAAATCTACCATAAAGTCAGCCTCGACCATTTCAAAACTTCATTCAGAAATGTTTCGAGTTACGAGGAGCGAGTCATGCTTCATTCAAAGCATTTTAAATTACGAGAAATTTAAAAGCTTTCAAGGGGGTCTTGTAGAAGCATGAAAAATACGTCGGATAGCTCTACGCAGCATATTGATGGAAAGCAGCATAAACAGAGGACTTCAGAGCCCTCAACGTACAAACAGAGCTTCTCCGCCAAGAACAGCGTGAAATATAGGCTCGAGGACCATCCGCGTAGGGCAGTATATCCAGGCTGCTTCAACGTAAACAGGGTGCTTCATCGCCTTTATGGCGTAAAACTCATCCTCTTTCAATGCAGCATTGAAGTGTGCGAGGGACGCTTCGTATTCTCTGTAATGAACCTGTTAGATCCTGCAATGAACCTGACGTCTCGACTTCTGACAAAGGGATACTGCTCGACTACCCAGGCGACGGCTATAATGATGGCGCGGTACTGCAACCCAGGTTGTCATTTACTGCCATTTCCCTTGCGTAAACCGCTTTTACGTACACAGAGGAATACGCTGCCTAGTTTTACACAGGCAGATGAGAGCTCCTTACGCTCCGCGGAAGACAAACCGCTTGCCACGTCAAAAGCTGTACTCCGTACAGGACTCGAGACGCGTCTCTGCATTTAATACACAGAGCGGTGACAGGCCCTCAAGGCACGTCTCTGCAATTAATGCGCCGAATACTGACAGATGCCTGAGGCACGTCTCTGCGTTTGATGCACAGAAGGGTGGCAGACCTTCAAAACACGCCTCTGTATTTAATGCGCAGGATGATGGTGGATCTCCACATTTAATGCAGGAGATTTAATTAAATATCACCGAACCGTCGTTTAGTGATATCCCCTTTGCGAGAGCTACTCCTACGCATACAAGGGAATACGCTGCCTAGTTTTACACAGGCAAACATGAGCTCCTTACGCTCCGCAGAAGACGAACAGACTGCCACGATTGCGGTTACTCTTCGCACAGGGTTCAAGGTGCGTATCTGCATTTAATGCGCAGAATGATGGCAAATCTTAAAGACAAGCATCTGCATTTAATGCATAGGATGGGGGCAGATCTCTGCATTTAGTGCAAGAGATCTGATTATCTCCAAGAGCCGTAATTTGGGCTAAAACGTCTACATCGTCATTTTGCCACGTTACGCAACGGCTTCTACGCCTATTCAGATTCGGTGCCTGCTCGGCTTCTACGCCCATTCAGCTTCGGTGCCTGCTCGGCCTTCTGTGCCTACTCGGCTTCTACGCCCACTCAGCTTTTATGACCCCTCGGCTTCTACGCCTACTCGGCCTCTATGACCACTCGGCTTCTACGCCTATTCGGCTTCTATGCCGGTTTGATAACTATTTGGCTTCTATGCCATGGTGACAGACATTGGCTCCTATGCCAACCTCTTCTACACGAGGTATACCTACCTACGTGGCTTTTATGCCGTGATCTTCGTAGCGATTATACGCATTTTGTCCCTTAGTTGGACCCGCGTCACACGCTCATTCAAAGGATCATCTATACGCAGGCTTTGGTTATTTTAATCATTGTGTAAAAGGGTGCTGTACTTTTTACTACTCGGTTTTTACACCGATTGAGTGGTCACTGTTACTAAAAACTCAATAAATAGAGACCTCTATCGATGAGGAACAAGGTCAAAAAATTGGTCGAACGATCAGAATAAGGTCGACAAATTGGAGGGTCAAAGAAGTTAGGTCTAAAAACTGATCAAGAGATCCAGTACCAGATCCAACGGTAGAGAGAGAGGAGAATCCGGAGTTCAGGCAAAGGGAAGGGATCGACGACTTTGGCATCTGGCATCCACCCTCTTCAGCAACCCTCAAAGCTGCTACCTGTCTTCGACGGCACTTCTTCAACATCGTGTGGTCCAAGGGCTAAAGTGATCGACTGCAGATCAGACACCTATAGCAATATTCATCTAGATTAAATAAATTTTACTTAGACATCCTCGTGTAGGATCAAATTTGTACAATCTTGTTTGTAAACATAAAAGAAGGGCGGGTTTTCGTACAAGACCTCATTTTCCGCATTTATCAAATCTTTTCTCGTTTATATTACATCCCTAAAACAGATTGCAGCAGTGGAGTCTTGGAAGAACCCGAGTTCAGTGACAGAGATCAGAAGTTTCTTGGGTCTAGCAGGCTACTACATGAAGTTTGTGCAAGATTTTTCAAGGATTATCGAGCCGATGACTAGACTCATCAGAAAAGATGTAGAGTTGTTTGGAAAGAGGACTGCCATGACACTTTTGAGGAATTAAAGAAGAGATTGAGGTCTGCTACTATTTTGACGTTGCCATCAGGGTCTGGAGGTTTCACTATTTATATTGATGCATCGAAAAAATGTCTGGGTTGTGTTCTTCAGCAGAATAGGAAAGTATTGCCTATGCATCCAGGTAATTGTGTCCTCATAAGAAGAACTATCCTATCCACGATTTGGAGTTGGCAGCAGTCATCTTGACCCTGAAGTTATGGAAATACTATTTATATGGAGAGCGTATGGAGATCTTCACAGACCATACGAAACTTGAAGTACTTTTTCACTCAGAAGGAGTTTAACATGAGGCAGCGTCAGTGGCTGGAATTGATGAAAGATTTTGACATATATTTGTAGTATCATCATGGAAAAGCCAATATAGTTCTTGATGCCTTGAGCAGGTATCCAGTAGCTATGTTGGTGACATAGGATCGATATTTGTTAGAGGATTTGGAGAGCTTGGGCATTAAGGTGATAGTTCCTGGTTTTGACATGCAGATGTGGAGGTTACAGATACACTCAGAGTTGATGGACAAGATCAAGACACCCAGTATGAAGATGTATCTCTGAGGAGCATCAGAGCTCAGGTGAGAACAGGATTAGAGGATGATTTTACCGTTGCTGAGGATGGATCTTTGCGGCATGGTGTTAGATTATGTGTGCCTAGTAGGGAGCTCCGTGAGGAGGTATTGTAGGAAGCACATTGCTCTCAGTATTTCTTGCATCTAGGTGCCAACAAGATGTATCGGGATATGCGAAAGAGTGTGTGGTCGTATGGCATGAAGAGAAAAGTGGCACAGTTTGTATCCAGATGCTTAGTGTGCCAGTAGGTGAAAGGCGAGAGGCAGAGGCCAGTTGGTTTACTTTAGCCATTACCCATTCCAGAGTGGAAGTGGGAGCATATTACTATAGATTTTGGGAGCATATTACTATAGATTTTGTGTTCGGATTTCCACGATCTCTAAGAGGGAAACGCACGATTTGGGTCATCATTGACAGATTGACCAAGTCTCAGAGGTGCCCACTTTTTTCCTTTCAAGGTGGGTTTATCTATGGAGAAGCTGGCAGAGATGTATATGAGGCAGATCGTTAGGATACATGGGGTTTCCATCAACATAGTCTCAGATCAGGATAGTTGTTTTACTTCTTATTTGTCACGACCCGCACCCGGTGTAAGGGTGCTAGTCGGAAACAATGCCCAGCCTATGCCGCAGAATCGACGGTAGAACACTGTCTAGAAAGTCTATCTAACAATATAATGAACCACCAATAATGATAGTATACTCAATCACAGAACTAAGATAAAAATGAGCATAAATCAGATAAAGAATAGAATAGTCACCATACAACTCATGAGTTTAAAATAATACATCAATGAGTCTGAAGAGTAACAAAATAAGCTGGAAACAAATCCAGTACAAAAGAATATACTACTAGGCTACAACTCCTGGGTCAACTGTCTCAGTTGGGATAAGTCCCTCTTGAGCCAGGGTCTCAGAATCTAAACCCACGACATCATGGGGTCCATAATAGGTAGGGTACCACTCCTCAGTGTCATCTGGAAAAATATATCCAGTCAGGAAAGGAGCAGAGTACATCTCTAACAGCAGTTCTAATTAATGATAAAAACTATATAGCAGTAAATAGCTGTGGATAAACAAGATGCACAAATAGATACAAGAGATATGTAGACAATAAGAAAATACTGGAAAGAAATACAATAATGAACAATATGCCGATGGAACAAAAATACTAATGACTAAGTGTGTGAGTACTAGCTTAACATGTGATCGGCTTGGGCAAGATGCAATGCGGCCTGGCTAATCATACGTGCTGTGTATGATCAACACTATTTAGTAAACAGTACTTTATTCAATAGGGATATTGATCACATATCTATACTAATACTTCCCACCCCCGACTGGTATAATAGATCCAACCACGGTATGTTATGGCACTAGATTCCCCAAGAAGATAGCTAGTCTTCCCGAGAATCGGTGTCTGCATATATACAAGATAACCAATGAAACAATACTTGCACCATATACACCATATACCAAGGAATAATATCTCATGACGAGATTTGGATATACCAATCCGTGTAACCATAGTGTCGAGAGAACATGGATTATCTACACTAGATACAGTGAACATAGAGGATATCATAAATGAGAAACTATCAGAGAATGTACTCGCCTGAAGTCCAATGAACAGTCTCACAGATATCTGACTCGGTGCCTCGAAGACCTAGATATGGAATACAATATCAATACAAGGTCTCGAAAAGAGAATAAGTCAAACTAGTCAACTTCTAGGTCAATAAGTCAATTCTAAGTCAAAAGTCAACTATGGTCAACTCTAAAGTTAATTATGGTCAAACCAAGGTCAATCCTCACAAAACATGTATATAAATAATAATATAGAATAATAAATTAACCAATTTGGAACCATAATTTTGAACCATCTTGGTACCCACATAATGTATGCTTAAGATACATATAATATATACTCTAATATAATATATATACAAACCAATATTTTATATAATTAAAATAATATATCAATACTAGTATTATACCTCACAATAAGCACATATATATATACATATATATATATAATTATAATATATAATATATAAATTAAATCTGTCCAAATGTCACTGAAAATAGTGTGCTAAAATATAAATTTCAATAAACAGACTTATAGTGACAGTCCCGACTGTCACAGAAAAACTGTCGCCAAAACCCTGTATATATAATCCATTGCTGTCACAGTTTGATGACAGTTCAAACTGTCACAGAAAACCGTCGCTGAAGAATTGCCGCTCACACCCGCCCGCAGCATTAATGACAGAACTGTCATTAATGCCGAAACACTGCTACAACGGCTGCTGTTTTAATGACAGCAACTGTCATTAAATGCCACTGTCGCAAAACAAAACAAATAATATATAACTATATATATTAATAAATATAAATCAATATAAATTAATATATATATATATATATATATATATATAATAATTAAATAAATATATATACTTATATATATATACATAAACCTACACAATTAAATATTAATAGTTACAAAACATATTGTATGTATTAATATACATATTTTACATGGCTAGAAGCACACATAAAATATATTCATTAATATATAATTAATTATATAATAATTATAATTAATATAATTAGTCATTTAAACACATAAATATATTTTATAAAACATTTATGTATAATTTATTTTATTAATATGTAGTAACATATATAATTACATGTAAAGAAAACTACATATATTTTTATACATCATATTAGCACACATAAAAATATATAGATCTATGCTACAATAAATACCATAATAAATACACTAAAATAATATATAATATCTATATATATTTACTAATTATAATACAAGAATTAAAGCATAAATAATTAGATCTATACAAAAATACACACAATTGGAGAGTATCACACCGTATCCCACTAGATCTAGGATACGCATGCGACACGAGTCCAACACACAACCAATTGCACCCCGAAGGACACAAACAAGTCACAAATAATATTTATGAACAAATCAAAGTATCAAAAGTAGATCTATGTGTCCGTGTCAAAATACGACATGTACAAAGTCCCGTGTCGGAGGGAAAACCCCCAAAACGATACGTATCACCAAATTGTTGGGATACGAACTACATGTACCCAATTGTGGATACGACACTAGTCCCAAACACATAAGCACATGCCCAACTGATCTATAGGATCAATTGACACATACAACAAAATATAAATTCGGAATTCCATCAAAATTGACACAAAAAGTACCATAACTTTCTCCATGGGTCTCCTATGAACACAAAACTAAGTCCTATGGGTAGTACATACATATGGGTTGATTTTACATGATTAAATCTCATATTTAGAAGCTATTTTAATGGAAAAAACTGAATTATACCTATTGGGAGATGGATTCCCAATGAAACCTCCAATTGAAATAAAGTTGCTTCCAAATTGTAGATCCTTGCTCCTCTTTATAGATCCTTGCTTCCTCCTTCTAGATCCTTGCTTCTCAACTTTCTAATGATGAATTGGAAAGAATTTGGAATGAATTTGGTAGGGAATTGGAATGGAAATGAAAGGAATTTGGGAGTGGGAAATTCTAGATCTAGATTTGGAATGAGAATGAGAGGAGAGAGAAATTTCCTCCCCTCTAATATAGGCCAACCATGCCCCCTTCCCCAAGCAATTATAAAATGTCCAATGTACCCCTTGGGGCCTCTCATGAAGAAATAATTAAGGAAGGAAGCCTCTAGTCTAATTATTTAATTAATTTAATCCATCTCCTTAACAATGGGCTTTCTAAATGGGCCAAGTCTAACTAATTA
This sequence comes from Iris macrosiphon, assembly GCA_036927795.1. NCBI lineage: Eukaryota > Viridiplantae > Streptophyta > Magnoliopsida > Asparagales > Iridaceae > Iris > Iris macrosiphon. The sequence continues at coordinate 104,778,479 of JAYESA010000015.1, read as the reverse complement.
ATTCATGTTGGTCCATGGGTCCAAACTAAACTAGTTGGGTCCACTAATATAAGTCCAAAATAATTAAATAACATCTAACAACAATTAAATAATACAACAAATAATTATTTATAATGCACAATATTTAATTAAATAGGTAAAGACTAAAATACCCTTTCCTAAAAATTGTGGTAGTGACAAGTCTACCCTCCTTAAAAAAATTCGTCCTCGAAATTCAAAGATAAAAAACTACCCCCAGAAAATCACAAAACAGAACTAAAGAATCACAATTAACTAATGAACAGAACATAACTAGAAAATAACATACCTCAAGGTACAAACAAATATGGATAACGCTCTCACATGTCATCCTCTCTCTCCTAGGTAGACTCTCCCGGAGAGTGATGCCTCCATGCAACGTGCACCAAAGGAATAGTCTGGTTCCTCAGCACCTTCTCTCTCCGATCCAGAATCTCAACTGGCTGCTCTGGATAGCTAAGAGTAGGGCCCACCTCCATCTCCGAGTGATCCAATACATGGCTAGGATCGGCCACGTATCGTCTCAACTGCGACACATGAAACACGTTGTGCACTCCCTCCAATGCTGGTGGCAAATCTAGTCTATAAGCAACTGCACCGACCCTCTCTAGAATAGTGAAAGGTCCGATGAATCGCGGACTAAGCTTTCTGCCTCCACCGAAGCGAATCGTGTCTCGTGTCGGAGAAATCCTCAGAAACACCAAACTACCCACCTAGAACAAAACACCATCTTAAGAACTTAATCTATAACAAACAAGAACAAGCACAAACAAAATCTAAACTATACCTCAAACTCCAAAGGTCTTCGATGGCTATCGGCCCAATGTCGCTGTCTGTCCTGCGCCACTCGAAGTCTGTCTCTGATCAACTGAACCTTCTCCGCTGCATCCACAACCATCTCTGGCTCAAGCAAAACTCTCTCTCCAACATCGTCCCAAGACAAAGGAGTACGATACCTCCGACCATATAGAGCTTCAAAAGGTGACATCTCTATACTGGCCTGGTAACTGTTGTTGTAAGCAAACTCTACCAAATGGAGATGGTCCTCCCAAGAACCCCCAAAATCTAGTACACAAGTACGCAACATATCCTCGAGAGTCTGGATAGTCCTCTCTGACTGCCCATCTGTCTGGGGATGATATGCAGTACTGAATTTGAGCTGAGTACCCAAACTCTCCTGTAAACTCCTCCAGAAATGAGAAGTAAAACGACTATCTCGATCTGAGACTATGCTGACTGGAACTCCATGTATCCTAACGATCTTCCTCACATACATCTCTGCCAGCTTCTCCGTAAACAAACCCACCTTGAAAGGCAAAAAGTGGGCCAACTTGGTCAACCTATCAACAATAACCCAAATCGCGTCTTTCCCACCTGGAGATCGTGGAAGTCCGGACACAAAATCCATAGTAATGTGTTCCCACTTCCACTCTGGAATGGGTAATAGCTGAAGTAAACCTCCTGGCCTTTGCCTCTCGGCTTTCACCTGTTGGCACACTAAGCATCTGGATACAAACTGTGCCACTTCCCTCTTCATGCCATACTACCACACACTCTCTCCCATATCCTGATACATCTTGTTAGCACCTGGATGCATGGAATACTGAGAGCGATGCACTTCCTGTAATACCTCCTCTCGCAACTCCCCACTAGGCACACACAATCTAACTCCATGCCTCAAAGATCCATCTGCTGCAATAATGAAATCATCCTCCAATCCTGCTTTCACCTGAGCTCTGATACTCCTTAGAGATACATCATCATACTGTGCTGCCTTGATCCTGTCCATCAAATCTGAGTGTATCTGCAATCCCCACATCTGCATAGCACACCCAGGAACAATCACCTCAATGCCCAAGCTCTCCAAGTCCTCCAACAAATATCGATCCTGCTTCAAGAACATAGCTACCGGATACCTGCTCAAAGCATCGGCAACTACATTGGCTTTCCCAGGATGATATTGCAAAGAGATATCAAAATCCTTCATCAGTTCCAACCACCGACGCTGTCTCATGTTTAACTCCTTTTGCGTGAAAATGTACTTCAAGCTTTTCTGGTCTGTGAAGATCTCCATACGCTCTCCGTACAAATAATGTTTCCACAACTTCAGAGCGAAGATGACTGCTGCCAACTCCAAATCATGGGTAGGATAGTTCTTTTCATGAGGACGCAATTGCCTGGATGCATAGGCAATCACTTTCCCATGCTGCTGAAGAACACAACCTAAACCCTTCCCCGATGCATTACTATAAATAGTGAAACCTTCGGACCCTGATGGCAACGTCAAAATAGGAGCAGACGTCAACCTCTTCTTCAACTCCTTAAAAGCAACCTGGCAATCCTCCGTCCAAACAAACTCCATATCCTTCCTTGTGAGTCTGGTCATCGGCTCGGCAATCCTCAAAAATTCTTGCACAAATTTCCTGTAGTAGCCTGCCAATCCCAAGAAACTCCTGATCTCTGCTACCGAACTCGGAGTCTTCCAAGATTCTACTGTTGAAATCTTCTTCGGATCCACTGAAATACCATCACCAGTCACAACATGCCCCAAGAATTCTACCTTGTCCAAGAAAAACTCATATTTGGACAACTTCCCATACAGCTTCTCCTTCCTCAGCACATCCAACACAATCCTCAAATGCTCCTCATGCTCCTCCGGTGTCCTCGAGTATATGAGTATGTCGTCGATGAACACCACCACGAACTTGTCAAGATACTGGTGGAACACCTTGTTCATCAAGTTCATAAATACCGCCGGTGCATTAGTCAAACCAAACGGCATCACCATAAACTCGTACTGACCATACCGAGTTCTAAAAGCAGTCTTCGGTATGTCCTCCGGCTTCACCTTCACCTGAAGGTAGCCTGATCTCAAATCTATCTTAGAAAATACCTTCGCACCCCTCAACTGATCAAACCGATCATCAATCTGTGGCAAAGGATACTCATTCTTGATAGTGAGATTATTTAAAGCCCTATAATCAATGCACATACTCACCGATCCATCCTTCTTCGGTATAAACAATATCGGGGCTCCCCATGGTGAAGAACTCGATCTGATAAACCCCTTATCCTGCAATTTATCCACCTGCTTCTTCAATTCGACCAGCTCGCTGTTGTTTACTCTATAGACATGCTGCAAAATTGGTTCTGCACCTGGCACCAAGTCTATAGAAAATTCAATATCTCAATCTGGCGGCAATCCTGGCAATTCCTCAGGAAACACATCCAAGAATTCTGCTATCAACGGATGCGGCAACTCCTTGTCTTCCACCATAGCTCCACAAATAATGCCTTCTCCCTGCTCTGCAGCTCCTCTAGCAAATTCGAACTCTGGCTCTCCTGGCGAACCAAACAAAACTCTACCTCCTCTACAATCTATGCTAGAACGGTGCCTACTCAATCAATCCATCCTGAGTACAATGTCGTAGCTCGAAAGTGGCATTACAAGTAGACACGCACTCAACTCCCGGCCTCCCAGAGTAACTCTCCGATCCTTGCAAATATCATTAACCAGGATAATGCCTCCCCCGGTCATGATCTTGTAACTCCTAAGCAAAGACTCAGCTATCAAACCATGCTTTAGAGCAAAAGAAACAGATACAAAACTATGGGAAGCACCACTATCAAACAAAGCTAAAGCTGGAATGGAATCAAGAAGAATAGAACCTGCAATAACATCTCCGGTGGGTTCCTCCTCTTCGACGGTCATAGCAAACGCTCGTCCCTGCCGAGCACCTCCCTGCTGCTGATGCTGGACAAAACGCTGTTGTTGTGTCGGAAGCGGTCCCCTCGGCTGTGCTGCAGGTGGTCTCGTCTGTGTTCTCGGAGCTGGAGCTGCTCCCTGAATTGCACGACGAGGACACTCCCTTGATTGATGCCCTTCAATACCACAATACAAATAAACTCCTAGCCTCTTCTTGCAAACTTCCCAGATGTGGCCGGGCTTCTTGCAGTAGTTGCATGGAGCTTGTTGTAACTGTCTCTGCTGCTGAGGTACCTGGTGAAAAGGCGCTCTAGCTGGAGTATGGTTCTGCTGTGGCTGCTGGAAAGATCTGGACTGGAAATGAGGACGTTTGGCAGATACTGCACTGCCGTTGGCCCTAGAAAAGAATTACGGTCTCTCTTGGTCTTCAAACCCAGATTTTGCTCAACCTTGCGTGCCTCCGCAAGTATCTCCGAGTATGTCTCATAAATAGACGGAATGAGAATCTTCACTTCTCAGTTTAGACCCTCACGGAAACGAATAGCTCGAACCTCCTGCTCCCTCACCAAGTACTCTGCAAATCGGCCAACCTACCGAACTCCGTAGCGTATTCCTCCACAGACATGCTCCCCTGAATGAGCCTCTCAAATTATCTCCCCAAGTCAAGCCTGTCTATTCGGGCGAAAAACTTCTTCTTGAAAAGGTCCTTGAATACCTCCCAAGATTGTCCTACGTCAACCAGTACTGGCTCATTCCTGAACCAAGTGCGAGCGACGTCGAACAGTTAAAGTCCTACCGCCTCAACCTTCAGATCTTCAGAAAGACGGGACACCCTCATAAGACGCTCAATGTCCTTGAGCCAATCATCAGCATAGACGATGCCCTCCGTCCCTTTGAAAATCCTAGGCTCTAGTTTCTTGAAGTCCTGAATGTTGCCTGGCCGAAGCTGAGCAACCTGAGGAACAACCTGCTGCTGGACCGGAACTCCTCTCTCAACTACAGCATGAGCAAGCTGATGAGCACTCTCGATGCCCTGCCGTAGAACGTCGGTCTGCCTCTGATGTGCTTCTGACTGAGCCCTCTGTGCCTCGAGCATTTCACGAAATAGTGTAAACATCTGTAACGCCTCTACTGGCACAGGAGGTGGAGGTGGAAGCCCCTCAGATACAGCTGGCACAGTCCTCTGAGTAGGTGGTGGACCTCCGAAAGCAGCTGACACTCCAATCACTGGAGAAGTGACTGGTGCAGGCCCTCGGGACATCGCAGACCTCTCAGAAGCTGCTCTCCCCTGCTGTGATCTAGTCTTAGGCGGCATCCTGAGACAAAGCGAAAGAAAGAATCAATATGGCACAAGATGTAAGACATTAAGGGAAGGAAAGATTAAGAGATCAAGTATCAATATCAAAGGAGAAAAGTTGAACCAAAAGAATTTTCCTAGATGTGATTGAGTATCTCAGCCTATATCCTATATCCTATCGCAGGCTCGCAGTAGTACAACTAAATTGTCGTACTACCACGATATCACATACATGTGAAGCTAGACAAAAATGTGTCATGACCCGCACCCGGTGTAAGGGTGCTAATCGGAAACAACGCCCAGCCTACGCCACAGAATCGGCGGTAGAACGCTGTCTAGAAAGTCTATCTAACAATATAATAAACCACCAATAATGATAGTATACTCAATCACAGAACTAAGATAGAAATGAATCAGATAAAGAATAGAATAGTCACCATACAACTCATGAGTTTAAAATAATACATCAATGAGTCTGAAGAGTAATAAAATAAGCTGGAAACAAATCCAGTACAAAAGAATATACTACTAGGCTACAACTCCTGGGTCAATTGTCTCAGTTGGGATAAGTCCCTCTTGAGCCAGGGTCTCAGAATCTAAACCCACGACATCCTGGGGTCCATAATAGGTAGGGTACCACTCCTCAGTGTCATCTGGAAAAATATATCCAGTCAGGAAAGGAACAGAGTATATCTCTAACAGCAGTTCTAATTAATGATAAAAACTATGTAGCAGTAAATAGCTGTGGATAAACAAGATGCACAAATAGATACAAGAGATATGTGGACAATAAGGAAATACTGGAAAGAAATACAATAATGAACAATATGCCGATGGAACAAAAATACTAATGACTAAGTGTGTGAGTACTAGCTTAACAAGTGATCGGCTTGGGCAAGATGCCACGCGGCCTGGCTAATCATACGTGCTGGGTATGATCAACACTATTCAATAAACAGTACTTTATTCAATAGGGATATTGATCTCATATCTATACTAATACTCCCCACCCCCGACTGGTATAATAGATCCAACCACGGTATGTTATGGCACTAGATTCCCCAAGAAGATAGCTAGTCTTCTCGAGAATCGTTGTCTACATATATACAAGATAACCAATGAAACAATACTTGCACCATATACACCATATACCAAGGAATAATATCTCATGACGAGATCTGGATATACCAATCCGTGTAACCATAGTGTCGAGAGAACATGGATTATCTACACTAGATACAGTGAACATAGAGGATATCATAAATGAGAAACTATCAGAGAATGTACTCGCCTGAAGTCCAATGAACAGTCTCACAGATGTCTGACTCGGTGCCTCGAAGACCTAGATATGGAATACAACATCAATACAAGGTCTCGAAAAGAGAATAAGTCAAACTAGTCAACTTCTAGGTCAATAAGTCAATTCTAAGTCAAAAGTCAACTATGGTCAACTCTAAAGTTAATTATGGTCAAACCAAGGTCAATCCTCACAAAACATCTATATAAATAATAATATAGAATAATAAATTAACCAATTTGGAACCATGGTTTTGAACCATCTTGGTACCCACATAATGTATGCTTAAGATACATATAATATATACTCTAATATAATATATATACAAACCAATATTTTATACAATTAAAATAATATATCAATACTAGTATTATACCTCACAATAAGCACATATATATATACAAACATATATACAATTATAATATATAATATATAAATTAAATCTGTCCAAATGTCACTGAAAACAGTGTGCTAAAATATAAATTTCAATAAACAGACTTATAGTGACAGTCCCGACTGTCACAGAAAAACTGTCGCCAAAACGCTGTATATATAACCCACTGCTGTCACAGTTTGATAACAATTCAAACTGTCACAGAAAACCATCGCTGAAGAATTGCCGCTCACACCCGCCCGCAGCATTAATGACAGAACTGTCATTAATGCCGAAACACTACTACAGCGGTTGTTGTTTTAATGACAGCAACTGCCATTAAATGCCACTGTCGCAAAACAAAACAACTAATATATAACTATATATATTAATAAATATAAATCAATATAAATCAATATATATATATATATATAACAATTAAATAAATATATATACTTTTATATATATACATAAACCTACACAATTAAATACTAATAGTTACAAAACACATTGCATGTATTAATATACATATTTTACATGGCTAGAAGCACACATAAAATATATTCATTAATATACAATTAATTATATAATAATTATAATTAATATAATTACTCATTTAAACACATAAATATATTTTATAAAACATTTATGTATAATTTATTTTATTAATATGTAGTAACATATATAATTACATGTAAAGAAAACTACATATATTTTTATACATCATATTAGCACACATAAAAATATATAGATCTATGCTACAATAAATACCATAATAAATATACTAAAATAATATATAATATCTATATATATTTACTAATTATAATATAAGAATTAAAGCATAAATAATTAGATCTATACAAAAATACACACAATTGGAGAGTATCACACCGTATCCCACTAGATCTAGGATACGCATGCGACACGAGTCCAACACATAACCAATTGTACCCCGAAGGACACAAACAAGTCACAAATAATATTTATGGACAAATTAAAGTGTCAAAAGTAGATCTATGTGTCCGTGTCAAAATACGACATGTACAAAGTCCCGTGTCGGAGAGAAAACCCCCAAAACGACACGTATCACCAAATTGTTGGGATACAAACTACATGTACCCAATTGTAGATACGACACTAGTCCCAAACACATAAGGACATGCCCAATTGATCTATAGGATCAATTGACACACACAACAAAATGTAAATTCGGAATTCCATCAAAATTGACACAAAAAGCACCATAACTTTCTCCATGGGTCTCCTATGAACACAAAACCAAGTCCTATGGGTAGTACATACATATGGGTTGATTTTACATGATTAAATCTCAGATTTAGAAGCTATTTTAATGGAAAAAACTGAATTATACCTATTGGGAGATGGATTCCCAATGAAACCTCCAATTGAAATGAAGTTGCTTCCAAATTGTAGATCCTTGCTCCTCTTTGTAGATCCTTACTTCCTCCTTCTAGATCCTTACTTCTCAACTTTTTAATGGTAAATTGGGAAGAATTTGGAATGAATTTGGTAGGGAATTGGAATGGAAATGAAAGGAATTTGGGAGTGGAGAATTCTAGATCTAGATTTGGAATGAGAATGAGAGGAGAGAGAAATTTTCCCCCTCTAATATAGGCCGGCCATGCCCCCTTCCTCAAGCAATTATAAAATGTCCAATGTACCCCTTGGGGCCTCTCATGAAGAAATAATTAAAGAAGGAAGCTTCTAGTCTAATTATTTAATTAATTTAATCCATCTCCTTAACAATGGGCTTTCTAAATGGGCCAAGTCTAACTAATTAATTCATGTTGGTCCATGGGTCCAAACTAAACTAGTTGGGTCCACTAATATAAGTCCAAAATAATTAAATAACATCTAACAACAATTAAATAATACAACAAATAATTATTTACAATGCACAATATTTAAATAATAGAAAAAGACTAAAATATCCTTTCCTAAAAATTGTTGTAGTGACATTATTTCTGGAGGAGTTTGCAGGCGAGTTTGGGTACCCAACTCAAGTTCAGTAATGCATATCCCCCCAGATATATGGGCACTCAGAGAGGACTATTCAGACTTTCGAGGATATGCTATGCACCTGTGTACTAGATTTCTGGAGATCTTGGGAGGACCATCTCCATTTGGTAGAGTTTGCTTACAATAACAGCTACTAGACTAGTATAGAGATGTCATCATTTGAGGCTCTGTACAGTCGGAGATGTCTTACTCCCTTGTCATAGGACAATATTGGAGAGAGAGTTTTGTTAGGACAAGAGATGGTTGTGGATGCAGTAAAGAAGGTTAAACTGATCAGAGACAGACTTTGAGTGGCACAGGACAGACAATGACATTGGGCCAATAACCACTGGAGACCTTTGGAGTTTGAGGTATAGTTTAGATTTTTGTTTTGTGCTTGATAGTGTTTGTTTGTTATATATTAAGTTCTTAAGGTTTTATTTTGTTCTAGGTTGGTGGTTTAGTGTTTTTAAGGATTTCTCTGACACGAGGCACGATGCATTTCGGTGGAGGTGGAAAGCTAAGTTCGCGATTCATCGGACCTTTTACTATTTTCGAGAGGGTCCGTATAGTTGCTTACAGACTAGACTTGCCACCTGCATTGGCGGGAGTGCACAACGTGTTTCATGTGTCACAGTTAAGACGGTACGTGGCGGATCCTAGTCATGTGTTGGATCACTCAGAGATAGAGGTGGGCCATACTCTTAGCTATCCAGAGCAGCCCGTTGAGATTCTGGATCGGAGAGAGATGGTGCTGAGGAACCAGACTATTCCTTTGGTATACGTCGCATGGAGGCATCACTCTCCGGGGGAGTCTACCTTGAGAGAGAGGATAAAATGCGAAAGCGTTACCCATATTTGTTTGTGCCTTGAGGTATGTTCTTTCCTGATTCTGTTCTGTTTTATTTTCTGGCGGTAGTTTCGACTTTAAATTTTGAGGACGAAATTATTTTAAGGGGGGTAGACTTTTTACTACCATATTTTCTAGAAAAGAGTATTTTGGTAATTTTATAATTGATTAAATATTATAAATATTGAATATTTATTTATTGTATCATTTATTTATTGTAAATATTAGTATAATATTTTGGAGTTGTGCTAGTGGACCTAACTAGTTTAGATTAGATCCATGGACTAACATTTAATTCTAGTTAGAATTGAGCCCAATAAGAAGCTCGATCATTATGAGGATGATTAATTAGTTAAACCAATTAGACTAGAACCTTCCCTCATTAATTATTTTCTTCATGACAAGGCCCAAGGGGTAATTTAGATATTTTATAGTAGCGTGAGGAAGGGAGCCGACCTAGTAATTGAGTGGAGGGAAATTCTCTCTATTCACTTTTTATTTCAAATCTAGATCTAGAATTTTTTTTTCTAAATTTCTTCATTCCTACATCAAATTCTAACCAAATTTTTTTTAATTCCTTTCCAAATCATCATTAGTGGCCATTAAAATAGGGAAGCAAGGATCTACAAGGAGAAAGAAATAATCTACAAGGAGGAGCAAGGATCTACAAGTTGAAGGCTCTTTTTACTCAATTTGTAGGTTTCATTGGAAATCCATCTCTCAATAGGTATAATTCAGTTTTTCTCCTCTAATTAGAGTCTAAATCTGTATTTTAATCATTAGGAACCACCCCATATGCTAAGGCTACCCATAGGAATTAGAATTAGGTTCATAGGAGGCCTATGGAGAAAGTTTTGTTGTATTTTGTGTCAATTTTTGGGAAATTTCGAGATTGACACATCTTGTGTTTGTCAATAGGTCAATTAGACCAAATTGACATATGTTTGGTTGTGTGTGGCTAGTGTCGTATCCACAATTAGATACATGTAGGTTGTATTCCGATAATTTGGAGATACGGGTTAATTTGGGAGTTTTTCTCCTACACGGGAGTTTGAGCGTGTCATATTTTGACACAGACACGTAGATGAGTAGCTAGCTCTTCGTATTGTTCATAATTATAATTTTAGACTTGCTCGTGACCTTAGAAATATATTTGGTTGTGTGGTCGAGCCGTATCACAAGTTATCATAGATCTAGTATGATACGGGTACGGTGCACTTCACGTGTTTGTTTTATTTTATTTTAAATTTATTTGTCTTGATTATAGATATTATAATATGGTAACTATTATTATTATGTGAGATATGTGTATATATATATATATTTATATGTATGATCTATAATTCTTGTTGATGTGTTGGTGATCATGGGAGAGTAGGAGTTTATGTGCATCTCTAGTATGGTTATATGTATATATATGTATTATGATATTATATATATATATATATATATATATATATATATATATATATATATATATATGTGTGTGTGTGTGTGTGTGTGTGTGTGTGTGTGTGTGTGTGTATGTTTCTATATATATGTGAGCTTGAGGGGAGAAGAAACCAAGAAAAACAGGAAGAAAAACAATAAAAAATAGTAAGAATAAGCACTAATAAGCAAGCCAATAAGATGAGAGAAGCAGCAGCAGAACAGAGAAGCAGCAGCAGAGGCAAAACAGAGAAGCAGCAGTAGAAAGAGTCAGCAGAAGCAGCGCAGAAGCAGAAAGCAGCGACAGATGCTGCAGCAAGCAGCAACGATAAGCAGAAGCTGCTGCAGCAAGCAACATCAGCGGCAATAAGCGGCAGCAGTGGTGAATAAGCCAGTTAGCTTTTTGATAAGCTAGCTTATTTTGGTAAGCTAACTATTAGTAAGCTAGAATATATATATATATATATATATATATATATATATATATATATATATATATATATATATATATATATATATATATATGCATAAGCACTAGTTAATATTAGTTAGTATTATTTTTAGATTACATTGAGATACACCAAGGTACTAAGAGTAGAGATATCTTGGGTACGGGTATTGAATATCCGAAGGGGTATGTTAGTATATAGTTTAGTATATTATTGTTGTAAGTTTAAATACATATTAATGTATAGTGAGGTGTATGGGTAGTAGTTATAAGTTAGATATTGAATTACCTTGAGATAACAAGGTAATATTAAGGTATTGGATTTTATTCAAGGTATTGAGTTTGCACATCAAGATGGGAGTATAGGTGGTGTGATACCGCTTTTGGTTCAAAGCCAAGGTATCCACTTAGAATTAGTTAGTTAGGAGTATTATATATTGATGTTCGTATACATATTATAATATTTTCATATCTAATAAATTATGTATCATATGATACGGTATCTTGTTGGTTTCCTAGTATCATAGTATAGCTAGTATGACCTAGTTACATAGTGTATGGACCCAATATCCTAGAGATGGACTCATACCACCTAGAAATAGCTAGTTTGACCTAGAGTTGACCTAGTTTGACTATTTTGACTTAAAATGGCTTTATTACCTAGAAGTTGACTAGTTTAACTTATTTTTATTCCAAAACCTTGTATTTATGTAATATTCCATATTTAGGTCTTTGAGGTACCGTACCAGACATCTTTGATACTGTTCATCGGATTCCAGGAGAGTACATTCTCTGATAGTTTCTCATTTATGATATCCTCTATGTCTCTTGTATTTATTGTAGATATCCTTGATTTCTTGACACGATGGTTACACGGATTAGAATATCCGGATCTCGTCATGAGATATTATTCCTTGGTATTTATGTTGTACCTTGTGCAACTCTTATTCCTTCTTCTTCTTGTACATGTACAGACATTAATTCTTGGGGAGACTATCTACCTACCAAGTGAATCATGTATCATAACGTACCATGGTTGGATACACTATACCAGTCGAAGAGGGGAGTGTTAGTATAGATATGTGACCATACCCTCCTTGTTCATGTCCTGTTCCTTGAATAATATTAATCGTACACCGTACGTATGATTAACCATGCCATTATCCTTAAGCAAGTTCCCAAGGCGATCATATATTGAAGCTGGTACTCACTCACTTAGTAGTAGTATTTATTGTTCATTCCTATAATGCTCATTATTGTATTTATTTCCAGTATTCCTTTATTGCATATCTCTTGTACCTTTATATTGCATCTTGTATATTCATTCTATTTACTATTACATAGTTTATATCATTTATTAGAACTATTGTTAGAGATGTACTTTGCTCCTTTCCTAACTAGATATATTTTTCCCAGATGATACTGAGGAGTGGTACCCCACTCACTACGGGCCTAAGGATGTCGTAGGCTTAGAGTTAGAGACCTTGGATTAGGAGGGTCTTATCTCGACTGAGACAAATGACCCAGGACTCGTAGCACAGTAGTTAGACTCTTTTGTACTGGATTTGTCTCCAGCATATTGTCATTAGTATTTTTTTGTTTTGACTCATTAGATATTATTTGTCTTGTGAGCTGTATTATGACTCTTCTGTTCTTTTATCATATTCGTGCGATTTCTTCCATCTTATAGATCTGTGATTGACTATTCATTTTACATTGGTGGCATTATTATATCTTGATTGCTAAATAGATAGTTTACCCAAAAAATATTCTACCGCCGATGATGTAGCATAGGTTGGGCGTTGTTTACTACTTATGCCTCTACATCGGGTGTGGGTCGTGACACCATAGGAAATTCTATCAATCTGATAGAAAATCCTCGCATGTATGCTATGATTCGACATGATGCATAAACTCTAACGACTGCCACGATACCATTACCAGTAAGTATTTTGAGTCTTACTGATAAGGATTCGAATTCCAAACCAACTCGTATCACAAATCGCGCAAACATAAAAGAATGTGATGCACCTGAATTAAAAAATACTGAAGCTTAATGAGAGTTGACGAGAATGTTACCTGCCATCGCTTTACCTGAAGGTAACTGCTCTTCCACCGTGAGTGCCATTGCCTGACCTCATTCTCTCAGTGTTGTTCCTCTCTGCTGTGGACCTCCTTGTCTGGCATATACTTGGGCTTGGACCTGTGCATACTAATGTGGCCTCTATTGCTGGTATACTTGAGATTGCGTCGACAAAGGCCTCTAACCCTGGTTCTGCTGTACCGGTACTGGAGCCCTATTCTGTGGTCCTGACTGTCATGCCCCGATCTCCCGCAGGCTAAATCGGCCGTTCCCACTAGGCGAGAATCACCGCGCTAGCGCTCCCGTGGAACGATTGCTTATCCTATCCGAGCGTGATGCCGCACGAGCGTAAGCCACGCCCGTACAAGGCCGTGGTTCATTAGCTGGCGATAAGAGTTCTAAGCCACAAAGTCGCACAGATTGTCCGAGTGCAATGGAATCATAAACGAATAGGCAATTTGGTAACAGGTTCACTGAGTCGACAATAGCGAAAGCATTAAATAACACAAGTTGAAGTAAAGCAACTCTTTATTGATATAAACAAGTGTTACAAGCGACGTATAGCCGAGATTACAAGTCGCTCAAGCCTCTCTCTCTGAAACAGTATAGGCGTGCCAAGTAGCTACAACTGTGGAATGATTGTACAGGCGATGATCAAGCGATGTTCACAATATTATGTCTTGTATATGTGCTGCAGTTCCGGATGTAGTGCTACTTCGGAGTGATCTCCATGCCTTAGCACGCACGAAGGAGCATCCGCACCGAACGAGGTTCTCCCGTACCCTGCATACAATCTGGTGGATTATCAGTACATTGAATGCACTGGTGGGGAAGCTACTCGCTCGCTCGACAAACCCAAACACGTAATAAAGGTTCCGTGCACCAACTATTATGTTGTCTTTCTAGTTGCCTTAGGATCAGTTTTATGCAAATATCGAATAGCCTACTAGTGTGGCAGTGCGCCGTACGACATGAGAGGAAACACGGCGAGACTTACCAACTTACCATTCACCTTCCCTGTCCAAGGCAAATATTATTAATTCAAGCATGGGCATGTATAACATTCAGGGGCATTCATAATAAAAACCAAGTTATAGCATATGCAACACGAGAGTCGTTGTATCAAGATCGTTCAGGTGTTCAGTTGTTGTGATGCAATGACTCGCATACGGATAGCCGCTAAGCGAGGATGACTTATCTATATGAACAGGAGTCGCTGGCATAGCCATAAAGGACAGGGGTAGAATATGAAAGAAAATAAAATGCAACGCACGGATCAGGAGTGCTACAGGTCATTCCTTCTGAGGCAGGCAGCTACTTAGTCTGGGAGCAAGAATGGCATAAAGGATAAGTTCACAGGCGCTACACACCATTCTGCCTAAAGCAGGCAGACTAACAGGGTTCCTGTCCGGATCGGATCGGCCCGGTGCCCCGGAGACCGTCCGCAGGAACAGAGATCCGAAATCTCACTTGTGAGCAAGTTGTCCGCGACATGCAGGTCTCTATCATCAGGTCTCAGGTCAGGTGCAGGGACAAGTTCAAGGCAGGATATATATATAGAATAAGTTATATGGAACAAGTTCGAGTCAGGATATATATATATATATGAAACTTGTTGAGGCAGGCCAGTTGATTCAGTAATTTGCTCCACGAGCTGTGATTTTGGGATTCATTCATGCGTGGTGCAAATTCCCTGGTTCGGGAATTGCCTTAGCGACCCAACGGTCCTGGATACTTGTAGGTTCATTTAGGCACGGAATGACTACTTAGTAGTCTTCCGGGGTTTGGATGAAAACAAGGCAACATACAAGCCGACAAGCATGCATTAGCATAAACACACATTCACATTAGCTCGGGCCCGAAGGTAAGCCAAGGAGAAAGATCATAAGGGACTTCCCGAGCGACACGTTCTAGGGTAGCATGCGAGGGTCTGAACATATATAAGCAATATTTTATTTCCATGTTCTAGCATAAGCAATACAAGTTGGGATTATTCCCTTAGCTAGGTGCGTTGGATTCTTATTAGCATGCATGGACATGATTCACCTAGCAACTAGCATATAACATTCCAGATTTTATGTATGTTTGCTAAGCAAAGACAAGTTCACCGTAGCCACCCACCTTAGCGATGATTCGCCTCGGTAGAGCGATACGTCAAGCGAGCCTCTGGAAGCCTAAGCCGGATTCCTGTAGGGACATGTCTGGATATCCTTTGCCTCAAACGAGTATTATTGCCTGAGCAAAGCGGGTCGGAACATGCACTTTTGCCGTTTGAAATGACAGTCCGCTTGAGCGAAACGGGGTGTTACACTGCGGGGGAAGATGATGATGAACTAGCTCTTTGTAGTCAAGATCCCACTATGTGTCCTAGAGCTCCACAGGCTAAACACAATCCTTGTACTCTACGGTTCTTAGAAAATACGTGCCCATGTTTTCCATAATGAGAACACCCTACTAAAGAAGATGTTCTCTGCTGCTGGGGTCGGGTTGGTGCTATTTGCTGGACCGAGGCTGTTGATGCTGGCCTCCTCAGAGATCTAATGGTTAAGGCCATAATTGTCGGGGCTGATGTTAAAGACTGGGAGTAAGAACCTCCTGATGTGTGGGTCCTCTTCCTTCCTCCAGTTCTATCTACGATTCTTTGTGAGGTATACTCATGCCTCCTTGCTACCCACAATACGACATTGAAGGTCTGGAACTCATGCTATTTTACTGTCAATATAATCTGCAGGTGAATTCCCTACTGGAACTCCTGGCTATATCCAATTCGGTCGCCACCAAGGTGGGAGCAAACCGACTTAGTCTGCAGAACTCTGCCGTATAGCCATCGATAGTCCTTTCTATCTACTTTAGGTTGTTAAACCTCTGCTGAAGATCATAACGCGATACCGCATCAAAATACCTCATCTGGAACCTCTCGCTGAAGACGGCCCAAGGGATGGGTACTACTAGAGAAATCATCTATGCTACCCACCAGTCTTGGGCCAAGTCTAGCAACTGCAGTCGAACTACTGATACTTGCTCTCTGTTAGGCACTCCTGTTGCCTGTAGGATAGCTTCAGTGTCCTAAACCCACGTATCTGATGCAATCGCACCTTTGGTACCATAAAAATACGAGGGTTGGAGGCGCTTGAAGTTACTCGCTGAGTTTGGGGCACGATGTCTGCCTCTCTCTAATGCCTCCTGTACTGACTGGGTGAGAGCGTCACCCCGTCGCTCTTAAGATTCTAGTAACTGTCTGATGATCCCCATCAGGGAATGAGTATCAATTTCTACATTGGTGGGTACTGGTGGGACTTCCACTGTGGATACAACTGGTGGCTCTGGCTGGACCTATTGTTCCATATATCGAGCCATCCTGGACTCTTCTTCAGAATATTATTGGTGAAGCATAAAGAGATGCTGACTGGCCGGTGGATATCCTACTACCGACAAAACTCTAGCTAGACAATCGGAAGAAACATGAACAGTGTCCCTGAAAGATAAAGAATACTAGGATTAAATCAGAAGGACATGATAGATAAAAGATTAATGCATATATTGAATCATGATTTCTGGGATACAAATTCGATGCTGGAGGTGATCAACGAGTAGCATGATTGAGACATCTAAACAATAATAAACCTCCACACTTTTAAATTTTTAGACCTACATAGGCCACCATTTAAATCGCGTCATGCCCCAGAACCAGAATACTGGAGAGCGGGGGTGGACAAAGCCAACTACGTACACCAGAGTACTCTATACCCAAGATACGGTCACGACTGTCTAGACATGTGAGTGTTTACTCTATAATCCAACAGTTATTCCTGGGTTAAGAGTCCTAATTGTCTCAATCTCGAGCAAGCAACAAGTTACAAGAAGTATAATCATAAAACATATAATAGTAAGGCGTCATAAACTATGCATATATTGATGATCATGAAGCTAGTTACCAGAATGAAGAACAAGCATAGTACAATATTACATGATCAACTCTAGCTATAGTGTAAACCCCCTCAATTATTATTTCAGGTAGACTAGTTACCAGAATGAAGAACAAGCATAGTACAATATTACATGATCAACTCTAGCTATAGTGTAAACCCCCTCAATTATTATTTCAGGTAGACTAGTTAGGGTTGAAAATTTTGTTGTAGCGTCAGGGTATTTGAGGTTTAGAATTTTTGTTGCAGTTGGCTGATTCTTTATTTTAACCCGTGGTGCACCCTACCGATGTTGCAATATTCGGAGCCCAACAATAGCCCATAATATCCAACTAATTATTGCTCTCTTAACTTGACAAGCTAACCTAGGCGCTGAACTTTTCCGTCACTCACAAATACAATCCCTTATGCTTTAATTTAATTGCACAACTTTCCGGTCCCAAAATCTATTCTTTAATCCTGTGTAGCGTACCTTTGTCATTGCCATCCATTTTGGGACAAAAACTCAACTCGTTTAGCCGAACCAATTAAAGGACCCAAGACTGACACCAAGCCTACACCGTTTATGACCTTTGTGTCACTCCTAATTGAGACCCCATGTGCTACCATTTATTTTAAGAGCATATGACATTTTATTTTAATTAAATTGGGGATACCAACTTTGACTGATCATAAATTAACCCCAACTTAACCCGTCGAAGTGTACCCGCTGGCCATTGCCATGTGTCTTAGTTCCTTATATTTGGAACTGGAGCATGACATATGGTCTAGAATATGCTTTACATGTAGGCTAGCAGGCTAGAATGTCAAATACCAAAACATGAGCTAAACACGTGCTCAATGGTTAAATGCCTCAAGATTATAAGTACAAGATTATGTGGGTGCTGAAGAAGAAATCCACTCAAGTCCTCGGGTGCTCCTTGTGTTCACCATCTGGAGCTGGATGTACAGGATATCCTGCGATGTTGCTCCAAAATTTGGTCATACAAAACCAGTGGGGTCAGACCCCAAAATAGTAAAGTACCACATGGGAGCCAACTTAAGAACTAAAACTTGTATACAAACATTCAATAGCATAAGGAAATATAAATAAGAGTAATATGTAAATAAGTAGTTTAAACAGTTTCAGAAATCAGTAATGGGTACAGTTTAGGATTAGTAGCTAGATGATCGAAGACAAGACAAGACTAAAAAAATATGCAAACACGGCCAAACAAGACCTATGGCTTACTACCATTAACTAACTAGGGTTATCACAATCCTGGTTACTAACAAATACAATTGAGATTCCATACAGCCACATACCCTGCAGACTATCTGGGTTATCTAGACGTAAGAGTACATAGCATAGATTAATTAAGTAGAAAGAATTTTTGGTAAATTTCAACACTCGGAGGTGTGCTGGAAGTGTTCCCCTCTCGACGGAGATCTCCAAATCTATCAGGTGTCGCTAGGATACCGGGATTGCATGAAGCCAGAAAATCTCTTTCGATGCTTCTAGATAATTATTCTAGTTATTAACTTAGGCAAGTTATCAAGGATTCCTGATAGTGGTGCTCAGGAATCTGCCTTAAATATGATGTAAGACTAAACAATAGTTTAATAAGTACAATCAGGACAGGGACAAGCAATCAACCACGGGAATTTATCTTATCAATACGAGCATTTCAGTTCTGGGGATTCTAGCATATCAGGAGTGAGCTACGTCGAGCCAATATCAGGTTTCTCAGTATATGTTAGGTATCTGGAGTCAAGGATCAAGTTAATTAAATATAAGTCAGGTGCCAGGAGTTCTCAGTTTAACAGTACCATTATATTCCATGTTCCGGATATTCTATGTTCTGGTAAGTGTAGCATCCAGGTTATAAGCAATTTAGAAATAACAGGCATCATATGAATTTAACTAATTGGACCAAGCACCAGGAGTAAATAATCCATAAGAGAATATATAACGAAGGAAAATATTCTACTATAACTGCTAGAAGTGCAGGTGATGAGGTGGCCACAGGCAAAAAATAGGCCGTATGGATTAAACAGGCTGTGTGGATTAAACTGGCCGCAAGCAAGAAATAGGCTGTATGGGTCAAATTGGTCGCAGGCAAGAAGCAGGCCGCATTCAAGAAGCTGACCGCTTGGATCATCGCAAGGTCCACTCCTCGGGATAAGGATTGAGTGACGGAAATAAATACAAGGCCAGGAAGTGACTAAAGTGACTATTCAATAAACCGTGTCAGAGAAGAAAAGACAAATTTAGGGGAAATCGTGCCAAGGCGGTACTGAGTCATGTATTAGAGAAAAAGATGAATACATAGCTCGTCCCGCATAGATAATTTTGGCTGCATGCTCCTCTGGGTCGTATGGAATCAGGAACCTAGAGAAATTTCTTTCGTTAAAGTTCCATGCATTTTGTCAAGGGACACATGTACAGATTCAGTCATGCGTCCAACAAGATGGTCGCAAGCTGAGTTTGGAGCGAGGAGTCCAGGCCACATGCAAGGTAGGCCTCATAGAGCTCCTTTATCCCAGAATAGTAAGTTTCAGTATTGGAAAAGCTCCAAGTCCTAAAAATGTGATTCGCCATAAAATTCTTATTTCCAGCCCAAATCTAGAGAAGTAAAGTTCTAAATCACTTGAAATTAGATGCTCTCTCACATAGAATAACTAGTTTTCGAAAACAACAAGTTTTAAGAGATCAAAACCATAAAAATGTTAGGAACACATTAAACTAAAAATGTAGATCTAGTCCAACCAACTATCAAAACCAAAAATACCCAGAAGTAAACATGCATTAGAGTTCATAGAGCACAATATAGATTATAAAATACAGGAAATCTATAATAATGTAAAACTACCACTAACTACTACCACTACTACTAAGGGAAATGGGAGGGGGACTAGCCTGGGCTACTCTAGGCTAGAGAGGAGGGGAGAGGAAAGGAAAAGAAAATGAAAATAGGGATAAGTAAAAGAATAGGAAAGAGAGAGAAAGAGAGGGGTTATATATCAAGAGTGGTTAATACTATTCCCAAATCTAAAAATTATATAAGAGTAGCTAGAGAAATTCTAAAAATATACGGGAAGCAATATACAGCAATATCACACATATACAAGATATGAACATAAAAAATATGCGATAGTGAGACGAGTCTCACAAGAGCTCCCAACTGAAACCCTGAGCCCTAGCCTTAGACTTGGTTCTAGGAAGAGGTTTGTTAGTCTACCAAGGCAAGTACATCTTGCTGAAGGTGGTGAAGCCATATATTTTCGTATTTTTGCACATATGTAGTAATAAAATGTGTTTGATAAAAAATATTCTCCTTGATGTTCTCATTAGTTTTAGTTCTTGGAGTTTTGATTTTGATAAACGGTTTTGAGTATATCTAATGTCACGCCCCAGTCCCAAAATACGTAGGACCAGGAATATGTGATACGCTAGCTACGCATTCGACCAGACTCTGGTCTGACTCGAATACGTATAAGCTGTATAATATAAAGTGGCACTATCTAGATATCCCATAAATATAAACCTCTATGTCTCAATCCACAATGTACAGAAGTATACAAGAAAGAGCTATATGTGCTAAAGTCGGCCGCCCAATAACACACAAACTTGAATAGACTCGAGAAGAGATGAGTCTACAAAAACTAGGCTACAACAGCAGATGAATAGTCAATATAAAATAAGTAACCATAATGCCGGTAGAAATGATATGAGTACCTGGTACAGTGCCCGTAAGATATGCCACTCCATCAGTATCTCCAAGTGCTCCGTAATCGTCTATGCTGCAAAACTGGCAGGGAACCAGGTCCTCAGAGGGACGTAACATGGTACAGAAATATAGCATGCCAAGTATACAAAAATATACAAGTGCAACAACAGGGTACTCTATCATAACCAAACAAGTGTGACACAGTTTGAAGACAATGTTCGACGCGTAGGCAATCTAAAATAAAATCGTAGCTCCGGACACGGAAACACACGGGACGTACCGCAGCTCCCGGCAAAGAGTCACACGGGTGATACTACTACACTAGATACAAGATCACTACATAGATACTACATATATATAAGCGCGTGCAGAGGAGCCCAAACGTCTAGTAACTGTCTTCCCCTTCCCAAGCGGTCAACGATGGTGCGCTGAACCTGAACCTCTATCTACAGTCTCGACACACAGAAATAACTGAACAGACGCGATCCTAAGGTCATCCTAGTCTCTGGTCATGATGTCAGTATCAGAATACATGAATCTGGCACGATCACAGTGTATGAGTGTGTCCTGGGGTATCGATATACTCAGGTACGTACATCGAGGTACTTATGAACATCTTAACAATCATTCTAAGACGTTACGACGAATGTCATCACCCGGTTGTGATCCAGACGCGAAGTATCAAACGTCAACTTAAATACGCGCACAATGTACATAATAAAATAATAAAATATCTGTAACTGAAATACAGGGTGGCAAGGTACACTTGCGTGCGTTCGGCTGCTGATGACGGGTTCCCGGTACCGCGTCCAAGCCCTCAGGTCCCGCAGTACCTAGAGATGAGATACAAACCCATAATCAATAATCTATTCCACGACAGACAGGGATGCGACACACATCTACACCTAAACTCAGTCTCAGCTACGACTCATAGGGACAAGACACTAGGGGGGATTGACCACAGTTGACTATCGGTACGATAGTCAAAACATCTAGTCATCAGTACCACATCATCAAGCCATCCTAAAAACATAATTAATGATTATTAACCCTTCATTTTATTCATGAAGTACTACTCTAATTTAACCCATCATTAATTTTTAGTCCCTAAATTACCGATCAATGGTTTTATACTCTCACTAGGTCACAATCAAACACGTACTCCTCAGTGTTCCTCAATGTTCAAATATCTGAATCTTAATTCTCAATAATTTAATCTTTATTAATTGATATAGCATCCTTTCCACCATGTGTAGTATTCATAACATCTCGTCAAAATCAAATTCCAAACCTCCATGCAAATCATTTAAATTCTATTTTAATTTATGTAAACATAAACCCTAACCTACATTTAACCCTATTCTCAAGTCATTATAATCAACATTAACCTTAATCATCATTAGCCTTAATAAACATTAACCTTAATCACATAGTTCAAGTACTACACTACACTAACCATATATATATACCAATATTATGTAACCATTAAACCCTAATAACTATATATATAAAGAACATAGAGAGGGGGAGGGAGTATTTCACCTTGGCGTGGGGGCTGCTGGCCGGAGAACTACCTCTGGCCGGAGGGGAGAAACAGGGATGTCTAGGAGTGGTCGTGGTGGTGATGGTGATGATGATGGGATCTAATGGTGGTGATGGTGATGTCAGGGAGGCTGGGGGTGGTCCGGAGCCGCTACGGGAGGGGGGGTTCAGTCGGCCGGACGGGGTGGAGCTGCTGTGGGCAGTAGACCGGAGTGGGGGTGCACGAATCTGGCCGGAGCGGGGGGGGATGGCTGCACCGCCGGAGCTGCACGGGAGAAGAAGTGTCGAGGGGGTGGCTGCACAGCCGGAGCTGCACGGGGGTGCTGCACAGCCGTTGCGGGAGGGGAGAACGTCTGCACAGCGGGGTCGATAAAGTCAGCCGGATAGCAGCGGG
Organism: Iris macrosiphon; assembly: GCA_036927795.1. Classification (NCBI taxonomy): domain Eukaryota; kingdom Viridiplantae; phylum Streptophyta; class Magnoliopsida; order Asparagales; family Iridaceae; genus Iris; species Iris macrosiphon. The sequence goes on along the minus strand of JAYESA010000015.1, from coordinate 104,755,388 downwards.
GTTGGACCGGACTGCACAGTGGGACGGGGCTGGACCGAACTGCTGTGGCGTCGAAAGTGGGCAGGAGCCGCCGGGGGTCGAGTGAAGTCAGCCGGCCGGACCGAGTGCAGCAGACCGGATGGGTGGTTCCTTCAGGGAGAAGAAGAAAGAAGAAGAATAAAGGAAGAAGAAGAAGTTTTTGTATGGAGAATAATATGGAGGAGGGATGAGAGAAAGAGAGGGGGGTTTTCAATGTCTAGAGATTAGGGCCTGTTTGGTTTGTTGTGAGGGTGATGGTGATGTTTTATAGGGGGTGTGTGAGGGATATGTGGTGGTGATGTTCCTATTTAAATTGGAGGGCCAGGATTGATCATGAAGGCTTGGTTTCTTCATGCAAAGGAAGGGGGGAGGGAATTGTTGACTAAGTCAAAGATTTGTAGGCTCTCCATTTAATCATGGCCAATAAGGTGAGGAAACCTAAATTAATAAATTACAACTAAGCCCCTTAAATTCAGGAAATTACACGAACACATGGAATGATGCAAAAATTATTGGGAAAATGGAGTGTAGTGATTTGCATGGTGAGGGGGTGTTGGGTGTTTGGCATGGGTTTAATTAAATGGCCATTGGCATTAATTTGGGATTAAAATATGATTAGACAAAATTGGTATCCCCGATTTAAATAGAGTTAAAGTGTCCCGCACTTTTAAATTAAATGGGGGGCACTTGGGGTCAAAATTCGGAAATGACACAAAGGTCAAAAATGGTAGGGGCTTGGAGTCAGTCTTGGACCCTTTAGTTGGTCTGGCTCAACGGGTTAAGTTGGTATCTCAAAATTGAGGGTAACGACACAGGTGTTCGACACGAAATTAAATATGGATTACGGTTACGGAAAATTATGCAATTAATTTAGAGCACAACGAATTCGATTTTTGTGTGACGGAAAAGTCCAGTGCCTAAATTGGCGAGTCAAGTCAGAAGTACAATAGTCCGATAGAATTTATGGGCTTATATTGGCTCCGAATAATTAAACAATGATAGGGCTCGCCAGGGCTCGCCAAGGGTTCAATTAAATTAAATAACAGACAACACTACTCTAAACCCCAACATCTGCTGCTAATCCAAATTTTCCAAATCCAAACCTAACTATCTATAGAATTAATCGAGGGGGTTTACATTCTTCCCAACTTAGAAAAATTCTGTCCCCGAAATTAAAAGTAAAGCATGATAATAGCTAAAAGAATTTAAAACAACTAGTAATCAAATGTTGTACGTAAATTCGTACCTTGCTCCTCAAATAAGTACAGGAACTGCTGCCGAATAGAATCCTCGCGCTCCCAAGTAGACTCGCCTGGTGAATGGTGCTTCCATGCCACTCTGACCAGTCGAATAGTCTGCCCTCTCAAAGTCTTCTCGCTGTGATCGAGGATCTCAACTGGCTACTATACGTAAGATAGACTGGGCTTGACTGTAATCTCCGAATGAACAAGCACGTGGCTAGGGTCTGCGACATATCTCCTTAGCTGCGATATATAAAATATGTCATGTACTCCCTCTAATGATGGAGGCAATGCAAGACGGTAAGCCACTTTGCCAACTCGTTCCAAGATGTTAAAAGGTCTGATGTACCTCGGACTCAGCTTGCCTCTACCTCCGAATCTGATGGTACCACGAGTAGGCGATATCCTCAAAAATATATGGTCACCTTCCTTGAACTCCAATGGTCTGCGGTGCGCATCTTTCCAATGTTTCTGTCTATCCTGCGCTGCACGCAGGTGGCTCTAAATCTGCTTGACCTTCTCCACTGTCTGTGTCACCAACTCTGGACTAAGTATCTGACGCTCTCCCACGTTACTCCAACAAGCTGGTGACCTATATTTTTTGCCGTACAGTGCCTCATAAGGTGCCATCTGTATGCTAGTCTGGTAGCTGTTATTGTAGGAGAATTCCACTAAGTGTAGATGGTCCTCCCAAGATCCTCCAAAATTAATCATGCACGCTCTTAACATATCCTCTAATATATGTATCGTGTGCTCCGACTGACCATCAGTCTGTAGATGATATGCAGTGCTGAACTTGAGACGAGTTCCTAGGCTCTCCTGCATACTCTTCCAAAAATGTGACGTGAATCTGGAAATACGATCCGATACGATGCTGACAGGTACTCCATGTAATCGTACTATCTGTCTCATATACATGTCAGCTAATATCTCCGTAGATTGCCCACCTCTGAAGGGCAAAAAATGTGCAGACTTGGTGAGTCTGTCTACGATAACCCCTCTGTATCCTTTCCGCTAGGGCTTCGCGGGAATTCTATGACGAAGTCTATGGTAATGTGTTCCCACTTCTACTCGGGAATGGGAAGCGGCTGCAATAATCCTGTAGTCCTCTGATGTTCAGCCTTGGCTTGCTGACAGACTAAATATTTCGCCATGAATCTTGTAATTTCTCTCTCCATCCCATGCCACCAGAAATTCTGCCTCAATCTCGGTACATCTTCGTACCCCCGGGATGAATAGAATAAATCAAGCTATGTGCCTCGGTCATCAACTCTTGGCGTAGCTCTCCACTCGGAATATATAGGCGGTCTCCACACCTCAATGTTCTGTCTTCATAAATCCTAAGTCCCGTCTGTATGCCGGCCTCTGTCCTTTCTCGTAGATGTCAAAATCTTGCATCTATAGGCAGAGATAACCTGATCCTCTCAATCAGTGTAGACTGAACCTCGAGACTGGCCATCTGTCCATCCATGCCTGGCAATACAATCTCAATTCCAAGCTCCTGGAGATCCTCTAACAATTACCGCTGAGTCGTCAAAAAGTATGCCATGGGCTTCCTGCTTAAGGCATCTGCTATGACATTCGCCTTGCCAGGGTGGTACTGCAACTCAATGTCATAATTTGTCATCAACTCTAGCCAGTGTCTCTGCCTCATGTTGAGCTCCTTCTGCGTGTAGACGTACTTCAGGCTTTTATGATCTGTGTAAATCTTAACACGCTCACCATAAAGGTAATATCTCCATAGCTTTAGTGCAAATATTACTGCAGCTAGCTCCAAGTCGTGTGTCGGATAGTTCTTCTCATGAACCCTCAGTTGTCTAGATGTGTAGGCTATCACCTTGCCATGTTGCATCAGTACACATCCCCATCCGCTCCCCGACGCATCACTATACACTACAAATCCTCATGATCCTGAAGGTAGTGTCAGAATTGATGCTGATGTCAGACGCTTCTTCAGCTCATCGAAAGTGGCCTGACACTCGTCGGTCCAGATAAACTCCTCGGCCTTACGCGTCAGTCGTGTCATAGGCACAATAATCCTCGAGAATTTTCTATGAACCTCCGATAATATCCGGCAAGTCCGAGGAAGCTCCTAATCTCTGTAACAGGTGCAGGGGTTGGCCATGTCTCAACTGCAACTATCTTCTCCGGGTCAACTGTTAGCCCATCTCCGGTGATTTTGTGTCCCGGGAAGGGTACTCTATCTAAACATAACTTATATTTGTTGAGCTTGGCGTACAGCCTCTCATGTCTCAGCGTCTCCATCACGATCCTGAGATGCCTCTCATGCTCCTCCTGGCTCTTGGAATATACCAAGATATCGTCGATAAATACCACCACGAACTTGTCTAAGTACTGGTGGAAGACATTGTTCATCAAACACATAAATACAGCAGGTGCGTTGGTTAAACCAAATGGCATGACTAAAAACTCATAGTGGCCATACTTCGTCCGAAAGGCCGTCTTCTGGATGTCCTCTCTCCGTACCTTGATCTGATGATAGCATGATCTGAGATCGATATTCGAGAGTACACTTAGCTGATCCAAATAAATCATCGATGTGCGGCAATGGGTACTTGTTCTTTATCGTTACTGCATTTTGTGCCCTGTAATTGATACACAAGCGTACCGTCCCGTCCTTCTTCGGTACGAACAGAATGGGTGCTCCCCATGGAGATACATTAGCCCGTATGAAATCCTTATCTAAGAGATCATCTACTTGGACTTTCAGCTCAACCAACTCCTTCGGTGCTAGTCTATAAACGGGGGAAGTAACTGGCTCGGCTCCTGGTGTCAACTCTATAGTGAACTCAATCTCTTTGTCAGGTGGCAGTCCTGGAAGATCCTCTGGGAACACATCCTCAAACTCTAATATAAGGCGGGGGTACACTGGTTCACCTTGCATTGTGTGCCTCCAAGGTAGATGGGCACCATGCTCCCGTGCTCTCTGAAGAAACTCAAACTCAGGGTAATCTGGTGGTCATAAATAATGCAACTACGTCGACAATCTAGTGTCGCGTGGTATTGGCTCAATCAACTCATGCTAGGACGGTGTCATCGTCCAGACTTAACCTCAAAATAAATTCTCCTGTTCTGTTTACCATACCAATCCTCCAAAAGAAAAATTCTTCCCTGCCTAAACTATAATTTCTCTCCTCCTCAAAATTTTCCTAAAAAATTTTATTCCTTAAATTTCTTCTTCTCGTTATTCATCTCTCCAAGTCATAAGTACAATAATGGTATCACTCAAGCACATACTAAAATTCCTGGAATTCGATCATTATCTTCCAAGTGAGATCCTAAAATTTTTATCTCCTCTAGCTCATAATCATCGTTCCTAGTATTGCTATCATATACAACTACTAGTTTCCATCATCAGGCTATGCATTTCCATAAATTATTCTAGGTCATGATCAACAATCCTTCCAGCTCCCAGTACTTCCAAGATCACTGCTATCTCAAGCACGGGTAGGGTACTACTGGGTCCAATTCTTTTGCTAACCTTCCACACTAGTTCTAGAATCCAAAGAACCCATCAATCTTCCCTGATAAGGTAAAAATCTTCTCAGAGAAAGGTATACGAGTTCTGTCTTTTATTGTCTGTTCTTCGATCTTCTTCTGGAGGAAAATCATCAGTCACAAGCATTCGTCTTCCCGAATAATAGGGGACGAGCAACGAGGATAGCGATATTGACGAAAATTGAACGAAAGCAAATTGGAAGTCCAAGGGCGATATTCACATACAAAGGGAGTTTTTAAAATCGATTATAGGTTGAGATCCTATTCAACAATCATAATATCTATTCCTAATTTTTAGGCTCGCTTGGCACAGTCAGGTGACCAAGACGATTTAAAATGGACCTACATGGGCCACCACAAAAATATGTCACGCCCCAGTCCCAAAATACATAGAACCAGGAATATGTGACACGCCAGCTACGCATTCGACCAGACTCTGGTCTGACTCAAATACGTATAAGCTGTATAATATAAAGGGGCACTATCTAGATATCCCATAAATGTAAACCTCTATGTCTCAATCCACAATGTACAGAAGTATACAAGAAAGAGATATATGTGCTAAAGTCGGCCGCCCAATAACACACAAACTCGAATAGACTCGAGATGAGATGAGTCTACAAAAACTAGGCTACAACAGCAGATAAATAATCAATATGAAATAAGTAACCATAATGCCGGTAGAAATAATATGAATAACTGGTACAGTGCCCGCAAGATATGCCACTCCATCAGTATCTCCAAGTGCTCCGTAATCGTCTATGCTACAAAACTGGCAGGGAACCAGGTCCTCAGATGGACGTAACAAGGTACAAAAATACAGCATGCCAAGTATACAGAAAAGTACAAGTGCAACAACAGGGTACTCTATCATAACCAAATAAGTGTGACACAGTTTGAAGATAATGTTCGACGCGTGGGCTATCTAAAATAAAACCGTAGCTCCGGACACGGAAACACACGGGACGTACCGCAGCTCCGGGCAAAGAGTCACACGGGTGATACTACTACACTAGATACATGATCACTATATAGATACTACATATATATATAAGCGCGTACAGAGGAGCCCAAACGTCTAGAAACTGTCTTCCCCTTCCCAAGCGATCAACGATGGTGCGCTGAACCTGAACCTCTATCTACAGTCTCGACACACAGAAATAACTCAACAGACGCGACCCTAAGGTCATCCCACTCTCTAGTTATGATGTCAGTATCAAGATACAGGAATTTGGTACGATCACAGTATATGAGTGTGTCCTGGGGTGTCGATATACTCAGGTACGTACATCGAGGTGCTTATGAACATCTTAACAATCATTCTAAGACGTTACGACGAACGTCAGCACCCGGTTGTGATCCGGACGTGAAGTATCAAACGTCTACATAAATACGCGCACAATGTACATAACAAAATAATAAAATATCTATAACTGAAATACATGGTGGCAAGGTACACTTGCCTACGTACGGCTGCTGATGACAGGGTCCCGGTACCGCGTCCAAGCCCTTAGGTCCCGCAGTACCTAGAGATGAGATACAAACCGATAATCAATAATCTATTCCACGACAGACAGGGATGCGACACACATCTACACCTAAACTTAGTCTCAGCTACGACTCATAGGGACAAGACACTAGGGGGGTTTGACCACAGTTGACTATCGGTACGATAGTCAAAACATCTAGTAATCAGTACCACATCATCAAGCCATCCTCAAAACACAATTAATGATTATTAACCCTTCGTTTCATTCATGAAGTACTACTCTAATTTAACCCATCATTAATTTTCAATCCCCAAATTACCGATCAATGGTTTTATACTTCTCACTAGTTCACAATCAAATGCGTGCTCCTCAGTGTTCCTCAATGTTCAAATATTTGAATCCTTTCCACCATGTGTAGTATTCATAACATCTCATCAAAATCAAATTCTAAACCTCCATACAAATCTTTTAAATTCTATTTTAATTTATGTAAACATAAACCCTAACCTATATTTAACCCTATTCTCAAGTCATTATAATCAACATTAACCTTAATCATCATTAGCCATAATCAACATTAAACTTAATCACATAGTTCAAGTACTACACTACACTAACCATATATATATACCAACATTATGTAACCATTAAACCCTAACAACTATATATATAAAGAACATAGAGAGGAGGAGGGAGTATTTCACCTTGGCGTGGGGGCTGCAGGCCGGAGAACTACCTCTGACCGGAGGGGAGAAACGGGGATAGCTGGGAGTGGTGGTGGTGGTGATGATGATGGGATCTAATGGTGGTGATGGTGATGTCAGGGAGGCTGGGGGTGGTCCGGAGCCGCTACGGGGGGGGGGTTCAGTCGGCCGGACGGGGTAGAGCTGCTGTGGGCAGTAGACCGGAGTGGGGGTGCACGAATCTGGCCGGAGCAGGGGGGATGGCTGCACCGCTGGAGGTGCGCGGGAGAAGAAGAGTCGAGGGGGTGGCTGCACAGTCGAAGCTGCACGGGGGTGCTGCACAGCCACTGCGGGGGGGGGAACGTCTGCACATCGGAGCTGCGCGATGCGGGGTGCACTACCGGAGCAGCGGGGGTCGGTGAAGTCAGCCGGATAGCAGCGGGGTTGGACCGGACTGCACAGTGGGGCAGGGCTGGACCGGACTGCTATGGCATCGGAAGTGGGCCGGAGCCACCGGGGGTCGAGTAAAGTCAGCCGGCCGGACCAAGTGCAGCAGGCCGGATGGGTGGTTCCTTCAGGGAGAAGAAGGAAGAAGAAGAATAAAGGAAGAAGAAGAAGTTTTTGTATGGAGAATAATATAGAGAGGGGGGGGTTTTCAATGTCTAGGGATTAGGGCCTGCTTGGTTTGTTATGAAGGTGATGGTGATGTTTTATAGGGGGTGTGTGAGGGATGTGTGGTGGGGATGTTCCCATTTAAATTGGAGGGCTAGGATTGATCATGAAGGCTTGGTTTCTTCATACAAAAGAAGGGGGGAGGGAATTGTTGACTAAGTCAAAGATTTGTAGGCTCTCCATTTAATCATGGCCAATAAGGTGAGGACACCTAAATTAATAAATTGTAAATAAGCCCCTTAAATTCGGGAAATTGCACGAACACATAGAATGATGCAAAAATTATGGGGAAAATAGAGTGTGGTGATTTGCATGGTGAGGGGGTCTTGGGTGTTTGGCATGGGTTTAATTAAATGGCCATTGGGATTAATTTGGGATTAAAATAGGATTAGACAAAATTGGTATCTCCGATTTAAATAGAATTAAAGTGTTCCGCACTTTTAAATTAAATGGGGGCACTTGGGGTCAAAATTCGAAAATAACACAAAGGTCAAAAATGGTGGGAGCTTGGAGTTAGTCTTGGACCCTTTAGTTGGTCAGGCTCAACGGGTTAAGTTGGTATCTCAAAATTGAGGGTAACGACACAGGTGTCCAACACGGAATTAAATATGGATTACGGTTACGAAAAATTGTGCAATTAATTTAGAGCACAACGAATTCGATTTTTGTGTGACGGAAAAGTCCAGTGCCTAAATTGGCGAGTCAAGTCAGAAGTACAATAGTCCGATAGAATTTATGGGCTGATATTGGGCTCCGAATAATTAAACAATGATAGGGCTCGCCAAGGGTTCAATTAAATAAAATAACAGACAACACTACTCTAAACCCCAACATCTGCTACTAATCCAAAATTTTCCAAATCCAAACCTGACTCTTTATATAATTAATCGAGGGGGTTTACATCTAAGTTTTAAAGTTTAGGTTTTCATAGGTTCTAAAACTTTTTCTTGGTTTTGATCTATTAAAAGATGGTATTTTAGCAAAATAGTTTTTTTGGCTGATGGAGCACTTTATTTCGAGCATTCAGCTTTTGTTTTACTTGATTCAGAGTTAAAATAAAATTTTTATGAAGAAAATATTTTTTAGATTTTTTGAGCCTTTCTGCCATGGCTGAAATTGCTGTCTAGAGAAGACAAAAGTTCTTATGCGACCAGTACAATATGTGGCCGAGAATTTTATGCGGCATGATCCTTATGCGGTTGGACTCTTTGTCGCATAGCCAACCATCATGCGTCTATTTTGTTGGAAGCATGACTGACCATTACACAAAGCATTCTGGAGCTAAGTGACAGAACACCTGGTATTTTGTTCGCTGGACAAATGAGAAATTTCCTAAGTCCAAGAGATCTCCATGCAGTATCGATCCATACAAGCTGACATATGCGGCAAGCTGACATATGCGGCAGAGACTATGCACCTCATCTCTTGTGTTTCGCTCTTACATATCTTTCTATGATTTTGTCTTTTTTCTTTGACACTTTATGGCTTGTAACATCTATCACTTTAGTCACTTCTATGACACATAACTTTAGCACTTGTCCCGAAGAGTAGACTTTTGTTCGGAGCATACGTCCTGGGATCATATGCGGCCTGGTATCAAATGCAACCTGGTATCATATGCGGCCTGAGGTAATATGCGGCCGACAGTCCATGCGACACCCATCCATATGCCAAGTTGTGCTTGCGGCTTAGCTATTTTATTTGGAATATTTCTTTATTCAATGTAGTTGGTCTTGACAATTGCTGGTGATTGATCCTAAGGAAGAATGGACCTAGTAACCTGACCTTGTGCTAGACATGACCATATACTAGAATTGACTATGTCATAAGTGACTAACTAGCGATGTGCATAACATGAGCTATGTGTCCCAATGTGATAAGGCTCATACGACCAAATGTAGGTTTGGTGATTTGACCCAATTTCTTGTATCCGTGTTGATACAATTACTACGTGCTACGTGTACATGTGTTATAAGTTGCACTAAGGTTGATTATATTATAATGTACACTGAGGTGGGACATAACTTGCTACGTGCTATAAGATTATATGTTTCGGGTTGTGCATCGAGAATGCCTCATATACTACACGATATGTAATATTATTATATATTTCCCAGCATGGGCATGGTATGTAGGTCAACTACCAAAGCTTGGCTAGGACTTGATTGATTGTTGCATCATGCACGAGTGAATCCAGTTTGAGCTATCAAGTAACAAAGTGGATTCGTATCTAGCGTGGACCATACTACAATATGACATAAAGAATGATTGATCATGTGACCACGCCATGGGGTTCCTAACATAACCATAGGGTTAATCTAGGCAACTAAAACTGGTAGAGCATTGGGAGGGATGAAATCCCGAGATCGTGCTCATTAGTCACCTCAGACTATCGTCATGACGTGCAAGGCTGATCCCCATAGATATTGGTCACGTCTACACTAGTGGATTATAATATCCGAATACTTAAATTGTACAATGCGTTATATGTGACCTAGCATGGTGGCCTGATGAGGGACCGGTGCATAATATACAAGAGCTATATGATTTCTATTTCTCGGTTAGCCCCGCTAAACAGCTCACGATCTGAGGATTTTTTTATGCATCTGTTCTGAGATAACTTAGACTCCACATAACAGGTCGTAAGATTGACTTCCGATTTAAAAGAGTATGTGCTGGTAGTTTAGGGATATAAACTATTGTGGTACGATGATTCAACCCTTGTCCTTGTTTGGTTGCAGGGTTACGCCAATGTGTCACAATAGGTCATGTACCAAAGTTACATATTATACCTATATCGTAGCTTATATTATGGCATGTGTGTTCTAGATTATATTGATGTGTTGTATCTTCGTCGTGTTCAAAATTGGTGAGTCGTACTGTATCTCGGCATAGTACGACACCTCTGGTCCTTATTTGGTTGTAGAGGTGACGTACTGCTCCGATGAAAGGTCATACGGTTGCAGCTGTGGCACAGATTTCTATTTTTATGTACTTTTTTGGCTTTTGCTTTCTTCACTTGTGATCCTTTGTGGTACTTGCTATCGGGGCCTGAGCCCGTTGGTTTTTTTTTGGCCAGTTTTAGTAGCAGAGTCCAAGGATCCTATCTTGTATCTGACCGATGGAGAACACCCAGAGGACGTCCTCCAAGAAAATGAGTGGGTTTCTTCTTCCCCAATACGAGTATTATTTTGTTTTACCTTTTGGCATTTAGCCGACGACACTTGTTAGCTGGTTCATCCGAATATTAGTTACTATACATGATTGTATATTATCAGACCGTGGCTGACTTATAGTTATGTACTCCTGACAATGTACTTGTGTATCATCCTATATAACTAGTTTCATGATCATTCTGATAGAGCGTCGGGGCCGACTAACTACTTTATTTTACATGCTCATTCTAACTTTTTTTTAGTTGATGATTGAGACATAGTTTTATGATAAAGTGTCAGGGCCGACTAACTAGTTTCATGATTGAGATTCTTGACCCTAGGTGACTTGATTGTAGTATACACCCTCTTGTCTCTAGATAACCTTAGCATATTACGGGTTACTTCGGTATTCTGTAAGGTGTGGTTAGCTGAGTCGCTCCCCCGCTCTCTAGTATTCTTGTTCTGGGGCGTGACATTGCAGGTCCTGATCTCTGCGATCTGATCTTCGGTGGCATCCTGAAGACAGATCGAAACAAGAAAAAGTCAATTAAGACAAAATATATGATATCATCAAATAAGGATAGTAAAATTTAAAGAAAGCAATTATTCAGAATGATAAGGATAAAAAATTAATAAATTAAAAAAAATTTAAGTTGTGATTGAGTATACTCTCATCCTATATCCTATAGCATGCTCGTAATAGTACTCTAAGTCATGGGTACGTCCAGCCTACGCCGCAGCATCGGTGGTAGAACGTTGTCTAGGTCTCAATACTATCTGTCACATCTTTCACAATATATAATAGCATAACCTATCAATGTGTCTCAACTCCATAGGAGGACAATGAATATATATAATCATCATCTTACAATATACTCAATCACAATAATTATAAGAAAGATAATTGGCACGATAAAGATGCAAATAATCACGAGAGGCAAATAATATATATAAATCAAACAATCAGAGTCTAAGAGTCTAGCTATCTCAACACAATGGAAGTCTCAAATATAATACAACTCATAGTCTCAAAGTTTGAAACAATCTAAATATAAAATGAATGCTAGGCTCTAAGTCTCTATTAATGGATCTAGTATTGGAACGGGATCCTCCTGAACCTCCTGAGTGTAACCCTCGCTACTCTAGGTCCATAATAAGTAGGACAAAAGGCCTCGAGATCCTCTGGAAAATATATCCAATCAGAAAATGAACGAAGCATATAAACTAACAACAGTTCCATTAAATTAACCAAGACTATAAAATTATAGGCAATAAAAATATAAGATGAAAGAAATATTAGAACAATAAGAAAACTGGTACACAGATAATCATATCACAAGTAATAGTGAGATATAAATAAATAAGAAAAGACTGTATCAGCAGGTGTAAACTGGAATAGAGAGATGAACAACTACTAAGTTTCTTGAAATATCAGTTATTATATGATAGATACGATCCGGCTCTACCACATATGATTGGCTATGCATAAGTACAGTAAGGGATCAGGTCAATCAAATATGATCAACTATACACAAGTACATATAAGGGAATCAAACCAATCATATACGTGGAGCTATTCACAAGTAATTTGATCAAGCTATACCGTCGTGTAGTGAGGGTGAGATATGCACAAGTGATTGGTGTATGATCACATAATCAACTAATAATTTTTTGTCCCCGACTAGTACAATGGATTCAATCAAGACTTCTCATGACCGGTATCTATGATACTAGCCCGTGTATCCATTGTGTCAAAAATCAAGCATAACACTACATACTAGAATTATAGTAATCGTCAAAATAAAGAAACTGTCAGAGAATGTACGCACCTGTGGTCCTGAGCAAAGTATGAGGATCGATGTCCAAAATGGATTCACAAAGACCTAAATATAGAATAATGGTGTTAAGGAGTGAAAAGAATTGATAATCATGAATAACTAGCTAGGATGTTGTTTCTAGACCATTTCTAGGTCTATAGAAGGTTAACTAGGTCATTACCTTGCTTTGCTAGGTTTTCTAGGTCATACTAGGGTATACTAGTCCATATTAGTTAATATCTAACTAATACTAGATAATGGGGTTACACTAGGTACTGCTAGTATATCATACTCATACACATTTGTATCAAGCTAATGCCTTAGTAATATAACTTGCATGTCTACCTTACCCCCTAATATAACCCAATACTTAGCTATTACCTAGTTACCCTAACATATACATAGACTCATTCCATAACAAGCTAATACCTTAGTTTAATCTTAACCTTTGATACTTAGTACCTGTACTGTATCTTTGTACACAAACCACCTATGCACACCAACCCTCCAAATTCACTCAATCACCAACCACACCACAACACACAAAATGAATAATATACCCTATATATATACACTTGCAGTCATTGAAATTGATCAACTCCACATCCTAAATCCATTTTCCCCCTTTAGTTACTGATACTCTAGTGTATCAGTACTTTCTTTTCACTCCTCTTTGGCACTCAACCTGGCACATGTATCTAACACAGACCAACCCACATCAAACACACTCCAAACGAGACTAAATTTAACCTTACTACCTGTACAACCTAAACCATAACATTAAAACTAACAATCCTAACTGAACACATTGTTCAGTCTCACAAACTAACCTGATACACTATTCAAATAGGATATTGCACATAGCACTCATGCTAGCACTACCTATACAACAGGTATTTCCCAAGGATATGCCTCTTCCCTCCTTGAGGACAGCAATATTGTCACTCCAAACTCCAGAACAGTCACCTATGGACTTACAGGAACATCCAAGTACCTGTATCCCGATTCATAATATACTTATCCTACTAACACCCAGTCTAACCTACTGCTCTTCCTCATCTTGATGAATTTTAGTGCTCTAATATCTACCCTCTGTACAATAGAACTCGAACTCGATCACCAACCTTCACCCCAAGACTATAGTTAGCAAGGCCTGCACTACACAACTGAGTACCCCCATTGCAGTTGCAAAAGCCTGCAGTAGCCAACATACCTGAACTTGTGCCCCCCATGCCACCATATTGCTTCCTCGTCACCACCATAAAATCAACACACACATACAGTTATGCATTTACATAAATATATCATATAAGTAAAAAATTCATATCTATAAATTTTAAGGGTCAATATATCAAACATTAGATAAACAACTCATGATACACTCTAGTCTCACACATGATACTCACTAAGGGTCATAATACACTATCAAATAACACGCAACACGAGCCTCCATGTTTTATACACTGTACACCCATGAGGTAGTGCACCTATCACTAACCTATAGTTGAACACACCTTAAAGTCTGACACCAAGTTCAGATGCACTCCCACAGAGATGGACATTTTTACTATCCACCCCCTTGCTAGTTCACTGATGCCCACTCCATAGACACACCTATACCCTATCCTCACACTGTGATACGGTATCACAATACCTTAATACTCTTCATCATATATATATATATATATATATATATATTAACAATAAATAAGCATGAAATAGACCCATTTCCAATAGGAGTCAATTTATTAAACACTTGGCATGCATACTCCCTGTCCATGCACCAAACCTATGATACGCTAAGATACACCCCTCTAATAATCATGAATCACCCCATACATATAAATTATATTATCTAAATGATTATACTAACTAGTTATAAAGCAAATAATAAAGAATTAGCTCCTTATGAATAAAACCCCTAAAAATGACCCTCGTATCATACCGTATCATACTATATCATGACACGGCCTACCCGTATCCAATTATGGACACGTATATACCTCCACATGAAAAATCTAACACTAATAAGGTCTAACAAACCTAGTGACAAATACTCGATGTCCCATTCTCGGATTTTCTCCAAAATGGATACCAAATTCAATATAGAAATAACAAATAGGGTCAATAGGAGCTCAAACTCCTCCCTATAGTTATTACTAATGCATGGATAAATTCTAAATACTCTAAAATACTAAATAAAACTAATTAGAGAGAGGGATTTCAGAATTTATCTATTGGAAGATGGTTTCCCATTGAAAGCTCACTATGACACGAATTGGACACAAATACCAAGCTCAACTCCTTCTTCTCCAAGCTTCTTGCAACTACTAGCCTCTAGTTTCCTTAGATGGTGAGGATGATTTAATTTGAGGGAAATTTGGGGTGTATATGGTGGAGGGATAAACTATTGGGGAAGAACACTAATTAGGAATTATTTGTGATAAGAAATGAGAGGATAGAGAATCCTTCCTTCCTTAATTAGGGCCGACCCCCTTCTTTCTCCTTGTCCAAGCAATGTAAAATGACACCTATGTCCCTATTGGGTTGTCATAAAGAATTAATTAGTGAGGAAGCTTCACATCCTAATGAAGGTTAAACCAAAATCTTAATTTATGAGAATGGTTAGCTAATTTAGGGTCCAATAGACTAGTCTAACAAATAGGTTAAGTTGTCATGTCAAGTTGGTTAGGTCCACTAGGGTATAGTCTAATTAAATAGTCCGAATAATGTAAATAAATAATATGCACAATATATGAATAATGTAAAATAATAAAAATATCCATATTCTAGAAATATGGTAGTGATATGCTTCGCTGACAAAGCGTTACTACTTGATACTTATTCATTGATGCACATTTTAATACTGCAGTTCCATGGCATTGTGCCATAATTGCTCACTTTACTAACGAAGCGTTACTTCTGAATACTCATGTATTGCTTCACACTCTGATATATTTATTCAATGTTCTATCCTTAGTGTTCAACATATGTTACGACTTCTATCTATCCAAACCACGCATATTGAATCTATGATGTTACATACACACAAGGGTATATTTTATTAAGGGCAAGAAGGAGTAAAGGAGAAGGGCCAGAGCCCACCCATCTTTATAGATTCATCTTATCGCTCAATCTGATGCTTAACTCTGTAATTTAATGTGATACACGATCCTCTCATCTGGCATAATAATACGAGCACTCCGTGCTCCTCCCCTGATTGAACCAACCATAATAAGCAAGATTGCACCACCGACAAATCCCATGAACTCTTGCACTTCTTCGAACTAATAGGCTGATCCAAACTATGTTGTCCACCCTATGCTTCAGATCGTTGTGAGGCGATACTTTGATCACAAAGAAATTTGCATACCACCTGCACATAAAACCAAACTGAATTAATACTGCTTCCAATTATCAACTCATCGTATTGTATCGTGAGATGCGGGACATTACATAATATACAACTCAGAGTAAGGTTCATCCTCGAACCTAAGCTAATACACATTTTTCCTTATCTTAATAATCAAAGCAACTTCCCACTTGATTCTAATCCCACCTCAAACTTGGTTTCCCTTGATAATACTGAATTTTTTTTCAAACATTGTTTCAATTATCCTTCTCTGTTTAATGTTCCACACTCGTATAAATTCCTTAACACACCATTCTTCTTCCTGCAGCTCCATTTGAATTCATCATATCATTTAGTCTAGATTGTACACATATTTTAGGCGTCTCAGGAATCTATGCATTTTAGACAACCCCAAAAATAGAGAAATCGAACAAGCTACATGTGCAACTTCTTTTCAAACAATAATCTGTTCGATACTCTCGACCCTATTGATTCTTATCTTTTGTCCCATAACTTATTCGCATATGTACTATTTTTGAATACATGATTCACCATCGATAAAACGTACACCTCACCAACTTTATAACCGTATTTCTTCTTTATACATTCCCTATAATAATTCAACACATGTGTGCATCAAGTCCTTGCGCATGCGAACGCAACGAGTTTCTGCAATGCCTCATCATCCTCAATCTTTTACATCGACAATCTTGCGTATGCGTTGCATCAAGCCCTTGCGCAGCGGAACGCAACGGGTTTTCGCAATTCCCTCTCATTCATCTTTTCCATCCCTTGTAAATCCAAGTCTCTGCCAAATTTTTCTAAAATTTTACTTTTATGGACAAAGTCCGACATATCTAAAATTCTTTCTGACTCTAATCATACTCTATCTTGTACAAACTATTTCAGATAATCGTTACTCTCCGAACGATAGAGGCATCAACATATGTGATCACCTCCGTTAGGCGACTTACCCAGACACCATACTAAATCCTCTCAATACAAGGGACTAACTTAAACCTGACCATACCGTGTTCACCAAATTCAAATCGAAACCTACGTCTCTTTGACTGTCCATTCAAACTTAAAAATTGTGACTCATCCGACAATTTCTCAAAATATTTTACATCGCTCACTTTGAATCGCTATATGTTTTCAATGATTCAATTCTCGCCAAGTTTCCTTCCAACTTATATCCTGGTCCACTTTATAAAATTGACGATGTTTTATAGCAACGATCTATCTGATACGTCCAAAATTCATTCTTCTATCGAATTAAAATCACCAACCAACTTCTAAATTCGATCGTAACTTGTTCGTTAGCTAACTTTTATCATAACTCTTTCTTATTTACATGTAATAGTCTATTTTTATCAATATAATAAGTTCATCCGTCAAATTCCAATTCGATTATCAACCGACCAAAATATATTCTAGTATTCTTCCGACCAACCAAAATTCGACTATGTTATTTTTCAGTCGAAAGCTATTCCATCAAATTTTGAAACCAATATCTGATCGCCTAGACTTATCCTCAACATGCACTAATTAATATTTATCATCGACGCAATTCCATATACGACATCATTAGGGTCGTCATATGGGTCTCCAATAATTATTTCGATTTGGTGGTCAAGTCTTTAGGTTCAGCTTTCCCATAGTTACCCTAAAAAATTGTGGATCATCAACGATGGACGGTTACTAAGAACTATGCTATATCATATTCTAGGCCAAACCATAACCTGACTGTTCTATGGGACTCTATCCCAATCCAAGAAAATACTTTCAATCATGAACAACTCATGCACTACCGCCAACGTATCATATAAACCCTCATACCCAATTTTAGATTTAATCTTGTATTTGAATATTAGAAAATTGTGAGGTTGTCAATTTGATCTTAAGATTTTAGGTAGGTTAGTGAATAGCTACCAATAAAAGTAATACTTAGTATTAACTAGATAATTATTATAGTTAGAATCGTTCATGGACTTGGTATCTGAACCTCTGAATAACCCACAAAACCTGGACACTATTTCAGTTTGAATTTTTGTGATCCTATTTTTTTAATATCCATGGCAGAGACTAATCCATCAATGCCTTATATTTTTGAGCCCAGTAAACCATAAAACAAAATAATAATTATTTCCCAGATTTTATCTCATTCGCCCCTCATCTTTTCAGGAAGTTGATCAAAATCCAGATCAACACACACACACACACACACACACACACACACACATATATATATATATATATATATATATATATATATATATATATATATATATATATATATATATATATTTGAACCCTGTCGATGAGTAGTTGAACAGACCAACTGAATTAAATTAAAAACAACAAAAGTCAATTCAAATAGCTGAACATGTTGAATTCAGATTCTAATAAATATACACATCAAATAACCTAAACCGAGATTTGATCGAATCTGAAACCAATTTACGCTTATCAAATCACTAATTGAGTATAAATCTATCATATCTGAATTTAACTTGGATAACTCCATCTACTATCGTATTTAAAACCAAACAAGTCCATCGTTATCCAACTCAAGATCAACACAACATAAATAAAAAAATTAACAAGTTGGATTTGATTCCAACTACAAATTAAAAATCAAATTCCTATCTATCTAAATCCACCCTATGAATAACCTACATATAGTGAAGACCTTATCGATCCCCACGTATAGGCACAACCGAAGATCTCGTTGTGCCACGCACAGGGCCGCAAAGCAACCCTTGCCGCGTTTAGAGCCTTGTGCCTGACCCTCAACCTCCTTGCCATTCTCCATTGCCGCATGGATTCTCCCAACACCCACAAAATTGTCGAGACCTTCGGTTACCTTCGGCGTTGGCACTGCTGCTTTGTGCTACATTGTCGAGAAGCCCGGGGCCCTCCGGCACCATAATATAAATCCGATCTTCCCCAGAGTCTAATGGCTAGGTAAATTCTTAAGACTCTAACCCATCATACATGACATTGCACACCACCCTGACCTGCTCATACACGGGCTTGTGCACTAGCTGCTCAATATAAGGCAGGGAAGCCAAACAATTATTGTGCTCGATCCTGAGGTTTCTGTTCTTGGCATCTTCCGATTTCTCCTAAACAACTCGAGAAAAACTAGCAAATAGAAGGCAAAGAAAAAACAAACAAGGAAACAAAAGTAAAGAGAGAAGAATAAGAATAAGCAGTAGTACACAAAAAGAAGCTATTCATGCATGCCAAATCTTCAACATAACTAGGTGAGTTTCCATTATAGCTCCTTAGCCTTTTGTAAATTACAATCTAGTGTAATAAGGCCAAACCAAGTAATGACTTTATAATTTAACCAAAATGTATTATATATATATATATATATATATATATATATATATATATATACACCACTTATATTCTTAAATAAACTAAAAATTCATTTTGTTAGGCTTTTGCCTTAGTAAAAATGGAACTGGCTCTTCATACATTCGAACTTGGCAAAATTGGACAAATACCCAGGCAAGATACCTTGCTCATTTCGTATAATTTATTTTACATGCATTTATTTCTGCTGCTTCATTATTTCCATGTATGCCATGTTTCACTTGATTCATATTTCTTGTACATGTGTTATTTTATTGTTTCCATTATTTACATTGCTTTCACTTACGCGTCACCTACGTACTTGTATTCCGTATTTGACTTACCTTAACATATTTGACTCCATAGATTCCCCTTAAGAGACAGTATCATATTAAGAGTTGGCTATTACCCTCGACTATTAGTGCCTCCCCGGTCTACGGTAGAGACGTATTTTAGGACTCTTACTATCTCACTGGACTGCGGTAAGATTAAATGATTTATTTTTGCTGATAACAATGACTCATATTATCTTCTCTATGACATGTCACTATTCTTAGAGTATCCACTTGATGTATTATTTTCTCGTACTTGTTTTAGTTTATGTTTTGATTTGCGTCTTCACCGTGTATGTTTATTTACTGTTACTTAGTGGCATATTTATATGTACATTGTTACGCCCAACTGAGTACCTGGTTCCTTTCCAGATTTAGCAAAGAAGGATTACCCGCAGACATATGGACTTGTACCCAAGGATACGACAATAGTTGATGCCCTACAAATGCTTAGTTTAATTTATCATGGACTTAGTTTTATTCTCTTGTATTTATTCTTTCGTCTGCTAGTAGTGGATTTTTCTCCACCGGACGAGTCTTAGATTTTTAATGAACTTGAACTATTTGTACTTTCATTCATCATAATCACATGTACTTATATTTTTGGACTATCTTGGCATTTTCTACTGTATAGCCTAGCTTTGCAAGCTTTATTCTTGTCATGAACTTGTTCAAACAGTTGTATTAAGGTCTGGCCAACTTTATTATATAATTGTCTTTCCAGAATATGATATAAATATGTAGGGGCATGAGTGGTGAACAATGTCCAGCATATGCCAAAATATCGGCGGTAGAACGATATTTGGAAAAACTATGCTATCTAGCAATAATGATCATCAAGACATCTAATTCCACCAATAAAATATAAATACTCCCTCACAGAACTATAAAATGGAATAATGCACGAATATGATATAAGGAACTGAAGAGTCAAGATATATCTCATAAGACAAAAATAATATCCAAAGAGTCAAAAAAAATATAAGGCTAGCAGTCAAAGCTGGAGACAAATCTAGTAAAAAAACCTATCTACTGAGATATAGGTAAGGTGTCCTATGTCTCAACTGGAAGGAGTCACTCCTGATTACAGTCTCTAGCTCTAAACCAACTACGTCCTGAGGCCCGTAATGAGTGGGATACCACTCCTCGGTGTCATCTGAGAAAAATATATCCAGTTAGAATTAGAGCAAAGTATAACTCTAACAGCAATTCCAATAAAAGAGAAAAACTTTGTATTAGTAATTATAGAGCATATACAAGATGAATAGAGCATGGCAGGAATATACAGAAATAAAGAAATACAGGAAATACGATATGAACATGATATATGAAGTAAAGAGATATGACTATCTAAGTGAGTGAGTACCAGTGACAACATGTGATCTGCTTAGGAATTTGTACAGGAATATAGCCTGGTTAATCATACGTGAGGTGTATGATTAACACTCAAAGGAAATACATGAAATACACAGGGAGGGTATGATCACATATCTATACTAACACTCTCCGCCCCCGACTGGTATATTGGATCCAACCATGACACGCTATGACACATGAATCACAAAGCAGAGGGCCAACCTTCTCAGGAACAGTGTCTTATCCATACATATGAATCACAGGACAAGCACAGGAATCACAGGAATCACAGGAATAATAACATCTCATGACAGGATCCAAAATACCAATCCGTGTACCCAAGTGTCAGGAATCAAGGATATCTACACTAAATACAAGAAATATAGAGGATACTATATACTAGAAACTATCAAAAAATGTACTTATCAAGAATCAAGTAAACAGTATCGAAGATTGTCATGACCCGCACCTGGAATTTGGGCATGAGTTGTGGGTACGTCCAGCCTACGTCGCAGCATCGACGGTAGAACGCTGTCTAGGTCACAATAAAAACTAAACATAACTCACAACCTGTTAATGATATCAATCTCTATAAGGAGGACAATATACATCTCATAATATCTCATAATGTAAACTCAATCACAACAACTATAAGAGTATAAAGGCACGATAATGGATAAGAAGAATGACATAGTCAACACCATGTCTCAAAATAAGGATAACCACAGTCTAGCAGTCTAACATAAAGTCTCCACAAGTCTCAATTTAAACTTAACATAAGTCTCAACATAAACTGAAATAAACCTCAAATAAGTCTCAAAGCATAAGATAAATATTGTCTAGATAGCTGCAAGTAATGTCTCCTTTAAAGGAATAGTCTCCTCTAAAACCTCTAGTGTATAGTATGCATCTATACCCGGTCCATAGTGTAGTACAAAAATCCTCAAGATCCTCTGGAAAAAATATCCAGTCAGGATTGGAGCGAAGTACAAGCACTAACAGCAGTTCCACATATATTGACAAAAACTATAACACAGTGCAAAGAAATACAAGACAGATATGAATACTGGCAATAAGAAATACTGGAATAATGAAGTACTGGAAATAAATGGAATAGATGGAATACTGGAACATATGTCATCATCAATGTACATCTAGCAATGAAATAGAAATACAAGTACATGCTAGAATAATTAACTGGTATATATGTGAATGCTAGAATCATGACTAGAACATAAGGAATGCTATATCAATATACTAGAGATACATGTCAAGAATATCTAACTAAGTGTATGAAATATCAGCATATCATGTGATCGGCTTGGGACTGATCATGCTTGCTATGTATGACTAGCTATAATTCATGTAAGGTCAGGCTAACCATATGAATAGCTATGATGCAAGCAATAGTCAGGCTAGTCACACATAACAGGCTATGAGGCATATAATGGTCAGGCTGTACCGACGTGAGGTGTGGGTGAGCTATGATGCATGTAAAGTTTGGATATGATCACATAAGCTACTAATATTTTCTCGTTTTTCCCAGCTAGCACGATGGATTCCAAATCACGACTCCTCGTGACAGGTCTCGATAATGCCAACTCGTATATACAATAGTGTCAGAATCATGTACGCTATACAACAAGAGTTATATAGATAATCAACATAATGGAAACTGTCAGAGAATGTACTCGCCTGTGGTCCTTAGCTGGCAATACCAATGTCCTGGTTCCAAAGTATCGTCTGAATAATCCAACAGTCATATAGACATATCATATAACACAATACTGCATCAGACATTACTCTAACACACAATCAACACTATGATCTCAGAGACTACGATAGGGGGGTCACGTCTGTAGTTGATGTGCATAACAGACAGTCGATGATACGGGTTTGCCAGTACGTCGGTATATATATGGCAGTCTGCTAACATGTTATCTGGTCACAGGTCAATGTAACTACGGGGTATCCGTGGTCACATTCAAGTCATTTAGTACATATAATACGTAGTACATAATATTATATAGCAATAACATTAACTCTAATTAATTGCAACTTATAATAGATATAGGTATATATATTTTTACTTACAATATACATATACACCAAATTAAATACATATATAATGCATATACATATGTATATATATATACTAATTGAGTTCATACTATATATATATATATATATATATATATATATATATATATATATATAAACATATATATACCAATGTACCTTCAACATATACTAATACGTATGCCAATACGTACATACAAATCATATACCAATCCCATCATATACTAAATACACCATGGCTACATATGTATTCAGTACGATGAAGATCTACGCGTATGCGTGTACGTGTATATGCACACGAGGGGAAATCAAACTTGGGTACGTGGGACAAGACGTACGCATCGAGGTCATTGCGGGGTGCTAGTGTCTGTTGGCAGCAGGTCAGTGGCTCCGGGCTTCTCCTGTTCAGCGGTCGTCGACGGTGTAGTGAGTCCGGGCGACGTGTACAACGGGGATGGCGAGGTCCGGGCTGTGCAGGCGAGTTCTGGCTGGTCTAGTTGCTGTTTTTAGTGCTTCGGCGAAGGACGAGACGGGTGAGGGTCGAAGTCCGGCGGTCTTCAGTTCAGCGGGTTCGTCGAAGTCAGGTTGCTGTAGAGAGCAGCGAGTCGTCGGGCTTCAGCAACAGTGCAGGCGGTTGTCGGTTGCGTCGTTCTTGCGTCGTGGAGGGGATGAAGTCTATCGGGGATAGGAACAGTCGAGATGGATAGTGGTGGCGACCGGCGGGGTCGCGCGTTGTCTGGGCGGAGGAGATCGGTGAGTCGGTAGGGTTGTCGTGTGGAGGAGGGGATGAAGTGCTACTGCAGACGATCGGCTCCGGTCGAGGGGGGTTGGTCGACGGCATTCAGTGGGTGTAGGTCGGGGTTGTCGTCGACAGGGAAATGGCCGACGGGTTGATGGGAACAAGGGAATCGGATGAATATAGGTTTTAGGTTTTAAGGAAAAGAAAAGAAAAATAAAGGAAAGGAGTATTTATAATGGGTTTGCGTTGACCTAGGAATAGGCTTGGTCAAATCCCTCTTGGGATTGGGCCTTGTCATAGATGTTTTCAAGGGCTAGGATTCAAATGAATTTAATGAATTTGCTAGAATTGCATTGGTTCAAGGTTTTTGAAGGCCATGGTTCAAGGTGGTTGATGTTGCATTGCACACTCCCGAAAATTATGAAAAAAATATACATAAAGGAGAAATGGGTTTATTTAAGTATCGTATCCAACGGGATGGATACCTCAATGCACTTTTGCACAAAAGTGCCCAATAATAGGAAAATTGCACAAAGTGAGATTTATGAATTTTAATTTATTTAAAATAAATGCAAGTGGTGTTCTAAAATAAATTACAAGTACAAGGGGCTGAATTTAAGTAGAATACAAGTGTTATGAATGAAGTAGACTCATAATAGAATATTATCCTAATTTGGGTTGCTCAAAATAGGTCGAGGTCATGTCTCCAATTCGATTGGAACACACAAGGGTACGAAGTTAGATTTATAGGAAATTAATTATAGTCGGTCGCGACGAATGCTATGCGACTAAAATAAAGCACAATAAGACATGGTTATGAGTCTTACAAAGATCAAAGTAACAGTTTGGCACATCTAGGACAAGGGTGTGAAATCAGTTGGAAGACAATGGCTAGTGTAGTGTTCTAATTATTGAAGCAACGATAAAGTGCAGCAATCAAATAAAAATCATATTAATATAATTAATTATCATGCAATTTATTTATACATTAATTAAAAAAAGATGAAAATACCCCTAATCTAAAATCTGGGGATGACAAGTCTACCCTCCTTAAAAGAATTTCGTCCTCGAAATTAAAATAAACTAGCACAAGAGCAACGATCAAACAATGAATATATCTCAAGTCTCGAAGAGATACGGATACTGCTCGCACATTTTGTCCTCTCACTCCCAGGTTGACTCTCCTGGAGAGTGATGTCTCCATGCAACACGAACCAAGGGAATAGTCTTCCCCAGCCACCTTCCCGCCGGAGCACGGCGAGCCGACCTCCCTCACAGCCAGACTTCCCATAACCACCAGTCTGCCTCCATCCTCCTCTGCGTCGTCTCTACTCTACGGCCTTCCTCTCTGCAATACACCGCCATCAACACAGCCGAGCCCCGACACCCCCATGCTATGCATCGCCTACACCCTACCGGGACATCCCTTCACCAGTCGACATCTCCTCCATCCATCCCCTATATTCTTGACTCACCATTACCACCGTCCCCATCATCTTCCCCGAGCTTCGAGCATCCAACCTCCCTCCGAGCAACCCCCTCCGCCTGAGCACCCGCAGACCTTGTCCCCGACCCCTCCCATCTCCGGTCGTCATCACCGCCGAGCACCATAGAGCCATCGCCTCTCCCTGACGACCACGACCACGCCACCTTCGCCTGAACCCCGACTCCTCCTCTTCCCTCCTTTCTTCGGTGAACACTCTACTAAGCACAGCCGACTTCTCCACCTATTCCCTGTTCTTCTTCCCGACTCCCCGGTCAGTTCTCTACCGAACACCCGGCCATCTCTGGCCACCCCCGTCCTCATCACAGCAGCCTCACCCGCCTTTCTCCCCTCGACAGTCGCCTCGCCGAGCCTCTCCCCTCCGGCAGTAAGCCAAAGCTTCATCATCATCATCATCATCACCATCATCATCATCATCATCATCACCTTCGTCATTATCATCATCATTATTTGATAATAAATGAAAGAAATGAGACTAGGTTTATACGAAACCCTTTTTTTGGTTTACAAACAAGAAAAAGAAGTACAATTAATCCTATACGAGGATGTTTAAGTACAAAAAATTGATTCTGGGGAAATATTGCTATAGGAGTCAGATCTGCGGTCGATCACTTTGTCCCTTGGACCACACGATGATGAAGAAGTGTCGTAGAAGACGAAACAAAAAGCTTCAAAGACTGCAGGAGGGGTTGAACTTTCGTTGCCAAAGCTCTCTCTATATGCTCTCTTGACCTTAACCTCTGTTGTTCTTCCACTCAGATTCTGACCTTTTGACCTTGGACCTCCGTGGACGGAGGCCTCTATTTATAGGGTTCAGCTACCGTCGGCGTAAAAACCGAATAGCGGAGAGAGCTGCACCTTTTACGCGGCGGTTATAATAACTGCTACCCACGTATAAATGATCTCCTGTATTGGCGTGTGACGTGTGTCCCATTACGGGATAATGCGTATAATCGCTCATCGAATATCACGACATGCAAGCCAAGTAGATAACTGCTCCTCGCGTAAAGATGGTTGGCATAAAAGCCAAATAACTGTCTCGTTGGCGTAAAAGCCAAATAGCTGCTCTGATGGCGTAAAGGCCAAGTAGTAGTCAAGTTGGCGTAGAAGCCGAATAACTGTCATATTGATACAGAAGCCAAGTAGCTGTATAAAGCTTGATGCTCAAATATAGCCCGAGTTGGCATAATTCGAGGAGATAGCATACGACGTACTCCTATAGTTGAAAAATAGCCAGGTCGACGTATTTCAAGGAAGTAGCGTACATCGTGCTCCTATAGCTAAAAATAGCTTGATTGGCGTAATGTGCGAGGATGGTGATGTGGACGTATTAGTCCGAATTATGGCTCACCCAGTCTTTGAAAATAGAACCAAATCTCATGCATTAAATGCAGAGATCTGCCCCCATCTCGTGCATTAATTGTAGAGACGTGCCTCGAGCTCTATACAAAGAACAGCTTTTGACGTGGCGGTGGGTTTTGTCTCTTCCTGAGCGTAAAAGCTTACCTCTGCCGATATAAAACAGGCAGCATATCCCTTGGATGTGTAAATGATTTCTTATATCAAGGATTGTGTCACTAAACGACTGTTTGGGGCTATGTGCAGGATCATCATAACAGCCATCCTCTCGGTCGTCGTGCAGTACTCTTTGTCAGGAGTCAGGTTCACTGCTTGATCTGACAGGTTCATTCGAGGAATACGAAGAGATCCTCGTACAACTTCCCGCTGTATTAAAAGCAAGCAGGTTTTTACGCCAAAGTGGCAATGTAACAACCCTTTTACGCCGAAGCAGTCTGGAAATACTACATTACGCGGGCTGTTTTGGAGCTATGCTTTACGCTGAATAGCGTTGAAGCTCTGCTGTATGCCAATGGTTCTGGAATCATGTTTCTCGCCACCTCAGCGCTGGAGCTCTACTTTACGCGGGCTTCCTGCTTGTTGAGGGTTTTTTACGCGTATTATTCCCCAGCATATTTTTCATGCTTCTACAAGACCCCCTTCAAAGTTTTCAAATTCCTCGTAATTTGAAACACTTTGAATGAAGCATGAAACGGTCAAGTTTGACTCGTTCCACGAGGCTGATTTCTCGACAGATTTTTAGGAGTTTGTTGGGATTCAGTATGTTCTCCTCTGCCTATATAAAGGCGAGTGGGTTAACCTGTTTTTCCACACTTACTTCACCAAAAAGAGTGATGGTTGCCGAGATTCGTCGTGCTGACTTGAGGAAGAAGAAGATCATGTTCTTCTAGCATGTAAGAAGCCGTAGAAAGAGGCATCTTCGAGCAAATGTCCTCTGCAATGATGGATCATGGAAGGATATCATAGCTTCCTTTGCTCGGGATGATCAGCAATTTCATATGGCAATTCATCCAGGAGAGAGGAAGGGTCATATTTGACCACATATCTTACAAGTTGTATTTTCTCCCGTTACGGCGTTGGCCGAGGATAGGCAGTTTGGCCCTGTCTTCCAGTATTGAGTTGGGTCCTGAACACCCAATACAATTTCTAGGGCATGCCTGTCATGGCGTATGGAGGATGGGCTTGAATAATTTAGACAAGCCCAGTTCTGTATCCTCCCGCCATTAATCATTTTCTTGTTCATCGACTGTGGAAGTCGATGAACTGCTGTAGAAGACGAAAAAGATCTCCACCAATATAAGAATCTGGCAAAATAGATTCTTGGTGTGATCTTAAATAAAAATAAGAAACCCTTTGTAGAAAAAAGGATTTTCATCATATGTAATCATGAAGATGAAAAATCCTTTGTAGACTGGATTTCCATCATATGTAATCATGATTAATAAAATTGTCTTCTTTTACGCATCTGATAATTTGCCATATTTGCTGTGAGAAAGTCTGAGTAGTGTGCAACTTTGATATGTCTGAATAGTTTTACGCCGACTCTGATAAAAGAATATCTAATCTCGTCCTGTCTTTTACGCGTAGCAGGAGACGCGTAGAAAACTCCTTAGCATTTAAGTTGAAAATCCAAACTGTCATACTGTTTTAGACGAGGAGTCGTGTAGAATTTCTGAACTGTCACTTTTAATGCGAAGGATTCTTGTTCAGATCATCATCTTCAAGAATAGTTTCCCGAAAATCCTTTGGAAAAGGCGAGAAATTTCTGTCGACCAAGCCATACTTGAACTTTTGTAAAGTATTCTGATTGGACTTTGGATGAACTTCCAAATGACCCAAGAAGAAGAGTCATCTTCAATGTTGAACCCTGTATATTTCAGGCACTTGGAATATTTTGCAACCAAAAAAAAATGGGCCTCTTCTGTGTGGAACCCTTGTAATTGGCTGTCTGTAGCTTTCGAGCGTAGAATCGTAGATTTGTAGCCTCTGAGCCTAAAAAACTTCTGAGCGTAAAATCATAGATTTGTAGCCTCTGAGCGTAAAATCGTAGGTTTGTAGCCTCTCAAGCATAAAAGCTATCGAGCGTAAAAGCATCCGGGTGTAAAACCATAGACTTATAGCCTCTGAGCGTAAAATCGTAGATTTGTAGCCTCTTGAGCGTAAAAAGCTCCATAGCGTAAAATCGTAGATCTTTCTGCGCAAAATTTTTTTGAATCCGCTGACTGTCCGTCTTTCCGAAATGATAGGCTGACGTGGTCCCAAATCATAACAGAATATTAAATATCGGATTTGGTTAGGGATTCGAAGAGTTATCCAAACTCTATAAATAGTTCAAGGGTTGGAGAGAGAAAACTTTTATCTGCCTTCACGAAACCCTTGCTTTCCAAGAACCTTTCTTCTTCGTCTCCTTCTTAAAAACTTAGAATCGCCATGGCCCCTAAACAGTCTTCTACTGCTAAGGGAAAGAAGGCCGCTTCTTCTTCCCGTTCTACTGTTCCAGCACAAGCAACTCCCATTAGACTGAACGAGCCTCGATCGGAACGCAGCGCTCCGCCGTCGAGCTGTACTCCGGATATTACAGGTAGAGACTTCGGAGGAGAACAAAAAATCCTTCGCACACGTTGTACATGCACGTGCAAGGTCCTCTTTCGTACTGAGAGCCTCTTCGAGGAAGATGATGTATGAAGGGGTTTTATCGTTACGCGCACATTCCTAATGTGTCGGCGTAAAAACTCCAAATTTTTGCAGTCTAGTATAAAAACTCAGACTGTCAAAATTTGGCATACACTACAAACTTTGAGTTTTACACCCTGGATGAAAATTCCAGCGTACAAACTCGAATTTTGGCAGTCTGGCGTAAAAGCACAGACTATTAAGTTTTGACGTATACTGCCAACCTTGACTTTTACGCCTCGGAAATAGGTTCTGGCGTAAAAGCTCAAGTTTTTATAGTCTTGGCGTAAAAGCATTGACTGATAATCTTTGGAGCAAATTGTAAGAGTGTAATGTCTAGTGTAGAAACTGACTTGTTCTCTTGCGTTTTGTAGTGGACTTGCAGATCTCTCCATTGGCTGAAGTTATGGGCTCTGCTGCCGGGATGTTGAGCTCAAACTATCTAAAGGATTTGTCGCATGTGACATTCCCTATTTCTGGAGCCAATTATCCTGAAGAGAAGGGAATTCTGATATCGTCCCAAGGAGAGCGCATGCTGCTGAGTATGATCAGTGGGGAACCCCTGACATACATAGACGGGACGGAGTATAAGAAATCGGGTTTCTTATTTGGGGATGTGATCGACAAACAACCCCAAACCAAGCCCAAGAAGGAGGATTGGGTGTTTACTACTGAGGGCATGGTGATGTATTTGCCCAGTATGCCTAGGGATTACCCCATCTCTGCATTCTTCCACGCCACCCATCCTAGAAAGATGTCATGGATTCTGACTCCCGATCTTCACAGCCGTCTGGGAAAAATTTTATACAGCAAGGAGTACTACGGAGGGGCCTATATGAGCCGTCCCTCGGGCCCTGTTATGCCCTTTAGGGGATTACTGCTGGGTTGTGTCCTGAGTGAGGATACGTCACTGATCCAGCCGGTTCTGATGTTGACCTTCTGCAATGACTTCATGGGACAGGGAGGAATGTACCCCAGGGTCAACCCTCGGACTAGCGGATGGCTTAGCCCAGTAAATCTTCGATGGGCCAGTTTGACTGCCTGGGCCCTGAAGCACTTCCATACGGAGCTGGAAAGTATAGGCTTGTTCGCGGCTGTGAGCACCACAAGTGTTGGGCTGCCTGTCAATCCCAACCTGTTGCTAGCCTTGATGGAGCGGTACAACTCGCTCACCGGGACTTTTGCCACTCCGCTAGGGGAGTTGGGCCTGGCCCTTCATGAGATGGCAGAAATTTCAAGACTGCCAATAGGGGACACTCCTTATGAGGAGTATGTCCCTACAAACCGGGAGTTGAGGGATATAAACCCTCGGGCGGTGGCCGTATATCAGGAGTTGATGTGCCACTATCTTGCCTGTACCACTTTCTATAAGGAGCCTTCTGATTTGGCTCACATCAACAAGTGGGCCACCTATCTTTTCTTCCACCAGGCCAGAAATGTTAAGCCAGACAAGGTGGTAGATAGCCAAGATAGGCCCTTGAACCTCCTAAGCATGCTGAATGCCAACACTGTCGATGACCTTATTAAAGACGCAGGGGCTTCAGATCATGTTTTTGACGAGGAGGTAGGGGGTTATGCTGCAGGCATGAAAGCCTTCAGTTATATGAGGCATTATCGTAAGCCTCTGTCGAAGGAAGCTCAATTGGCTGGCTTCCTCTCTGTCTGGCTTCGTCGTTGGGTAGTGCCCGGTATAGCGTCTGCAGGTTGCATCCATCGCAACACTTTATGGCCTGCAGTGCGTTTAGTGTTCGGAGCTAGACTGGGCCTACTTTCTGCTATGGTATGTAGGATACAGGCAGGCCTGAGGGCCCTGACTGATGGACTACTCGCTGATGAGACGCAGCATAAAAGCTTTCCCAGGGTAGAATTACCATTCCTATAATTGATGGGATAATTAATTCTTCACAATGCCCGAGCGATGTCTCTCGGTTCCGCCAACAGTTCAGGAAATAATTTCTTGCTGAATTACAAGAATTCCTCTTGGAATGTGGCGACCGTCACAGATTGCCGGCGGGCGTTAAACGTAGTCCACAGCTGGAAGATCTTCTGTATCGTTCCCCCCGTACACATCAATCAACAGGGGAGGAAACTTAAGGATGAGGGCCATGGGAGGACCATTCTTTCTCCTGAAGCCTTCTATTGGTTGGTCTGCATTAGACCTTCCCATTTGCTATATAGAAGTGATAACCACTGCATCTTGGAGCCCTGTCTGCCCAGTCGGTTCGCCAGGCAGTTTGGGTATGATCAATTGCGTGTGGAGAATGCCATCACTAGCCTCAAGTCCAGAGGTGGACTTATCGATGGAGCCAGAGGGTGGCGGTATTTCATCATGGGCTGTACTGGCACAACTTTTGTGGTGCCCGCAACTTCTCTTTCTATGGAGCTGCGTATGCTTCACTCATACGCGCAGTTTTATGCATCCATCAATACATTCCATCGCGATTTTGATATGCATAGAAGTTTTAGGATGCCCTCCCATAGGTCTACTACAAGGGAAGAAGTTCCGTCTGTTTCCTCGGATGAGAATGAGGACATCGCTGGGGCAGACGAATTCTTGACGATAATACCGAGAGGCGTACTAGCTCTGCCTGCAGAGCCTCTGGTTATCCCCCATAAAAGGAAGGCTTCTGCTCCGAAAGAACCTTCTCCTCGTAAGAAGAAGGTCGTCAGAGGTCTGAAAAAGGCCTCGACCAGGGGGGCTCCTAGGAGCGAGCCTGTCGTCTCCTCTATTGGGGATGACTCTTTGATTAGAGGTCCTTTGCCTATTAGAGAGGGAACATCCATAGTTCCGTCTGACAGTGCCGAAGATTATTTGCTCGAGATCGCTGCTACTACTACTGCTTCAAATAGTGCTACGAGATCGCCTTCGAGGCCGAGCGTAATAAGGTTTCAAATACCTTTATCCAGACCAGTAACGGGAGTAACCCCTACCGCGTTTGTAAGTATATCCAGCGAGATTCCACCCGATGAGCCTCGAGTGGATCTTGGTAAAGACCTGGAAAAATACCTGCCAGTGTCAGTTGGCGCACCCTCTTCTCCAGGTATGACAGCTCGCTTAGCATCATTAAGAAATAATTTAGCTGTACTGGCTGCGGACGCGACATATATACCGTCGGCCATGGGTAAATGTCGTCTTTACGCCTCTTTTAGGAAAATTGACATCAGTTTGATATTAACTTTCTCTTGTCTTCTTTGCTGGTGAAGACATCTACGGGGAGGGCGGAATAGACGCAACCTTTGACTTTGTTGCGGCTCCTGCCGGTGAAACGGTGGTGCTCGACCTTGAAGAGGCAATATTTTTGGGTGCTGGCTCGTCCAATACAGTCCCGATATCTTCAGAGAAGGAAGAGCCTGTTATCTCGACGGTGCCTCCTTCGTTGAGTATGCCACCAGCTTCAACTGTTGTTGGCGCCTCTTCTTTTTTCGTGCCATCTGTTGAAGCAACGACTGTGGCAACATCCTCTACAGTTATTCCTGGAGGGAGATTTACCGATATCGCAGCCACTCCCAGCGTCCATTCGAATTTTGCCATGCTAGTTGAGCAGTATACTAGCGTTTTCTATATCACTTTGAAAACGCTGATATCAATGGTGCTGGAGAAGAACCTATGCTTCGAGGCTCTGAAGATGTCCTCCCAGCTTGCGATAGCGCCGATCAGAAATTTTAATGATGCTGGAAGAGCTGATGCGCTGGAGCAAATAGTTAATGGTTTAGAACAACCCATTAACGAATATTTGCAACTATCCCGAGGCAGCATTGATGACCTAATTCAGACTGAGTATGACTCCATGACTGCGGAACTTGCTCGTAAGATAGAATTGCTAAATAAATCCATCCAGGGACAACAGCAAGAGATGGATAAAGTGCAAGCAGTCTTGGTAGAGGTTACTCCTTATTTAACTGAGTGCTGGGCCGAACGTGAGGAAAATGAAGCAAGAGTTCGAGAATTAGAAGCTGAACTCGCTCAGGTAAGGGAGAGGCTTCTCAAGACATCGATAGTTCATGATGTGTTTGAGGGCCAAGTGAAGACAGCTCAGCAGAACTTGGCACATGCGGGTGTCATCTGCGCAGATTATGTTAATGCTTTGTCCGAACTATCTTCCTTGAACAATGAGGAGGCAAGGCTGGAGTGGGCTCGCGCTAACGTCTTGAGCTCCAGGAATGAGAGGATGGCTGCTTTGGCGCGACAGATTCGCGATTTAACTGCTCCTCCTCAATGATGTACCTTTTTGCTTCTTCTGTAATTTGCTTTTCTTAGAGATAATAAAGATACTTCTTCTGACTTTATGGACCCATCATTTTGGAATATAAATGATAGGCTAGGGTGAAAGTGATATCAGAGGTAATATGGACGTGATATACTTTCGGTAAGCTTCAGCTAGATATATCTATTCAGAGGTTATATGGACATGATAGAATATGATCCAACTAAACTTGTGTACAAAACCTTATCAGAGGTAATATGGACGTGATAGGTTCTGACGTTTCAAATTAGTTAAATATATCTATTCAGAGGTCATGAAAACATGATAGAATATGATCCAACCAATTTTTTGTATGTAGTATTGTCAGAATGAGATCTTCACCATAGTCCGCTTTAAGCGAGGGACATTAAGCGTAGTACCTCTTCAGGAATTTGCTGTTGATAGGGGTCATTATTAGGTCTCCATTGGGCTTGGTCAATCTGTAAGCGCCGTTTGAAAATGTCATTTCAATCACGTAAGGGCCCTCCCATTTGGGCTGGAATTTACCCTTACTCTTGTGTGTAATAATCATTGGCCTTTTTACAGCTAGAACTAGCTCGCCAACTTTGAACACTCTCTCTTTCACTTTTCGATTGAAAGCTCTAGGGATGCGCGCCTGGTAGAATGCAATGCGCTGTTGAGCTTGAAAGCATTTCTCATCTAATCCTTCTAGTTCTTGAAGTCGTAGTCGATCATTATTTGCCTGAGTCAACTCATTAGCCACTGCTATTCTGAGTGATGGAATTTGGATTTCAATAGGGAGAACTGCTTCACTCCCGTAGACTAATAAGAATGGGGTACAACCCATCGATGCTCGTACCGTTGTGCGGTATGTCCAGAGGCATTCTCCTAGCTTCTCGTTCCAATATCTTTTGTTTGAAGTGACGAACTTCTTCAAGAGTTTGATAATGATTTTGTTGAAAGCTTCGGCCAAACCATTAACAGCAGGATTGTATGTTGTAGAGGCCATATTTTGTATCCGATTCTTATTGCAAAATCGGTGAAATGCTTGGCTGATGAATTGAGGCCCATTATCATGAATTATCCTTCGAGGTATCCCAAAGCGATAGATGACATGATGCTTGATGAAGCTGATCACGTTGGATATTTTTACTTCAGCAAGAGGGATCGCCTCTGCCCATTTGGAGAAATAATCCTTGATGGCCAATATGAACCGATGACCTCTGGAAGAAGACGGGTGAATAGGACCAATGATGTCCATACACCATGCTTCAAAAGGCCAGGATACAATCATAGGATGTAAATGTTCAGAAGGCTGATGTATAAAATCTATATGAATCTGACAAGCTTTGTATTGTCTTGCATATTTTATTGCATCTGTGATTATAGTAGGCCAGTAATAGCCCATCCTCCTGATACGATCCTGTAGCTTAGGACCGGGTTGATGTGCTCCATATACGCCGTCGTGAGCTTCACGGATAATCCGCTGTGCATCATCCTCGGAGAGACAGCGTAATAGTAGTCCATCGTATGTTCGACGATATAGACATTGTGAAGATGCATCAAAATAGAAGCGTAATGATCGTCTTTTGATGGATACTGCTTCTTTAGGATCCTCTGGCAAGATTCTGTATGCTACAAAATCTATAAAGGGACTTCTCCAATCTCTTCTAGGAGGAACCGTGTTCACAGCATAGCTGCGTTCTATGTGAAAGTTATTTTTCATACAAAATAAATCTCTGTTAAGAAGGATCACCGAATTCTGTCTTCTTATAGGAATAGCTAGATCTGCAGCTAGACTGGCCAGGGCATCAGCTTCCAAATTTTGAGATTGAGGCACATGCTCTAGGAAGAACCATTTGAAAGACATGGCTATCTCGATCGTTGCTTGGTGATAAGGAATGAGGTCTGGATTGCGGACTTCATATGTTCCTCTGACTTGATTGACGATCAGCTAAGAATTACCGAAAGCTTCCAAGTATTCGACATCTAATTCCTTAGCGACTTGTAACCCGATTAGCAGGGCATTATATTCTGCCACATTATTAGAGCAGGGTTCGCTAAGAGAATATGCTCGGTAGATGACGAGTTTATTAGGAGTGACTAGAACAATTCCTACCCCTGACACCACGTTTCCCTTAGGACCAGTCCTGGAGGAACCATCGAAGAATAGCTGCCAGGTAATGCCTTCTATTGCGGAATTACATTCTGCAACTTCGTCGGGAATATCCTCGTATAGTTTAGAGGTTTTCGGAATTGGATGAGCAGCTAAGAAATCAGCCAATGCTTGGCCTTTGATAGACTTATGAGGGACATACACCATATCATATGGTGTTAATAACATCGCCCAAGTCGGGAATTAAGAGCACTTGGCTTGTTCATCAATACCCGAAGAGGATTGATCCTAGAGATGATATGAATAGTTTGGCCGGTGACGTAATGTCTCGTCTTCTGAATGGCGAACATTAGGGCCAAGCATTATTTTTCTACTGGATTGTACCGGTATTCAGCTTCGACCATCATCATGCTTAAATAGTAGATAGCCTGTTCATGACCCTTATCGTTCTTCTGTGTGAGGAGAGCTCCCAAAGAATGATCCATTGCTCGAACATATAACAAAAATGGTCTTTCTATGACAAGAGGCACCAGAACTGGAGGATTAGTGAGGTAGCATTTGATATCATTAAACGCTTGCTGACAGGCTTTGTCCCATACGAAGGATACGCCTTTCTTCATGAGTCGTGAAAAAGGTTGACATCTCCCAGAGAGGTTGGATATGAATCTCCGGATATAAGCCAGACGACCTTAAAATCCCCTGAGTTCTTTCAGATTATGGGGTGGTCGTATTTCTAAGATGGCCTTCACTTTATCAGGGTCCAATTGAATGCCTTTAGCGGTAATGACAAATCCCAGGAATTTGCCACTGGATACACCAAGAAAGGACTTTGTAGGATTCATTTTCAGTTGGTGTTGGCGCATCAACTCAAACACTGTCTTCAAGTCTTGGATATGATTATCCTTGATGCGGCTTTTGACAACTATATCATCCACATAACATTCTACTGTTTTGCGTAAGTGCTCATGAAATATGTTACTCATAGCTCATTGATATGTAGCCCCGGCATTCTTCAGTTCGAAGGGCATGACCGTGTAGTAATATACCCCCAGAGGCATCCGGAAGGCAATATGCTTCTCATCTTCAGGATTCATCTTAATCTGATTGTATCCTGAGAATCCGTCCATGAAAGACATGCACTCGAAACCGCACGTATTATCGATCATGACGTCTGTAATAGGAAGAGGGAACTCGTCTTTAGGACAGGATGCATTCAGATCTCGGAAATCAATACAAATACGCACTTTTCCATTTTTTTCATGACTGGGACAACATTGGCGACCTAGTCAGGATGTTGTTCTTCCCGGATGAACCCGCAGGCTATCAACTTCTTGATTTCAGCTTCAATGGCGTCCATCATATCCGGGCGGAACCGGCGTTGGTGCTGCTTTACATGCTTTGAATTGGGCAGTATATTGAGCTTATGAGTAGCCACTTTTGGATCAAGACCTGGCATATCCTCATAATTTCACACAAAGACATCGATATATTCTTTTATCAGCTGGATTATTTTTTTCCTTTCTTCTTCGGAAAGATTGTTACTGATAAATATAGATATTTGGTGAAGTTTCATCTCTAACATCGTTTTGGATAACTTTATCTTCAGTGGGCGGTTCTCTCTGCTCGAACCTAAATTCCCATTGTGTATCCATTTGCTGTACCCAGGAGTCATTTTCAAACGGTTCAGATTCTTGTTCGTCTGCTTCGAGAGAATCTGTCAATGCCGTAATTTCTGATGATGCTCGTTCGAGATCAGCATGTGAGCCGGAGGACGACGAGCTATCTTGAGAAGAGGAAAAGATATCCTTACTTGACTCAGAAGTTGCAAAGGAAGGGGTATACCCTAACCCAAAACGAGTTCGTTGACAGTAGGGATCACCGTGCAAAGGCATTCGTCTGCCTTTCCCATAGTTGAGACCTGGTTCCAGATTCAAGTCATAACCTATACTTTGCATAATCTTCAAATCTTGTGGGCTATATCTGTGAACCTGCATTTTTCCAGCATCGGACTCATGGGTATCTTCTTGTACAGTCGGTTTATTGCGCATGCGACCGAAGAATATTGGATGTTGACTACTGCGAGTAGGCGGGACAATAAAGATAGAATCCTCATGTGGCCCATATATCGAGATAACATTTGATGGTAACGCTACTTCCCACACATACGGATGATAGGAGTCTATAGCTTTCAAGAATTTTTGTGCTATAGGTTCTATATCGTTATGGGGAGAGGATTCCTGATTTGAAATTTGAGCGTCAATATACTGGAAAAGAGGATCTTTATTATCGTCAAAAACTACGTTCCCGGTTATATTTACATCAGTTGGCTGCTTGTTACGCCGGAGGTTGATGACCAAAGGTTGAGATTTCTGGTTTAAAGTGATCACTAGGGGATTACTTCCTCCTCCTGATTTGGTCTTGTTCAAGTGGATAGCCATGGGTTCCATGACTTTCGGACGAGTGGTCCGCCCTTTCACCTTGATTGACAAAGGCTGCTCAGCAGAGGGTTCTTCTGGCTCCCGATGGGATTCCTCTTCCGTCTTGCCTGACACCTCCTTCATGTAGTCTTGGGTGTACAATATGGTATCAGAGTAGTAGGATTCTACTCCTTTGAACGTGTTAAGGTCAGAAACTCTGTTTGTACTGTTCCTTGGGCGTCTACATATTTTAAGCATTGATGTAGAGTCGAAGAAACAATATTGTGATCGTGGATCCATGGTCTGCCCAGCAGAATGTTGTAGTATACCTCTGAATCAATGAAATAGCATGTAGCTACTGATCTGAGGTCCCCAATCTGGATCCTCAGACGAATCTTCCCCAATGGCTTACTTTTCCTGGCGTTGAAGCCCACGATTGTAGTGGTGGTGTAAGCCAGTTCGCTGGTAGGAATCCTCAGCGGTCTGAGCAGACTATGAGGGATAATGCTGATCGATGATCCTGAATCTATGTGAATCCGGTCTTCCTCTATGGAACCGACGTATCCGGTGTAATAGAGGGGCCTGTCATGCTTGTTATGTTTCAACAGCATGTCATCTTGAGTGAAAGTGATATTCGGGACCACCTCCATCACACTATGGCATTGAGGACATGGCACAAGTTCTTCATCAAGGGACTTGAGCTGGGTCAAGTATGCCTCCGCCTGCATTAACGCTTCACTCAAGGCTTGACGAGTGTCTTTGGAAAGCCTGAGTAGCTCAAAAATGGACAATCTGGCTGGTGTATTAGCCAATTGGGCCAGAATGTCGAAGTTATATTGTTTTTCTAAACCTTTGTTTTGAATATTCTTCAAAGGTTTATCAAAATGCACTTCTTTTAGCTTGCCCTTGTCCGCCAAAGTTGGTCTAGAAGGACCTGCCTCTGGTATGACAGGTTCAGGTTCTGGAAGTTTGGCAACTGAAGTGTCTGCCGATGCATCTTCCTGATTTCCTCCATAGTCCTTGAGGTAGGCTTTCCCTGAACGGGTTTTGGTAGCCAAAGCCTCTTCTTCTGATGTCGAGGATATCGCAACCATATGACATGGTTTACGCTTCGAGTTCTTTTTAGACTTCGCCTTAACAGCTTGAGTCTCTTCCTCGATCTCTGACACCAGATCTGGATGAACCCACATAATCTCGCCACGCTGGGTAGTTAGGGGTACCAGGTCATGATTTTGACCCCTGGCCGGAGGAAGATTAACGATGTTCATCATTGTCCGGGAAATAGGTACAACACCATCCGGAACTTCTTGAGGGGGCAGATTGCCAAATTGAAGAGAGATCATGTTGGCGGTGACCATCTTCTCGCTATTGCACAGAGTGTTGTCCTTAGCGTCGATCAACTCCTGGATTTTCCTCTTTAGTACATAATACGCCTTTGTGGGGTGATGTATGTACCAATGGAAAATACAGTACTTAGTGTTATTGGTACTGCCGACTTTATTGGGCCGCTTTACCTCTGGGAGGGTAATCTTGCCGCTTTTGACTAGACACTCGAATATGCTCGAAATATCATCGTCGTCAAAAGAGTATTCTTCGATGGGCCTGGAAGCCCCAGGTTTTGTCTGTGTGGCCCCAGAAGTATGCTGCCTGGACATATTGATTGCCAGAGCTTCTTTTCTTTTGGAACCACGAGGATGGTCGCTATTAGAGGATGACCTCTTCCCTCTATCAGAGGTAGAGATCATGATTCCATTATCATGCGCCTTCCGACTGTTGTCTTCAGCGGCTACCGCTAAGATGATAAATGAGGGCCAATCATGGAACTGATATGGTCCTGTGAACACCGAGATCACTGGAAGAAGATTCTTCCTGCAAATGTCCACCAATGCCGAGTCTGGAACTCCGGGAGGCATTTGCAAAGTGTCTTGTCGAAAACGTTCGATGAAAGTGCGAACGTTCTCTTTCTCCTTCTGCTTTACTTCGATGAGAGAGGACATAGACATGTTCATCCCTCCTTCATAGAATCGCGCGAAGAATAGAGTCTTGAAATCTTCAAAGGAAGTAATGTAATTATCCACAAGACTACGGTACCACTGATAAGCCACTCCAGAGAGACAGCCTTTAAACACTCGAGTGAGAAGGGCATCATTCCCTTGCAACAACAATGTCATCATGCTAAAGTAGTTCATGTACTGGCTCGATGGCGTCTTTTCCTCAAACAAAACCATAGCCTGTAGTTTGTATTTAGGAGGGAAAGGGATCTCATCCCAGATAGCTGGGTATGGTTGGTTGATTCCCAATTTCTTGAGCTGGTCCTTATGCTTCAAGGCATCAAATTGGGCTTTCAATTCCTGCATTGCCTGCATCGGATCTTCAGCTGGTAAAGGGACCGCAGAGTGGTGAGAGATCGGTTGTATCGTAACTCCAACAGGAGGCAATACATTCTCCGAGTTAAGAAGTTGAGGAGCCGCTGACTCTTGATCTAGAACAGGCTCCTGGTTTACGTTGGATTATGGTAAGTCCACCCCCACACGTATTTAAGTCGGAGGGACCGATGCTTGGGCTATAGAAGCTGTATGTTAGGTCAGCATCATCTGGTGCATATTCTCCATCATGGAATATATCTCTTTCAGAGATGTCTCCAACACAGCGATGCGTTGCTCAGTACTTCCTGATGGGGAAGCCTCTTCGCGTTTATCTCCAATGGCATAGACTCCCATTTCTCTGGATGTCATTGAAGGGTTAGTATAGGTCTCTGTAGAGATTGAATCTATACTTTCATCATCCGATTCGAGAAACTGGCGACCCCCAGTGTCGGAATCAGAAGAATACGAAGCCGGTTGTCGTGACCTCGAACGGGTGTTTCGAAACACCCCAGCTTCAATGTTCTTAAGGAGTCTATCGAATCTCCTTTGGCTTGGAGTTCTAGAGGGATGACGTCTTGAATTGGACCTTCCTCTAGGAACGTGTGAAGCTATGTTCACTGATGCAAATATAGGCTCTTCTTCCTGGAAAGACAAAGAGTAGTTCAACCGGTCAAAAACTGACCGTTTTGCCTTAGAACAGCAATAATTAACTACAACTTTATTACTATTACAACAGCGCTCCCTAGGGGGTGTAATAGACATGTTGGAAGATCCCCTATCTTTGTGCTTCTGGATCAAGAATTCATGCAAATCGGGAGGATTAATAGAAAAAGAAGAAGAAGAAGAAGAAGAAGAAGAAGAAGAAGGCTTGTTCCTTCTGTCTATATCAGTTGGAATGCGGATATAGGGAACCATAACTCTCTTCCTGCCATATGTATACAGCAGTTCAGCCATGTGTGTAGCACATGATCCATGAGGAGCATATCTATCCGCGAACTGGGCCTTTTTTACGCTGAGGGGCTTGACCTGGCATAGTCTTAAATTTTGCTCAGGATGGCGTAAAACTGAGGAAGTCCTCAATCGGCCATCAGCTTCTTGCGTAATCTGGAGAGCGGCCAGATTTTTCTCTTGATGGCGTAAAGGCCGAGAGGTTGGAAAATCCGCCACTTGTTTTCCCTTGCGGTGATTGCAAGGGCCATCTGCTTTTCTACGGAGGGAAGATGCATTTTTA
The DNA here is from genome assembly GCA_036927795.1 of Iris macrosiphon. Taxonomy (NCBI): domain Eukaryota; kingdom Viridiplantae; phylum Streptophyta; class Magnoliopsida; order Asparagales; family Iridaceae; genus Iris; species Iris macrosiphon. Next base: position 104,713,698 of record JAYESA010000015.1, on the reverse strand, counting down.
CGCGCGGAGTGCGTTTGGAATTTCTGAATTGGCACTGAGGCATTATCAAAAATTTTGTCTGCAACGTCACAAACGGGAGACTAAATTTTATGCGCAGGGTACGGAGTAGACTTCTGGTTTAGCACTGAGGCATTGCCAGAAGTTTTGTCGGCCACGTCACAGATGGGAGACAGAGTTTTACGCGCAGAGCGCGCAGTAGACTTCTGGATTAGCACTGAGGCATTACCAGAAGCTTTGTCTGCCACGTCACAGATGGGAGATAGAGTTTTACGCGCAGGACACGGAGGTTGTGATGCTACAACCTTGTTGGTTGGAGTGAGAGAGCCCGCAGAAATGGTAGAGGATGTCCGGGGCATCCAAACTTTACGCAATTTTCTGCTGTCTTGGACAGAGAGGGAATGAGAGCTACCCCCAGCTTGAAGCATGTCTTCGTAAGCCGAATAGTCGAATTGGATGACCAAGGTCTTCTTCATTGATCCTACTGATACAGCATCGTGTTGAGCAATGGCTTTCTCGTCAGATGAGAAAGTAGTCCCCAACAGAGTCGCCATCTTATGTTTGATAATAAACAAAAAAAATGAGACTAGGTTCATACGAAACCCTTTCTTTGGTTTACAAAAAAAAAGTACAATTAATCCTATACGAGGATGTGTAAGTACAAAAATTTGATTTTGGGGAAATATTGCTATAGGAGACTGATCTGCGGTCGATCACTTTGTCCCTTGGACCACACGATGATGAAGAAGTGCCGTAGAAGACGAAATAAGAAGCTTCAAAGACTGTAGGAGGGGTTGAACTTTCGTTGCCAAAGCTCTCTATATGCTCTCTTAACCTTAATCTCTATTGTTCTTCTACTCAGATTTCGACCTTTCGACCCTGGACCTCTGTGGATGGAGGCCTCTATTTATAGGGTTCAGCTACCGTCGGCGTAAAAACCGAATAGCGGAGAGAGCTGCACCTTTTACGCGGTGGTTATAATAACTGCTACCCACGTATAAATGATCTCGTGTATTGGCGTGTGACGCGTGTCCCATTACAGGATAATGCGTATAATCGCTCATCGAAGATCACGGCATGCAAGCCACGTAGATAACTGCTCCTCGCGTAGAGATGGTTGGCATAAAAGCCAAATAACTGTCTCGTTGGCATAAAATCCAAATAGCTACTCTGGTGGCGTAAAGGCCAAGTAGTAGTCAAGTTGGCGTAGAAGCCGAATAACTGTAATGTTAATGCAGAAGCCAAGTAGCTGTATAAAGCTTGATGCTCAAATATAGCCCGAGTTGGCATAATTCGAGGAGATAGCATACGACGTACTCCTATAGTTGAAAAATAGCCAGGTCGGCGTATTTCAAGGAAGTAGCGTACAACGTGCTCCTATAGCTGAAAATAGCTTGATTGGCGTAATATGCGGGAATGGTGATGTGGCCGTATTAATCCTAATTATGGCTCACCCAGTCTTTGAAAATAGAACCAAATCTCATGCATTAAATGCAGAGATCTGCCCCCATCTCGCACATTAATTGCAGAGACGTGCCTCGAGCTCTGTACGAAGAACAGCTTTTGACGTGGCGGTGGGTTTTGTCTCTTTCTGAGCGTAAAAGCTCACCTCTGCCTATGTAAAACAGGCAGCGTATCCCTTGGATGCGTAAATGACATCTTATATCAAGGATTATGTCACTAAACGACAGTTTAGGGCTCTGTACAGGATCATCATAACAGCCGTCCTCTCGGTCGTTGTGCAGTACTCTTTGTTAGAAGTCAAGTTCACTGCTTGATCTGACAGGTTTATTCGAGGAATACGAAGAGATCCTCGTACAACTTCCCGCTGTATTAAAAGCAAGCAGGTTTTTACGCCAAAGTGGCGATGTAACAACCTTTTTACGCCGAAGCAGTCTGGAAATACTGTATTACGCGGGCTGTTCTGGAGCTATGCTTTACGCTGAATAGCGTTGAAGCTCTATTGTAAGACAATGGTTCTGGAATCATGTTTCACACCACCTCAGTGCTGGAGCTCTACTTTATGCGGGCTTCCTGCTTGTTAAGGGTTTTTTACGCGTATGATTACCAGCATATTTTTTATGCTTCTACAATCATCACCTTCATCATCAACATCATCGTCATCTTCACCAGACCCTCGACCCGTGCACCAAGATTCATAGCTTACCCTCTTCTGTGATTTTGTGTGTACATGTGTGAATGGTATTAGGTTTAGAATATTATTTCATGATAGTTTAGTCGATGTGCGTTGTGTCACCCTGTGTTGGTGAACCTAGTAACTAGTATGCGTGTGCGTACATGCATGTATGCATATAATAATTAGTTTAATATATATATATATATATATATATATATATATATATATATATATATATATATATAACCCATGGGAATTGATTGCTAGTACTAGGTTTGGCTGTTATATATATATATGTATGATGTATGACCCTAGGTTTTAACTGTGTATATCCCGTAGTTGCATGAGACCATGAGTGTTAATTATGGGTACCCTGTGTTGCATATGACCATGTAATCCTGAATATTAGTGAATTGTCTGCCTCGTGTACACCGACGTACTGGCTTAGACAAGTGTTAGTGATTGACTGTCTTATTATGCATATTAGTCAAAGACGTGACACCCGTGCAAATTAGACGCACACTTGACCCTGCTAGTTGACTAGTTGTCACCCTTGCGTAGTTCCGAGCGTAGTGTAATTATGTTTGTATGTGTGCTAGTGTAATGGCTTATGCTATATTGTATTATATTATATGTATATAGGACCATTGGATCATCTTGTAAGACTTCAGGAGCAGGACATTGGTATTGCCCGCTTAGGACCCCAGGCGAGTACATTCTCTGATAGTTTCTTGTTTATGATATCCTCTATGTTCATTGTATTTAGTGTAGATATCCATATTTTTTGACACGATGGTTACACAAATTGGTATATCCGGATCTCGTCATGAGATGTTATTCCTTGTATATGGTGTATCTTGTGCAAGTCTTATTTTATTGATTATCTTGTGCATGTACACACACTGATTCTCGGGGAGATTTGCTACCTTCCCAGAGAATCCCGTGCCATAGCATACCATGGTTGGATTTACTATACCAGTCGGGGGTGGAGAGTATTTTAGTGTAGATATGTGATTATACCCTTCATTTACAAGTCTTGTTTTCATGTTAGTATTGGTCATACACCGCACGTATAACTAACCAGGCCATTATTCATGTATAAGTTCCCAAGTCTATCACATGTTAAAGCCTGTACTCACAAACTTAGTCATTATTGTTCTTGTTTATTGTCATATTGTTTATTCTTATATTTATTTCCAGTATTTTCTTTATTATGTATCTCTTGTACATGTATATACATCTTGTATATTTACATCTATTTACTGCTACATAGTTTATATTATTGATTTAGAACTGCTATTAGAGATGTACTTTGTTCTATCGTGACTGGAAATATTTTTCCAGATTGCGACTTAGAGGACTGGTGTCCGACATTTTATGGACCACATGTAGAGTAGCTGCAGCCTTGGATCTTGTAGTTCAGTTATGATTCCGGGAGGTCTAGCTAGGATCACTAGTTATTCAGTTAGTTTTTCTTTTAGCAGATTATGGTACCAGATTTTTTTTCGGCATACTTTGAGACTTGGATGTTATTGTTTGAGTTAGTTTATTTTGTTTAGACTTGTGTTGCATTTCGATTATTTTTCTTCGATATCTTATCGTGCTTTAGTTATGTGATTGAGTATTTTTCATATTATATTGTGATATCTGTGTCTGTTTATGGAGTTGGATATTCGTGTGAGATTGATTAGATAGTGTTGTAACCTAGATAGTGTTCTACCGCCGATCCTGCGACGTAGGCTGGACGTACCCACGCACTCGTATCCCTATATCGGGTGCGGGTTGTGACACTATTTCCTAAAGAAGGCTCGTAGCAGTACTCTAGACGACCACCACTATGAATGAATCTAGACCTGCATGGGCCACCACTAAAAATGTGTCATAACCCGTACCCAGATATTCGGGCATGAGTATGCGATTAAACCCAGCCTACGCCACAGAATTGACGATAGAACGTTGTCTGGGTCATTTTTAACTATCTAACATCTTAATCAATATAATATAGTACCTGTCAATCATCTCAACTCTGAACGGAGGAGCAATATGGTATCTCACAAGTATATCTAATCTCAATCACAAAACAAACTAAGGATGAATAATGCACGAATGGAATAGCGAAGGAAAGAATAAGATACAATCCACAATCTGAAATAATATACAAGATGTGAATCCACCAAAATAATAGTCTAATACAATCCAACACAAATATAAACTAGACCTCCTCGGGCTCTGCAACTAAGTCCTCCTGGTCAATAGGAGTATCCTCTAAAGGTACGCCATCTTACGGCCGGTAGAATTTAGGATACTGCTTTATAAGCTAGTCATCTGGAAAAATATATCAAGTCAGGATTGGAGCGAAGTACATACCTTTAAAAGCAGTTTCAATAGCATAATCGAGCATATAAACAGATAATAGAAATGAAATACAAGATCACTAAACATATGAATGAATGAACAAGATATACAGGTAATGTACGAGAATATAGATCAATAATATGAATATCATAATATGATGAAATAACTGCAATCTAAACTAAACTAATGTACCTCAGAATACAAGTTCATTATGTGATCAGGTTGGGTGAACATGATGAGGTAAGACGGATTACAAGTGAGGTATGTAACCAGAATGTACACGATGTAACAATGGCTTTGATCACATAATCAACTCCTACTCTCCTACCCCCAACTAATACCAATGGATCCAATCACAATATGCTACGAATACAAAATATAACCACTGAACACGAGCAGTGGGTGTACACAAATATAATAACCACCGAACACGAGTGGTGGGTGTATACGAATAAGCACACCGAACACGAGCAGTATGTGAACACGAAATTTAAATCAATACCCAATATACATGATTAAATACATGTACACGAGTACCCGCTAAACACGGTAGGGGATAACATCTCCTGACGGGATCCATAAAGTACCAGTCCGTTAAATCACTATGTCGGTATCAATGTACACAATTCTAGAACATGCATATATACAATATTATTAGTTAAAAACTATCAGAGAAATATACTCGCCTGAAGTCCTGAGCAAGGTGTATCTCTCGATGTCCAAGCTGGTATCACATAACCTATATATGGTATGTTGCATCAATACAAGGTTCAAGAATAAAAATAAGTGAAGTTGATAAAATTCTAGGTCGATACGCCCTTTCTAGGTCAAACCAATAAAATCTAGGCTGCAAGAGTCTACTACTAAGTCACTAAGTCAATATACTATAAAACTATGCTATACTAGTTAAACTATGAAACAATAAGGCACTCAAAGAGCCGTATCCTAAGATATGCAAATTTTCGCATATGAAAATGGTGTTATATATATATATATATATATATATATATATATATATATATATATATATATATATAAGTCAAAAATTATAATATTATATCAAATCAATTGAAATATGATACCTTGGCCTTGCACTAATGTGTATCGCACCTATCTCGATACCTAAACTCAATACCTTGGGTATTGGCCCAATACCTTAGTAATACCTTTGTATCCCAAGGCAACTCAAAACCTATCCAGTATAGCTAGTACTTATATAAATCCACAATACACTATATGCTAGCCTATGCTAATTACTAATATATATATATATATATATATATATATATATATATATATATATATATATATATATATATATATATATATATATATATATATACAATTATAGATACTAAATATAATACAATTATTACCTAATAATGCACCTATCTATCTAACTAGCTAATATAGACATCAACTAGGCTAATCAAATACCCAAATCAAGTACCCAAAATACCTACTTGAAACTGAAACATTGATCCACTAATACCAACTACTAAAACTACAAACTACTAGTCATCATATATATATGCCTACACCAGTATACGTAGATACTAACTATAACTAATTACCTTGATAACTCAAAACCTCAACTAACCCATAACCCACTTAACTAAACAATCTAACAACTAACTGAAACCCAAAATACCCAACTAAACACTAAACTGAGAATCCAATACTGATACCTCAATACCAAAACCCAACTAAAAATTCTGAAACTAAATGGCACAGTGACTGATACCTGGAACACTAGCTGAACTGGATACACTCTGATATTGTGCATATCTGCACTGACACTTGTTGAACTGGTAATGTGCAGTTGGCTTCCTCCTTCATGCTCGACTCCTTTTCCCTTATGCACAGCTATAACCTGCAGGAGCTGCCCGAGTGCACAGCATCCTCAGCAGCTAGCTCCTGTCCCCTCAATGTAGAGCCCGACTCCCTGCTACAAGTGTACTACTGCACAGGAAGAATTCTGCACAGTTATTGTGCTCGGCTGCACAGGGAGATTGCTAATACTTGTAGTAGAAACTGCACAGTGGATTCTGATACAGATACTTGTTATGGCTCTTCTTCCATGCCCGAGCTGTTCTTCCCCTCTGTGAGCCCTGCTACACAGGCACTACTCCTATGCAAGTGCCCGAGCAATAATCCCTTGCTAACACTGAAGCTCATACTCATCTCTTCACAAACCCACAACACAGCAACACAAACACAATAGCACAACACTACATACAACTCCCTATATGTATATATATATATATATATATATATATATATATATATATATATAACAACACACATATATACATATATGTATACACACCAAAGTATCACAATAATTATGCATATATATATATATATATATATATATATATATATATATATATATATATACACTCACACTTAAATACAGACATACACATACATATATATACAAGTACACTTATATACATACAATTATATATGTGTGTATATATTAGAGTATATATGTAGATCTATAAATATGTGTATATATATATATATATATATATATATATATATATATATATATATATATATATATATATATACACACACACATTGACACACACATAAACATAAACTCAATTACACTATATATGCATATATATCACTTAATTATCATCTATAGATATAATTACACATGCACGTATAGCAAAAAGGGCCAAACAACAAACACGTGGAGTACACCGCACCCGTATCATACTTTCTCTATGATACGCTTGCGATACGGCTCCAACATACAACCAAACGTATTCCGGAGGACACGAACAAGTCTAATACACTAATTATGAACAACACATATAGTAATTTGAGTATCTATGTATCCATGTTACGATGTGATATGCACAAGGCCCCATGTCAGAGGAAAACCCCTAAAATTAACCCGTTCTGTCAAATTGACGAGGTATGGCCTACACGTATCAAATTGTGGACACGACACTAGTTACAAACAAGCAATAAAATGTCAATTAGATCTATTAGATCAATTGACAACTACTACATGTGCCAATCTCGGAATTCCCCCAAAATTGGTACAAAATTGGACATAACTTTCACCGTAGGTCTCTGATGAACCTAAAACTAATTTTTATGTGTAGCTATGCATTTGGGTTGGTTTCTTATGGTTAAATCTTAGATCTAGAGTCTATTAGAAGGTAAAACTGAAATGTACCTATTAGGAGATGGATTTCCAACGAAAAGTTCCCAAGTGCCAAGTAGCTATTCTCCTTGTAGATCTTGGCCTCCTCCTCCTTGCTCCTTGCTCCTTGCTTCCTTCTTGTAGATCCTCGATGTAGAAGCCTCAATGAAGAATTAGAAAAGAAATTGGTGAAGAATTGGTAGAGAATTGATGAGGGAAAAAAGGAAATTTGGTAGAGGGAAAATATAGATCTAGAATTTAGGAATTTGGTGAAGAATGATTTCTCTCTCCTCTCTACTATGGCCGGCCATATACCCCCCATCTATGTAGGGCTAAATCATATACTTTTTTTCGTCATTAATATTGCAAAGTGCCAGTATTTATTGAAGAATGACCTGTCGAAGGTTATACTTGACTTTCCTATAGCGTCAAGCCATGGGAGAAAAAAGCCGATAAGTGGAAAGGTTCCATAAGAGATTGTATCCGATAATGGAGATGATTTAGCCCATGTACCATCGATGATTGGACATAATCATGGCCGATGAAAGAAGGTACAATCTTCTGAAGATGCCAGGTAGCTTTGCGATTGTAAACAGTTTTATCCCATGACGAGATCATGGGAGAGGAGAGTGGGCCGACGGTTGAAGACAGTTGTTCATGTATGCACTGAATAGGAGCTTTTGGCGGAGTAGTGGTGATCTTAGGATGAGTGGCAAAGGCATATCTCCCACATAGTCAGTTGAGACAAAGATTATGAAGAAGAGGTTGTGCTCTGATTACTTTGCAATAGTAGAGGAGGGCATTGAGGCCCTTTTTGCGGGGGGAAGACCCATAGAAGTAATCTTCCTTCGTGAGGAGGGAAAGGATCTCGTTATGTGCAGGATTGGCTCTGACTTGGCTGACGTTTTGATGGCTGCCAGTTAATGATGGATGTGTCATTTATCTTTTGCAAAACATGGTTCACTCGATGAGATATCATGTCAGATGATATTTTGAGCCATTTTTCTATTGGAGGGGATCTAGCTTGATTCTTCCGCTAGAGGATGATTTGGAGTCTTCTTCTGCTATAGAGGGAATTTGCTATAGAAATTTCATGCTTCTCCAACCATTAGTAATCCTAGGTTTTTTCTTATTGTTTTGAGATGAATCAACCGTGATGTTGTAGGTTATAAAAACTATGTAGAAGCCCTAGAAACCTAAGTAACTTGTAGTTTAAGCATGTAAAAGCATAAAAAATATGCATCCATGCAACTATGCACCCCAGACTAAAGCTCAGAAGAGATCAGGTCACAGAGTCACCCTGCAGCCAAGAAAAATGACATCCATGCGTCCTAATCATCCAAAGCAGCCTTGGCCGCAGATGGACCTAACATGGCGTCCCGTCAGCAGGATCGTCTCTGACACAGGATTCTGACAAAAAGGATTTTTTGATTGCCTCAAAAGACGTGAACGTACAAAATGACATAACTTTCACGTCAGCAGTTAAACTTTACACTCGACGGGTGTGTAGTGCCACGTGTACAGCACAACTGGCTCCATGCATCCCAGACTCCAAATATCTCATGCATCCCTGGCCCCATGCGTCCCAGGCTCCATGCGTTCCATTCATCTCTGGCCCCATATATCCCAGACTCCATACGTCTCATGCGTCCCTGGCCCTATGCGTCCCAGGCTCCATGCGTTCCATGCATCTCAGACTCCATCCGTTCCATGTGTCCCTGGCCCCAAGCATCCTAGACTCCATGCATTCAATGCGTCTCTGGCCTCGTATATCCCAGACTACATGTGTCTCTGGCCACGTGCGTCTCATACTCCATGAAGACCAAGTCTTGCCGTTATAACTGAAGTATCACTCTCTAACCAAATGCGGACCACATGTCAAGCTGACCAAGTTATGCCTATAAAGGATGAAAACCACACAGATCTTCAGCAACAGAAAATCCCAACAAGCGTCCACGTGGCAGCTTGACCTGCCCATGGCTACATCTGTACCCTGTTTAGAAGGGATACGTGGCACCCTCCAGCATCCATGCGGCCCAACTTATGCGTGCCCAGGGATGACTATATATAGTAGGGTAGTACACATACCCCGGAGGAACTCGACTGGACACATATGTGCACACAAGTTGGCAAGGCATCCAGAGACGAGTAGAGAAAGAGTGTACCGAAATGTGCAAAGCGAGAATGCAAGCTTCTTCACCCTGCATCGGATCGTCCACGGAGTAAAGGAGATGCCATATTACTCCTTGTCCATCGTCACACCCCAGATCAAAAAAATATTGTACTTAGATTGTCTATCAAGGACCTCTTTATACTTTCTTTCATTTGTTAATTAAATCAAGCTCTTTTAGAACTTTTGAATTTAATGGAGAACAAGATGACGACTCTGCTGGGGACATCTTTCTCTTCTAAAGAGAAAGTTGTGATACAATTCGATGTAGCCAAGCTCGGGTCAACCCAGAGAATGCTGGCGGTCCGCTTCGACTAGCAGGCTTTCGAGGACATGCTCTTCGGGGGACAACGTGAGTCCTTCTCCAAGGCAAGCAAAGCTTAAGAAGACCCACATGACATGGGTTATAAAGGTCGCTATGCCTCACCCAAATGCAGAATATGCATTCTCTATCTCTCTCTCTATCGCAGGGACCACATGTCATCCGTCCACTGTTTATACGGCCACCCCTTCCAACAAAAAGGGTGCTCAGCACAAGAAACCACGCAGGACATGGGTTGCAAAGGCCGATGTACCTCACACAACTGCGGAGCATCTGCTCCCAGTCTCCCTCTTTGATACTGAATATGCACAACATGCATCTACCCAGGCTGACCCTGTCCATGCGGAGGTCGAAAAAGGTGCACAACACCCAAAATCTGGCAAAAAAAGAACCACGATGCCAGAAGTTCTGGTGATGAGGCATGTCCCATGCGGCCACAGCAGAAGATGCATAAGTCGGCAGCCACAGGCAAAAGTCCACATGCGGTACCGATCCTTGATCGTAAGAAAATGTCCAAATGCGGTAGGAAAGCCACAGGAGTTCCATCTTCGACCAAATTTTATGCAGCACTGACTCCATGCGCTTTGCTGAAAAAGGGAAAGATGTGAACTTGGACTCTTTCTACTATGCACCGTCGCGTGCTAGGACGAAGAAGTCGAGGGCAACACGAGCTCACCCAGATAAAGTAATTGTTCATTCCACCATCCGCCAGCAGGCACTGCTTACTATGCGAGCCACTGACAAGAAGTTATACAAGACCGGCCTATGCGCCCAGCCCGCAATGACAAATGGACAGGTTCCATCTCAAAAGTCTTCCACTGACCATCTGGGAAAGTTCTTAGATGAACCCCAGATCACGGAGCAAAGGCAACATCCATGCACCCGTTTGCTCGATCTACCCAGGCCCACGAAAAGGATGCGAAGGTGATTCAACACTCGTTTGACTTGCGCAACATGATCAATCACAAGCGCAAAGTGAGGTAAACAACTATGGCATGTGAAGTATCCTCCCCAGGACATCACTGTGCCAAAATTATCATCAGTTATTGTTGCTGCAATGTAACTACCACTTTTCCGGAGGGATATTTTTGTCTTTTCCTATTTTATATCATTGTTAATAATTGTATTTCATAATAATTATATTGAATGGTATTTTTATTTTAAAAATAATTAGTATTGTTAAATATGGTATATGTTGTATATATTTGGTAGTTAGTTGTTAGCCATTAGTTAGACTAGTTGTTAGTGAACCTAATTAGACTTAACCAGGCTTGTCATGGACAAACATTAAGTTAGACCCATTTGAGCCAATAATTACTCACCCTTGTTAAGTTAAGTGATTTAATTAACCGACCATTAGGAGTAGAAGCTTCCTCCTTAATTACATTATTTCATGACAAGTCCCAAGGAAAATTTAGATATTATAAATTACTTGGAGGAGAGGGTAAGGGGGGTCGTCCATATAAGAGGGCTTTCTTTCTCTCTCTCATCTCCATAATTCATTTTATTTTACTCCATCTAGATCCCCAATTTAGTTCTTCTCCAATTTATTTCATCTCTCCACCAAATCCACCCTTATTTTTCTTTATTTTCTCTAATCAATTGAAGAGCATTGGAGTTTGAATTTGCAAGAAGCACTTGAAGAAGAGGAATTGGCAAGGAGATCGTGTCCTAATTGTGTCCATTGAGCTTTTTCATTGGAATCCATCTCCCAATAGGTAAATTCTGAATCCAACACATAAATTAGACTATAATTCATGTATTTAACCATTAAAAACTATCATATGGCTTTGGGCTACCCATAGGAAGAAGTTCTAGGCCAAATTGACCCTTATTGTAACTTCTACATAGGTTTTTGTGCTCAATTTAAAAAAAATCCGATATTGGTGCACCAAGTGTTTGTCATTAGGCCAAATTGGTCTAATTAAACTTAGATTGGGGTTGTTGGACTAGATAAATGTCCATAAATGCATACGAGTAGTCTGTATCGCGATACAGTGTGATACTTTGTGATACAGAGCTCATTTTGTGTGATTTGTGTGAATTTCCTTCAATCCCTATTGTAACTAGTTGTAATAATTATATATAGGTGTATTTATTATGGGGAAATATTAATTGTGGAGAATTGTGGGGTTTGGCATCCATTTGGGAAGGTATCATGGTGTATCACATTATTGCTCATTAAGTATTTGGTGTTATGACCGTTAGTGAGAAAAATTATGTGTACTTATATCCTTGTGACTATGTATGTAAATATTAGTGTATATATTTGTACCTATATATATATATATAATTTTGTTTTGTGTGTGTATAGAAATTATGGACTGTTGGTGAGGTTTTGACTATGTGCAGGGGGTTATAGCCAACAGTAACTGTGTCATGATATGATAATTGTATATTGTGTTCATTAGTGACTGGGTTCTTTGGTTCTCAGTGTGTTGTGAGTATGGTGTAGGGTGTGGTAAGTGAGAATAGGTTAGTGTGTGTTGCTTGGGTGGTTTATGGTGTCTGTGATGTTTAGGAGAGTGGTTTAGAGTGTAAGTGAGTTGATTTGAGTCTTCATGGATATATGATACTTTAATACTATTTGAGTATGTAGAAAGGGTGTGAATTATTTGTCTGATATGTATCAGTAAAGAAGGAGAGACCTTGCAGTCAAGTGGAGCTATAAAGAGAGCTTGGGTCTGTTCAGTGCTGCACTGCACTTAGGATTGCAGTGAACTGCAGTCGAGTGAAGGGCATCATCAGTAGTGAAGTATCTGGTTGGAGGGCTTGTGTTCAGTTTTATGGGTGTTATAAGTTGTGAGTGAAAGGAAGTTGAGAAGTGTAGGTACTGCAGAGTGCTATGGGATTTTTGTGCACTTGATTATAGGAGTTTAGTGTTGTGTTGTATAGTGTATATGAGGTATGGCAAGGAAGTAGGTCGTATTCAGAGTACCTATAAGCTTGAGCATATCTATGTTGGTGACTATTATGTCATTAGTGTTCAGTTGGGTGTAATGGTTGATGAGGGAGTGTGAGGAGGAAGGCTAGGCTCAGGTCTGAGAGGGTCTTAGTTAGGAATTAAGGGTTTAAGTATGAGTATTGGTTGGGTGAGTCTAGGTTGATGTTTAGGGGATTCATTATTTCTTATGTGGGGCTTCATGTGTCAGTTAGAGGGTATCTGAGCACTTAATGCTCGGGTATTTTACTGTAAGTGTTGGGTTGATTGTAGATGTTGTTGTTAGGAAGTAGTATAGAAGCAGTAGCAGCAACTTGAGGTAATATCACAGACTAGTAGCAGCAGCAACTACAACTAGATGATGGGTATGCAGTGTGGGACTGAACACTGGTTCAGTTAGTGTAAGTTAATGTTGGTATTTTGGTGTATCAATTGGTTTAAGGGTCAGAATGTGTATTAAGTCATTCATGTGTGTATAGAGTAGATAACAATGTGATCGAGTGTAGTAGTGTGTGTGTGTGAGTGTTTACACAAAAATGTGAAGGAGTGTGTGTGGTTATATATACCAAGTTATTTGAGGTGAAGTTAAGGTATTCAAATTGTTGGTTTATGTGAGGTGAGTGAGGACTGTACAAGGCAACTGTGTATGAGGTGAAATTCCTGAGTGTATCAGTACGTATGTTGTGGCATTTAGGTAAGTATCAATAAGGGAAATAGGGTAGGTAATACGTTAGAGTATTAGGGTAAAGTATTAGTTAGGTATTTTGATACCAAGATATAGTTAGCTAAGGTAAGTGAAGTAATATATATTCAACCTAGTATTATTAACTGGAGTATGTAGATAGTTAGTAATGATAGCTAGTTTAGTTAATACTTTAAGTTATTGACCTAGAATCTAGATACAACCTAGTACCACCCAGTAATTACTAGTTTGGACTTGTAACCAACTTAAAAGCTAGTTTTGAACCTAGACTCAAGGTATTGACTTAGTTTGACCTAGTTTGACTAATGTGACCTAGTATTAACCTAGAAAATCATACTTAGTCCATTTATAGCTCAATTATCATTATTTACATCCATTGACTTGATATTCATTTATAGGTGTGTTTCACACCAACTCGGACACCGAGTTCCACCATTTGCTCAGGACCAGAGGTGAGTACATTCTCTGGTAGTTTCTATTATTTAATAATTACTATAATACAAGTATTTAGAAATGTTTTACTTGATTTCAATACATTGGTTATACGGACTGGTGCTATATGGATCCTGTCAGGAGATGTCATCCCCTTTATCGTGTACTCTGGATACTCTTTTCGCATATACTTTATCGTGTGCATCGGGTATTCCTTGTGCTCGTGTCCATTCATGTACATTCATGTCATTCATGTACTCATATTATATTCGTGTTCGTGATGTGTCATGATCGGATCCATAAGTATTGGTTGGGGGCGGAGGAAGTGCTAGATAGATATATGATCAAAAACTTGAACATTGTATTGCATCATGTAGACAACATCCAGTCATACACCTCACATATGATTGTGTTACTTCATAGACAACAGCCAATCTTAAATGATTGTGTTATTGATCATATTACTTATAGACAATAATCAATCATACTGTAGATATGATTGTGTTATAGCCTTGATAGTCGATCTTGTTAACCCAAGCCGATCACATATCTAACTAGTATTTCTAGTACTTAGTGTAGTTACAGTTCTTCTCTATATTCTAGTTCATTGCTTTTATTCCATTTTATTGTGATCAGTCTATACCTTATTGCTCTTGATTATCTGTCTTTTTCTGCCATAGTATGATATTGTATATTATTTCTCGTCTTGTATTATATTCCCTATTTCTGTTTATAGTCATTATCAATTAACTTGGAACTGCTATTGGGTTATACTTCGCTCCAATCCTGACTGGATATATTTATTAGATGATTGGTTAGAGTAGATGTGTCCCACCTACTTTGGGCTACAGGATGGCGAGGCCATTTAGCTTGCACCATAGACTCTCTTGATATAGTAACACTAGTTGGAGAGTTTTAGATTATTCATTATGATGTTGTATTTGATCTTAGCTAGACTTTATGACATGTACTATATTGGAGATCTTTTTGGTTGAGATTAAACTATTAGACTTGGACTTGTGATGTATTCTGACTCTGTATTTCTTTCCTTCTATTAGATATCGTGTGTAACCTCTGTATCCTGAAATTCGTGCTTAAATGTTATTATTAGGTTAATTTTGGGCTATTGGGATTTTTTCATAATTTTTAGTTAATTAAAAACTAGTAACCCTAATTTCCTAGGACTTTTAAGAATTTATTTTAGGGTCAAACTTAATTAAAAATATCCCAAACTTTTAATTTAGGTTCTAAATAATCAAATATATTTTCTAGAATTTTCTCTAAATAATCAAACTTATAATTTTGAGTTAATTAGGGAAAACTAAATTAAAAACTATTTTCTGAAAATAAAAAACCAAAAAGTAATTATTTCTGCCCAGTCAGCCAACTGGGGCCCATCTGTCAGCCTCCTGCAGCCAATTGGGCGGGGCCCGCCTGTCAGCGACCGCGGGGTGGGTGTGGGTGAAGCCGAGCCGACCGCGAGCCGAGCCGAGCCGTGTCCTAGTCCGAGTCGGACTGAGCTGAGCTGAGCCGAGCTGCATCGAACCCTGACCGTTCGATCTGAGTGGACAGCATCAGATGGCTTCCACGTGGCACTCCTTTGAGCCACGGATTCCCTCTCTCCCCTATATATATAATAGTTAGGTTATTAATTTCTAGGGTTTTCTTTGAGCCAAATTTGGAAGAATTGTCATCTAGGGTTTCTTTATCTTCCAGAAGCCATTGCACATAGCTCCGGACTCCAAACGAGGCCCAGTTTCTTGTGTTAGAACGATATTGAGGTTATATTTCTGAATATATAAATTTTTTTACGAAATTAAGAGTATTAAATTCTGGAAAATTCGTAGAGCATAGCATGTCCAAAAATAGATGTGTTTCAATGTTTTCGCGATTTCGGGAGAACCAAGAAACAGAATCATGAACCGTTTGAAGTTTCGGAAAGCTAATGATAAGATAATTGACATATGTTTTTACCATAATTTAATTCGAAATATTTATATACTGTTAATTCTGTAGAACTTCTAGGTTAGAATTTAACCATCGGTGCACAATACAAAATTTGTATGTGCCATAATTCCCAAACAAATTTGAATTCGGATGAGCCATAAATTCTAACATATTTTTGATGCTGAAATATACAGGAAATCATGCATGAAAGTCGAGTTTGTGTCGGTTGACTTTTTGGTCAACAGATCGTCTCGATTTGCGTGCCATGAGTCTCGAGTTGATAAAATTCAGTTCCTTTGGACAAAATTTAGGAATTAACCTAAAAATTAGAATAATAAGATTAAAATAATATTTTAGAGTAATTATTCTAGAATTAAATAAATTAAAATAAATTATCTTTTGACATGGTAAATTTGTAATACATAGGCTATTTGGACTGTGACTTGGACTCTGATTCATACCAGCTAAGGACCACAGGCGAGTACATTCTCTGATAATTTCCGTTATTTGATAATTTCTATAATTCAAGTATTTAGAAATGTTACATCTGATTCTTGACACTGTGCTACACGGACTAGTATATAGATTTGATCTTTACTCATGAGATGTTATATTGGTTATCGTATTGACATTGTATACAAAATTGATATTAGACATTGTACATGATATATTGGACATTGATCGTGTATCGTGACGTGTCATGGTTTGATCCACAGTGCTAGTTGGGGGCGAGGAAATTGCTAGTGAGAGATGTGATCAAATACCTATCGTACAAGTATAAAATATTGTTAGTGTTAATCATAAATCTTTCGTATGATTAGCCAGGCCATGTAGCTATCGTACAAGTTCCCAAGGTAATCACATTTCGAAACTACGATTTCAAACACTTAGAATAGTTACAGTTCTCTATTTTAGTTCATATACTACATCACTCGTATATGATATTGTACCTCTTTCCTTTCCTTTCCTTTCATATATGCACTGATTGTACCATATTACCTATATTGCATGTCTCTTTATTTTACCATTGCATTTATTCATTATCTTTTCTCAGTATATAGCATCATCTATTTATTATTTTATAGTCCTTATCAATTAACTGGAACTGTTATTAGAGGTGTACTTTGTTCCATCCTGGCTGGAAATATTTTTCCAGACTATGACTTAGAGGACTTGTTTTCCAATATACTTGAAGATTGGTTGTTATTGATTGCAGGTATGGTTATTTTATCGTTTAGACTTGTCTTGTATTTCATTTATTTTCTTCGATATCTCATCGTGCTCTAGTTTATGTGATTGAGTATTCCATATTATATTATGATATCTGTGTCTCCTTATGGATTTGGATATTTGTGAGAGAATGATTAGATAGTATTATGACCTAGACAGCGTTCTACCGCTGATGCTGCGGCGTAGGCTGGACGTACCCACGCTCTCGTGCCCCAAAATCTAGGTGCTGGTCGTGACACATTTTTAGTGGTGGCCCATGCAGGTCAGACTTCGCAAGTAGTGCGATGTCGTGGTAGTGCGACGTCTTAGTTGTACTACTGCGTGCCTACGATAGGATATAGGACATAGGATACTAGGATGAGAGAGGATACTCAATCACAAAATTTTGGGAGATTCCTGGGATGACCCTTGAGAATCTTATTATAATCTCCAATTTCAATCTTTTTTCTTATTTTTGTCCGTTCTCACTTATTGTTATTGAATTGATTCTTGTTGACCAGTTACTAAATTTAATTCTTGGTGTCGTTGTTGAGTTTGATTTCTTATCGAGATAAATTTTATGGACTAAAATTTACGGTATCATCTGATAACATATGTTGATGAGGACAGTGAGAGAGGTAAAACATCTGCTTTGGTTATGGAGCCTAGAATTTATCGCAGCCATATTAGCTAGCATATCGGAAATGTAGGTACCTGACTTCAGATGTATATATCTTAGTTATGAAATTTAGAATTTCTTGCAGCTATACTAGTCGTCACAGCGAGGATTCTAAACGACATGATTATAGAGTTACATACCTAAGTTATGGAATCTATCGTTCATCGCAGCTATGCTTACTAGCGTGGCGAGGATTCTGAGTGTCATGATTTCGGACAAAGGTGTATGATTATCAGGTTGTATCTGAAATTGGTTCTTAAAGTATCATCTCAATACTTATCTACTTCTGTTATTATAGGACCTTGTTCCATCATTTTCTTTGCTAGCAGTAGAGATACCTTCAGTCCTTGGTCCAGTTCTTTTTGAGTTTTATTTCTTTAAGGTTCCTTGTTAGTATGATAATTGGTGACTTACAATTAGGTCCGTGTCTTATATCAGTGTTGACTGAGTATGACTTGTGAGTTGGTAAGTGTTTCTTAGTTGGACATGTGAGCAGTAGGCATCAATCTAGAGTTAACCCATAGCGTAGTACCTCGTAGCAATAGTTCTATAAACAAGTGTTATTATAGTTAGTATTGGTACTATAGGTAGAAGGAGGAGTAAAGAGTATCAGTGATGGTTCCAAGAGTAAGTATCAAAGTCAGCATGCCAGTCTTGGATAGTCATGAATGTTTGATAATAAACAAAAGAAATTGAAACTAGGTTTATACGAAACCCTTTTTTTGTTTACAAATACACACAAAAAAAGTACAATTAATCCTATACGAGGATGTTAAGTACAAAAATTGATTCTGGGGAAATATTGCTATAGGAGTCTGATCTACTGTCGATCATTTTGTCCCTTGGACCATATGATGACGAAGAAGTGCTGTAGAAGAAGGAGAAGCTTCAAAGATTGCTGGAGGGATTGAACTCTCGTTGCCAAAATTGTCAATCAAGACTCCCTGTATGTGCTCTCGCTCTGATCTCCTTTCTATTTTTCTCCAATAATTCTGGCCTCTTTCTCCGATCTCTCCTTCGATCCCCTTCTATCCTGTGACCTAAAGCCTCTATTTATAGAGCTCGGACCCAGTAATTATTCAATCGGCATAGAAGCCAAATAGCAAAGAGAGTTGCACCTTTTATGCGGCAGTTACAATAACTGTTACCCACGTATGAATGATCTCCTGAATCTGCGTGTGACGTATGTCCCATTATGAGGTAACGCGTATAATCGCTCATCGAAGATCACGGCATGCAAGCCACGTAGGTAACTGCCCCTCGCGTAGAGATGGTTGGCATAAAAGCCAAATAACTGTCTCATTGGCGTAAAAGCCAAATAGTTATCTTGTTGGCGTAAAAGCTAAATAACTGTCTCGTTGGCGTAAAAGCCAAATAGCTATCTTGTTGGCGTAAAAGCCAAATAGCTGTCCTGTTGGCATAGAAGCCAAGTAGCTGTCTTATTGACGTAAAAGCCAAATAGCTGTCCTGTTGGCATAGAAACCAGGTAGCTGTCTTGTTGGTGTAGAAGCCAAGTAGCTGTCTTGTTTGGCGTAGAAGCCAGGTAGCTGTCTTGTTGGCGTAGAAGCCAGGTAGCGTAAAGCTTGATGCTGCATAGGTAGGTAACCAGCATAAACTAGCCAATCATCCTTCCTGACTGAGGTCTTGAGCATATTCTGGGCCAAATAGCCTTATCATTTACCTTTGCAAATATAGCCTGAGTTGGCGTATTTCGAGGAGATAGCATACGGCGTGCTCCTATAGTTGAAAATAGCCTGGTTGGCATAAAATACAGGAATGGTGACGTGAGCGTATTAGCCCTAGTTTTAGCTCTCCTAGTCAATAAAAATAGAACCAAATCTCATGCATTAAATGCAGAGATCTGCCCCTATCTCGCGCATTAACTACAAAGACGTGCCTCGAGTTCTGTACGAAGAACATCTTTTGACGTGGCGTTTAGTTTTGTCTCATCTTGAGCATAAAAGCTCATCTCTGCCTGTGTAGAATAGGCAGCGTATTCCTTGAATGCGTAAAAAATGTCTTATATCAAGGATTATGTCACTAAATGACAGTCTGGGTCTCTGTGCAGAATCATCATTACAGTCGTCCTCTTGATCGTCGTGCAGTACTCTTTGGTAGGAGTCAGGTTCACCATTTTGTCTGACAGGTTCATTCGAGGAATACGAAGAGTTCCTCGTACAACTTTACGCTGCATTAATAGCAAGCGTATTTTACGCCAGAGTGGTGATGTAGCAACCTTTTTATGCCAAAGCAGTCTGGAAGTACTGCTTTACGCGGGTTGTTTTAGAGCTCTGTTTTACGCGAAATAGCGTTGAAGCTCTGTCGTACGCCTATGGCTCTGAAGTCATATTTTACGCTACACAGTGCTGGAGCTCTATTTTACGCGGGCTTCATGCACGTTGGGGGTATTTCGCGTATAATTCCCCAGCGTATTTTTCATGATTCTATAAGACCACCTTCAAAGTTTTCAAATTTCTCGTAATTTGAAATACTTTGAATGAAGCATGAAACAGTCAAATTTGACTCGTTCTGCGAGGCTGATCTCTTGGCAAATTTTTAGGAATTTGTTGGAATTTGGTATGTTCTCTTCTGCCTATATAAAGCAAAGCGAGCGAACCTGTTCTTTCCACACTTCCTTCACCAAAAGAGATGGTTGCCGAAATTCATCGGGCTGACCTGAGAAAGAAGAAGATCATGTTCTCTGCAACGATGGATCATGGAAGGATATCATAGCTTCCTTTGCTCGGGATAATCAGCTATTTCATATGGCCATTCGTCCAGGAGAGAGGAAGGGGCGCATTAGACCACACAACTTGCTAGCTGTATTTTCTTCCATTATGAAGCTGGACGTAGGTAGGCAGCTTGGCCCTGTCTTCCAGTATTGTGTTGGATCTGAATCTCTAACACAAATCTAGGGCGTGTCTGCCATGGCGTATGGAGGATGGGCTTGAATAATTGATACATGCCCAATTATGTATCCTTCCGCCATTAATCATTTTCTTGTCCATCGGCCGCAGAAGCCGATGAACTGTCGTAGAAGAAGAAAAAGATCTCCACCAATATGAGAACCTGGCACAACAGATTCCCGGTGTGATCTTAAATGAAAATGAGAAATCCTTTGTAGAAAAAGAATTTCTATCATATGTAATCATAAAAAATAAAAAATCCTTTATAAACTGGATTTCTATCATATGTAATCATGATTAATAGATTTATCTTCTTTTATGCCTTATTAATTCGCCATACTTGTTGTGTGTAGCTTCGATATGTCTGAATAGTTTTACGCTGACTCTGATAAACGATTATCCGATCATGTCCCGACTTTTACGCGTAACGGAAGATGCATAAAAAGCTCTTTAGCATTAAGTTGTCTTGAAGATCCAACTGTCATGCTATTTTTGGACGAGGAGTCGCGTAGAATTCTGAACTGTCACTTCTCTGAGAGGAAGAATTTCTGTTCAGAACATCATCTTCAAGAATGGCTTCCTGAAAGTCTCCTGAAATAGGGCAAGAAATGTCCGCTGAATAGGCCATATTTGAACCTAGATGTAAAGGATTCTGGCCAGACTTCGAATGAACTTCCAATGGCCAAAGAAGAAGGGTCATCTTCAAATGTTGACCTCTGTGTGTTTCAGGTACTTAGAATGTTTTGTAGCCAAAAGGAGTATTTTTTGCGTAAACCTTTACAACTGGCCTTCTCGAGTGTAAGACCCAAATGGTCCAGATATACGCGTACGTTGTCTTGCGTAATTTTAAGATATGTGGAAAGTCATAGATCCATAGCATCTGTATCTTCTGAGCGTAAAATCATAGATCTATAGCCTTTGAGCGTAAAACCGTAGATTTGTAGCTTCTGAGCGTAAAAATCGTAGATCTGTAGCTTCTGAGCGTAAAAGCTTCTGAGCGTAAGATCGTAGATTTGTAGCTTCTGAGCGTAAAAGCTCCTGAGCGTAACATCATAGGTCTGTAGCTTCTGAGCGTAAAAGCTCCTGGGCGTAAGGTCGTAGATTTGTAGCTACTGAGCGTAAAAGCTCCTGAGCATAAAACCATAGATTTGTAGCCGCTGAGCGAAAAAGCTTCTGTGCGTAAAACCATAGGTTTGTGGCTGCTGCGCGTAAAATCTGGATCCGCTGACTGTCCGTCTTTTTTTTCAAATGATAGGCTGACGTGGTCCCAAATCATAACCGACTATTAAATATCAGATTTGGTTAGGGGATTCGAAGAGTTATCAAAACTCTATAAATAGCCCAAGGTCTTGAGAGAAAAACCCTTCATCCGTCTTTGCAAAAACCCTTCGTCTCTTTGATAACTTTTCGTCTTCTTCTCTTCTCTGAGAACTCTGAGTTTAGCCATGGCACCAAAATAGGCTTCTACTGCTAAGGGAGAGAAAGTTGTCTCTTCTTCTCTCTTCTCTGCTCAAGCACGAGCAACCCCCATTAGGCTGAACGAGCCCCGAAGTGCTCCTCCGACGAGCTGCGCTCCGGGCATTACAAGTAAAAGACTTCGAGAAGAGAAAAACCCTTCGCACACATTGTACGTGAACATGCAAGGTCATCTTATGTGCTAAAAAGCCTCTTTAAGGAAGATGATGCACAGAGATGTTTTATCATTACGCCCATATTCCTAATGTGTCAGCGTAAAAACTCTATATTTTTGCAGTCCGGCGTAAAAGCTCCGACTGTCAAAATTTGGCGTATACTACAAACTTTGAGTTTTACGCGTTAGATGTAAATTCCAGCATAAAAAACTCAAATTTTGGCAGTCTGGCGTAAAAGCTCAGACTGTTAGATTTAGGCGTATACTGCCAACCTTGAGTTTTATGCACTAGAGATAGATTCCAGCGTAAGACTCAAGTTTTTGCAGTCTGGCATAAAATCTCAGACTGTTAGCCTTTGGCGTATATTGCAAGAGGGTAGCGTCTAGCGTAAAAACTGACTTGTTTTCTTGCATTTTGCAGTGGACTTTCAGATCCCTTATTTGGCTGAAGTGATGGGCTCTGCTGCCGAGATGCTGAATTCCAATTATCTGGGGGACTTGTCCCATGTGACATTCCCTATTTTCGGAACCAAGTATCCTGAAGAAAAGGGAACTCTGATCTCGTCCCAAGGAGAATGAATGCTACTGAGTATGATCAGTGGGGACCCCTGACATACATAGATGGGACTGAATATAAGAAACCAGCTTTCTTATTCGGGAATATGATTGACAAGCAATCCCAGACGAAGCCCAAGAAGAAGAATTGGGTGTTTACTGCTGAGGGCACGGTCATGTATCTGCCCAGGATGCCCAGAGATTGCCCAATCTCGACATTCTTTCATGCCACACATCCTTGGAAGATGATGTGGACTCTGACTCCAGATCTTCATGGGCGGCCAGGGAAGATCTCATACAAGAAAGGATCGAACCGAGGATTCTTTGTGAGCAGTCCTTCAGGCCCTGTGATGCCTTTCAGAGGATTACTACCGGGCAGCGTCCCGAGTGAAGATACTTCACTGATCCATCCGGTTCAAATATCGACTTTCTGTAATGACTTTATGGGGCAGGGAGGAGTGTACCCTAAGGTTAATCCTCGGACCAGTGGGTGGCTTAGCCCCGAGAATCTTCGATAGGCCAGTTTAAATGCCTGGGCCCTGCAACACTTCCAGACGGAGTTGGAAAGCATTGGCTTGTTCGTGGCTGTGAGTGCCACCAGTGTTGGGCTACCTCTCAACCCCAATTTGTTTCTACCCTTGATGGAGCGATACAACTCGCTCACTGGGAATTTTGCCACTCCGCTAGGGGAGTTGGGCCTGGCCCTTCATGAGATAGCAGAGATTTCAAAGTTGTCGATGGGAGATACTCCGTATGAAGAGTACATCCCCACAAACAGGGAGCTGAGGGATATAAACCCTCGGGCAGTGGTAGTGTACCAGGATTTGATGAGCCATTATCTTGCCTGCAGCACTTTCTACAAAGAGCCCTCTGATTTGGCCCATGTCAACAAATGGGTATCCTACCTCTTCTTCCACCAGGCCAGAAATGCTAAGCCGGACAAGGTTGTAGATAGCAGAGATAAGCCTTTGAACCTCCTAAGCATGCTTAGTGCCAACACGGTCGAGGACCTTATTAAAGACGCAGGGGCTTCAGATTATGTTCTCGATGAGGAGATATGGGGTTATACCGCAGGCACAAAAGCCTACAGTTATATGAGGCATTGTTGCAAGCCTCTGTCAAGGGAAGCTCAACTGGCTGGCTTCCTCTGTCTGGTTACGTCGATGGGTAGTGCCTGGCATCGCGTCTGCGGATCTCATTCATCGCAACACCTTATGGCCCGCAGTGCGTTTGGTGTTTAGAGCAAGACTGGGCCTGCTCCCTGCCATGGTGTGCCGGATACAAGCTGGCCTGAGGACTATCACTGATGGGCTGCTTGCAGATGATACCCAACGTAAAGGATTTCCCAGAATGGAGTTACCATTCCTATATTTGATGGGATGGTTAATCCTTCACAATACCAGGGTGATGTCCCCTGGATCTGCCGGCGGTTCGGAAAATAATTTCTTGTTGAATTACAAGAATTCCCTATGGAATGTGACCAGCGTCATCGATTGCCGGCGAGCATTAAATTTTGCCCATTGTTGGAAGCTCTTCTGTAATGTCCCTCCCGTACATATCAATCAACAGGGGACGAAACTTCAGGATGCAGGCCAAGGGAGGACCATTCTTTCTCTTAAAGTCTTTTATTGGTTGGTCTGTATTAGACCTTCCCACCTGTTGTACAGAAGTGAGGACCACTGTGACTTGGAGCCTTATATGCCTAGCCGGTTCGCCAGGCAATTTGGGTACGACCAATTGCATGTGGGAAATCCTATCACCAGTTTTAAGTCCAAAGGTGGACTTATTGATGGAGCCAGAGGATGGCGGTATTTCATCATGGGCTGTATCGGAGCATTCTTTGCTGCGCCTGCGACTTCTCTCTCCATGGAGTTGCGCATTCTTCACTCGTACGCGCAGTTTTATGCGTCCATCAATACCTTCCATCGTGATTTTGATGTGTATAGAAGTTTCAGGATGCCCTCCCGTAAGTCCACCAGAAGAGAGGAGATACCGTCTGTTTCTTCGGATGAAGGTGATGAAGCTACCGGTGCAGACGATATTTTGTTGATAATACCAAGAGGCGTAATAGCTCCGCCAGCAGAACCTCTCGTTATCTCTAATAAGCGAAAGGCTTCCACTCTGAAAGAGCCTTCACCCCGCAAGAAGAAGACTGTCAGAGGTCCTAAAAGGACTTCCACCAAGGGGGCCTCTAGGAGTGAGCCTGTTGTTTCCCCTGTTGGGGATAATTCTTTGATCATAGGTCCTTCGCCTTTTAGAGAGGGAACCTCCACAGTTCTAGCTGACAGCACTGGAGATTCTTTTCTCGCGGTTGCTGCCGCTACTACCGCTACTGGTAGTGCTTCGAGGTCGCCTTCAAGACCGAGCATATTAAGAATCAATATACCTTTATCCAGACAAATAATGGGAATAACCCCTCCTTCGTCTGTAAGTATTTCCAGCGAGATTCTACCCGATGAACCAAGAGTGGATCTGGGTGACGAATGGGATGATTACCCTCAGACGTCATTTGGTGCACCCTCTTCTCCAGGTATGACATCTTGCTTAACATCATTAAGAAATGATTTAGCTATGCAGGCTGCAGAGGCAACATACATACCATCGGCCATGGGTAAATGTTGCCTTTACGCTTCTTTCAGGAAAATTAACATCGAATTGATATTAACTTTCTCTTGTCTTTTTTTTAGGCAAAGACATCTCTGGGGAGGGCGAAGTTGATACAACTTCTGACTTTGTTGCAGATCCGGCTGATGAAACGACGGTGTTCGACATTGAAGAAGCATGCTTTGAAGCTGCTGATCTTTCATCCACAATATTCTCGGGTGTCATCCCGCTAGTAGCAGTCCAAATAACATCAGAGGAGGATGAGCCCATTATATTGACGGTGCCTCCTTCGTTGAGTATGCCACCAGCTTCAACCGTTGTTGGTGCCTCTTCTTTTGTCGTGCCATCTGTTAAAGCGACGACTGTGGCAACATCCTCTGCAGTCATTCCTGAAGGAAGATTTATCGGTATTGCAGCCACTCCTAGCGTTCATCCGATCTTTGCTGCGTTAGTTGAACAATACACTAGCATATTCTACCGCACTTTGACAAAACTGATATCCATGGTGCTGGAAAAGAACCTAGGCTTTAATGCTCTGCGGACGTCCTCTCAGCTTACGATAGCGCCGATTAGAAATTTCCATGATGCTGAAAGAGCTTATACGATGGAGCAAATAGTTAATGGTAGAACAACCTATTAACGAATATTTGCAACTATCTCGAGGTAGCATCGATGATCTGGTTCAGGCTGAGTACGACTCCCTAACTGCGGAACTTGCTGATCAGATGGAATCACTAAACAAATCCATCCAGGAACAGCAGCAAGAGATGGATAACGAGCAAGATATCTTGGTGGAGGTCATTCCTCAGCTAGCTAAGTGCCAGACCGAATGTAAGGGAAATGAAGCAAGGGTTCAAAAATTGGAAGCTGAACTCGCTCAGGCAAGGGAGAGGTCTCTCAAGGCGTCGACAGTTTGAGATGTGCTGAAGGGCCAAGTGGCTACAGCTGAGCAGAACTTGAAACATGTGGGCGTCATCTACGTCGGTTTTGTTGATGCTCGGTCCGAACTATCTCGCTTGAGTGATGACGAGGCACGGCTGGAACAGGCTCGCGCTAACATCTTGCACTCCAAGAATGAGAGGATGGCTGCTTTGACGCAACAGATTCACGATTTAGCTGCTCCTCCCCAATGATGTACTCTTTGCTTCTTTTGTAATCTGCTATTCCCGGAGATAATAAAGATACTTCTTCTGATTTTTGTGGACCCATCACTTTAGAATATAAATGATAGGCTAGGATAAAAGTGATATCATAGGTAATATGGACGTGATATACTTTCGGTAAGTTTTAGCTGGATATATCTATTCAGAGGTTATGTGGACATGATAGAATATGATCCAACTAAATTTGTATACAAAACACTATCAGAGATAATATAGACGTGATAGGTTTTGAAGTTCCAAATTAGTTAAACATATCTATTCAGAGGTCATAAGAACATGATAGAATATGATCCAACCAGTCTTTGTACGTAGTATCGTCAGAATGAGATCTTCATCATACTCCATTTAAGCAAGGGAGATTAAGCATAGTACTTCTTCAGGAATTTGCCGTTGATAGGAGCCATTATCAAATCTCCATTAGGCTTGGCTAATCTATAAGCGCCATTTGAAAATGTGGTTTCGATCATATAAGGGCCCTCCCATTTGGGCTGGAATTTATCCTTACTTTTGTGCGTAATGATCATTGGCCTCTTTATAGCTAAAACTAGCTCACCAACTTTGAACACTCTTTCCTTCACTTTATGATTAAAAGCCCTGGAAATGCGAGCCTGGTAGAACGCAATGTGTTGTTGAGCTTGAAGGCGTTTCTCGTTTAATCCTTCTAGCTCTTGAAGCCTTAATTGATTATTCTTTTCCTGAGTCAACTCATTAGCCACTGCTATTCTGAGTGATGGAATTTGGATTTTGATGGAGAGAACTGCTTCACACCCGTAGACTAATGAGAATGGGGTATAACCCGTTGGTGTTCGTACCGTTGTGCGGTATGCCCAGAGGCATTCTTCCAGCTTTTTATTCCAATCTTTTTTGTTCGAAGAGACGAACTTCTTCAAGAGTTTGATGATGGTTTTGTTGAAGGCTTTCGCCAAACCATTAGCAGCGGGATTATATGTCGTTGAGACCATATTTTGTATCCGATTCTTATCGCAAAATTGGTAAAATGCTTGGCTGATGAATTGAGGCCCATTGTCATAAATTATCCTCCGGGGTATCCCAAAGCAATAAACTATATGGTGCTTGATAAAGCTGATCATATTGGATGTCTTTACCTCAGCAAGAGGGATCGCCTCTGCCCATTTGGAGAAATAATCGGTGATAGCCAATATAAATCGATGTCCTCTAGAAGACGAAGGGTGGATAGGACCAATGATATCCATACCCCATGCTTCAAAGGGCCATGAAGCAATAGTAGGATATAAATACTCAGAAGGCTGATGTATGAAATCCGTATGAACCTGACAGGCTTTGCATTGTCTTGAATATTTCACGGCATCTGCAATCATGGTAGGCCAGTAGTAGCCCATCCTCCTGGTATTATCCTGTAACTTAGGACTGGATTGATGTGCTCCATATACACCGTCATGAGCTTCTTGGATAACCCGTTTTGCCTCATCATCAGAGAGACATCGTAACAATAGTCCATCATAAGTTCGACGATACAGACTTTGTGAAGAAGCATCAAAATAGAAGCGTAGTGATCATCTTTTGATAGATACTGCTTCTTTAGGATCCTCTGGTAAGATTATGTATGCTATGAAGTCTATAAAGGGACTTCTCCAGTCTCTCTTAGGAGGAACCGTGTTTACAGTGTAGCTGCGTTCTATGTGAAAATTATTTTTCACACAGAATAGATCTCTGTTGAGAAGGATCACCGGATTCTGCCTTCGTATAGGAATAGCCAGATCTGCAGCTAGACTGGCCAGAGCATCAGCTTCCAAATTTTGAGATCGAGGCACATGCTCTAAGAAGAGTCCTTTAAAAGACATGGCTATCTCGATCGTTGCTTGGTGATAAGGAATGAGGTCTGGATTGCGGACTTCATATATTCCTCTGACCTGATTGACGATCAGCTGAGAATCACCAAAAGCTTCTAGGTATTCAACCTCCAATTCTTTAGCGACTTGAAGCCCGATTAGCAGGGCATTATACTCTGCCACATTATTAGAGCAGGGCTCGCTAAGAGAATATGCTCGATAGATGATGAGTTTATCAGGAGTCACCAGAACAATTCCTACTCCTGAAACCACATTTCCCTTGGGACCAGTCCGAGAGGCACCATCGAAGAATAGCTGCCACGTATCACCTTTCATTGCTGAATTATATTCTGCAACTTCGTTAGGGATGTCCTCGTATAGTTTGGAGGTTTTCGGAATTGGATGGGCGGCTAAGAAATCAGCCAAGACTTGACCTTTTATGGACTTCTGAGGGACGTACACCATATCATATGGTGTTAATAACATTGCCCAAGTCGCGAGTCGGGAATTAGGAGCGCTCGGCTTGTTCATCAATACCCGAAGAGGATTGATTTTGGAGATAATATGAATAGTTTGGCCCGTCATATAATGTCGCATCTTTTGAATGGCAAATATTAGGGCCAAGCATTCTTTTTCCACTGGGTTGTACCGGTGTTCAGCTTCGACCATCATCCTGCTTAGATAGTAGATAGCCTGTTCATGACCCTCGTTGTTCTTCTGTGCGAGGAGAGCCCCTAAAGAATAATCCATTGCTCAAACATACAGCAAAAATGGTCTTCCTATGATGGGGGCACCAGAACTGGAGGATTAGTAAGATAGCGTTTGATATCATTAAACACTTGCTGACAGGCTTCGTCCCATACGAATGACACACCTTTCTTCATCAGACGAGAAAAAGGTTGACATCTCCCAGAGAGGTTGGATATGAATCTCCTGATGTAAGCTAGACGACCTTGAAATCCTCTGAGTTCTCTCAGATTACGGGGCGGTCGCATTTCCAAGATAGCCTTTACTTTATCAGGGTCAACTTGAATGCCTTTAGCGGTAATGACAAATCCCAGAAATTTGCCACTGGATACACCGAGGAAGGACTTTGTAGGGTTCATTTTGAGTTGATGTTGGCGCATCAACTCGAACACTGTCTTCAAGTCTTGGATATGATCATCCTTAAGGCGGCTTTTGACAGCGATATCGTCTACGTAATATTCCACCGTTTTGCGTAGATGTTCATAGAATATGTTACTCATAGCTCATTGATATGTAGCCCCGACATTTTTAATCCAAAAGGCATGACTGTATAGCAATATACCCCCAGTGGTGTACGGAAGGCAGTATGCTTCTCATCTTTAGGATTCATCTTAATCTGATTGTATCCTGAAAATTAGTCCATGAAAGACATGCGTTCAAAACCACACGTATTATCGATCATGACGTCTGTGATGGAAAGAGGGAACTCATCCTTGGGGTAGGCCGTATTTAGATCTCGAAAGTCGATACAAATGCGAACTTTCTCGCTTTTCTTCATGACTGGGACAACATTGGCGACCCAATCAGGATGTTGTTCTTCCCGGATGAACCCATACGCTACCAATTTTTTGATTTTAGCTTCAATGGCATCCATCTTATCCGGGCGGAACCGGCGTTGGTGTTGCTTTACAGGCTTTGAATTGGGCAGTATGTTGAGTTTATGGGTAGCCACTGTTGGATCAAGACCTGACATATCCTCATAATTCCACACAAAGACATCAATATATTCTTTTATCAGCTGGATTATTTCTTCCCTTTCTTCTTCGGAAAGATTGTCACTGATAAATATCGGCTTTGGCAAAAATTTATCCCCAACGTCGACTTGGATAACTTTATCTTCAGTGGGCGGTTCTCTTTGCTCGAACCGGAGTTTCCATTGTGTATCCATTTGTTGTACCCAGAATTCATTTTCAAACGGTTCAGATTCTTGTTCCTCTGCTTCGAGAGAATCTGTAAATACCGTATTTACTGACAATACCCGCTGGAGTTCATCATCTGAATCGGACGACGAAAAACCATCCTGAGAAGAGGAAATGGTCTCCCCACTTGACTCAGAGTTGTTCGACGTGGTATCCCTAACCCGAAACGAGTTCGTTGACAGTAGGGATCACCATGCAACTGCATTCGTCTGCCTTTTCCATAGTTGAGGCCTGGCGCCAACTTTAAGTCATAACCCATGCTTTGCATAATCTTCAAAGCCTGTGGGCTATATCTGTGAACCTGCATTTTCCCAGCATCGGACTCGTGAGGATCTTCTTGTACAATCGGTTTGTTCTGCATGCGACCGAAGACTATTGGATGCTGATCTTTGCGAGTAGGCGGGATAATAAAGATAGAATCTTCATGTGGCCCATATGTCGTGATGATATTAGATGTCGATGCTACTTCCCACACATACGGATAATAGGAGTCCATAGCTTCCAAGAATATTTGTACTATAGGCTCTATATCGTCATGGGGGGAGGATTCCTGATTTAGAAATTGAGCGTCAGTATACTGGTAAAGGGAATCTTTATTATCGTCAAAAACCATGTTCCCGGTTGTATTTACATCAGTCGGCTGCGTATTGCGCCTAAGGTTGATGACCAAAGGTGGAGGCTTCTGGTTCAGAGTGATTACTAGAGGATCACTTCCTCCTCCTGATTTGGTTTTGTCCAAGTGGATAGTCATGGGTTCCATGACTTTCGGACGGGTAGTCCGCCCCTTCACCTGGATTGATAGAGGTTGCTCAACAGATGGTTCTCTTGGCTCCCGGTGGGATTCCTCCTCCGTCTTGCCTGACACCTCCTTCATGTAGTCTTGGGTATACAATATGGCATCGGAATAGTAGGACTCAACTCCTTTGAAATGATTGAGATAAGCAAACTCCGTCTTCACTATCCCTGGGCGTCTATATATTTGAAGCATTGATGTAGAGTGGAAGGAACAATATTGTGATCGTGGATCCATGGTCTGCCCAACAGAATGTCATAAGATACCTTTGAATCAATGATGTAGCATGTAGCCACTGATCTAAGGTCACCAATATGGATCCTCAGACGAATCTTCTCCAACGGCTTGCTTTTCCTGGCATTGAAGCCCACGAATGTAGTGGTGGTGTAAGCCAGTTCGCTTGTAGGAATTCTCAACGGTCTTAGCAGACTATGAGGGATAATGCTGATTGACGATCCCGGATCTATGTGGATCCGGTCTACCTCCATGGAGCCGACGTATCCGGTGTAATAGAGAGGCCTGTCATGCTTGTTATGTTTCAACAATATGTCCTCCTGAGTGAAAGTGATGTTAGGGACCACTTCCATCACACTGTGGCATTGAGGACATGTCACAGGCTCTTTATCCGGGGACTTGACCTGAGTCAAGCATACATCCGCCTGCATTAACGCTTCACTCAAGGCTTGACGAGTGTCTTTGGATAGCCTAAGTAGCTCAAAAATGGACAATCTGGCTGGGGTATTAGCCAACTGAGCCAAGATCATGTGGGTTCTTTAAACCTATGTTTTGAATATTCTTCAAAGGTTTATCGGAACGAACTTCCTTTTGCTTGCCTTTGTCCGCCGAAGTTGGTCTAGAAGGACCTGCCTCTAGCATAGCAGGTTCAGGCTCTGGAAGTTTGGCAGCCAAAGTATCTGCCGTTGCTTTTTCCTGATTTCCTCCATAGTCCTTGAGGTAGGCTTTCCCTGACCGGGTTCCAGTTGCCAAAGCCTCTTCTTCTGATATCGGGGATATTGCAACCATATGGCATGGTTTACATCTTGAGTTCTTTTTAGACTTAGCTTTAGCAGCTTTAGTCTCTTCCTCAATCTCTGACACCAGATCAGGATGAACCCACATGATCTCCCCACGCTTGGTAGTTAGGGGTACCAGGTCATGATTTTGACCCCTATTCGGAGGGAGATTAACAATGTTCATCATCGCCCGTGGAATAGGTACTACACCATCCGGGATTTCCTGAGGGGGCAGATTACCAAATTGGAGAGAGATTATGTTGGCAGTGACCATCTTCTCGCTATTACGCAGAGTGATGGCCTTGGCGTCGATCAACTCCTGGATTTTCCTTTTTAGTATGTAACACGCCTTTGTGGGATAATGTACGTATCTGTGGAAAATGCAGTACTTAGGGTTATTGGTACTGCTGACTTCATTAGGCCGCTTTACTTCGGGGAGAGTAAGCTTGTCACTTTTGACTAGACAATCGAATATGCTCGGAATGTCGTCATCATCAAAAGAATATTCTTCAATGGGCCTGGAAGTCCCAGGTTTCATCTACGTAGTTGCCAGAGTATTTTGCCTGGACGTGTTGATCGCCAGAGCTTCCTTTCCTTTGGAACTACAAGTATGGTCGCTATTGGAGGATGACCGCTTCCCTCTATCAGAGGTAGAGATCATGATTCCATTGTCATGCGCCTTCCGACTGTTATCTTCAGCGGCTACCGCTGAGATAATAAACGAGGGCCAATCATAGAACTGATATGGTCCTATGAATACTGAGATCAATGGGAGAAGGTTCTTCCTACAAATGTCCACCAAGACGAAATCTGGAACTCTAGGAGGCATCTGCAAAGTAGCCTGACGAAAACGTTCAATAAATGTATGAATGTTCTCTTTCTCCTTCTGCTTAACTTCGATGAGTGATGACATAGACATGTCCATCCCTCCTTCATAGAATCGAGCGAAGAACAGAGTCTTGAAATCTTCAAACAAAGTAATGCAGTTGTCCGCAAGACTACGGTACCATTGATAGGCTACGCCAGACAGACAGCCCTTAAACACTCGGGTGAGAAGGGCGTCATTCCCTTGCAACAACACCGTCATCATGCTGAAGTAATTCATGTACTGGCTTGGTGACATTTTTCCCTCAAACAAAACCATAGCCTGTGGTTTGTATTTTGGCGGGAAAGGGATCTCATCCCAGATAGCTGGGCATGGCTGGTTGATACCCAACTTCTTGAGCTGATCCTTATGCTTCAAGGCATCAAATTGGGCTTTTAATTCCCGAACTGCTCGCATAGGATCTTCGGTTGGGAAAGGGACTACAGAGAGGTGAGAGGTCGATTGTATTATGACTCCAACATGAGGTAATACGTTCTCCGAGTTAAGGAGCAGCTGATTCTTGATTTTGAATAGGCTCCCGACTTGATGGTATATCTTTCCCCACCCGTAGTTGAATCAGAGGAATAGGTGCAGCTGTGTGTTGAGTCACCAACATTTGGTGCATACTCTCCATTATGGTCTGCATCTCTTTGAGTGATGCCTCCAATACAGCGATGCGTTGTTCCGTACTTCCTGATGGGGAAGCTTCTTCATGTTCATCTCCAATGGCATAAACTCCCATTTCTCTATATGCCACCGAGGGATTAGTATAGATCTCTGTAGAGATTGAGTCTATACTTTCAGCATCATCTTCAGGAAACTGGCGACCCCCGGTATCGGAATCAGAAGAATACGAATCCGATTGTCGTGATCTCGAGCGGGTGTTTCGAAAGACACCTGCTTTAATATTCTCAAGGAGTCTGTCAAATCTCATTTGGCTTGGAGTTCTAGAGGGATGGCATCTTGAACTTGACCTTCCTTTAGGAATGTGCAAAGACATGTTCACTGATGCGAATGTCGGCTCTTCTTCCTATAAAGGCAAAGAGTAGTTCAACCGGCCGAAAACTGACCGTTTTGCCTTGGAACAGCAGTAGTTAACTACAACTTTATGACTATTACAATAATGCTCCCTAGGGGGTGTAATAGACATATTAGAAGATCCCCTGTCTTTGTGCTTCTGGATCAAGAAATTACGTAGATCAGGGGGATTGACAGAAGAAGAAGGAGAAGGCTTATTCTGCCTTTTTACATCAGTTGGGATATGGAGATTGGGAACCATAACTTTCTCCCTGCCATAAGAATACAGCAGTTCAGCCATGTGAGTAGCATACGATCCATCATCCATCTGAGGAGCGTATTTTCCCGTGAACCGGGTCTTGTTTACGCGGACGGGCTTATCCTGGCGTAATCTGGAGCCTTACACAAGTTCGCACAAAATAGGGGAAGTCCTCAAACGGCCTCCAGCGTCATGCGTAATCTGAAGAGCGGGCAACCTCTTCTCTTGGTGGCGTACAAGCCTAGAGATCGGGAGATTCGCCACCCTTTTTCCCTTGATGTGATCCAAGGGTCCATCTGCCTCCTTATAGATGGGAGATGCATTTTTACGCACAAGGTGCGTTTGAAATTTCTGAATTAGCGCTGAGGCCTTGTCAGAAATTAAGTCTGCCACGTCAGAGACGGGAGACGAAGTTTTATGCGCAGGGCGCGTTTGAAATTTTTGAATTGGCGCTGAGGCCTTGTCAGAAATTAAGTCTGCCACGTCAGAGACGGAAGACAAATTTTTACGCGCGGGGCACATTCTAGACTTCTAGATTGGCACTGGGGCATTGCCAGAAGCTTTATCTGCCACGTCACAGACGTGAGACGGGTTTTTTATGCGCAGGGCGTATAGGTTGTGATGTCATAACCTTGTTGGTCGGAGAGAGAGAGCCTACAGGAAGGGCAGAGGATGTCCGGGGCATCATACTTTACGCAGCTTCCTGTTGTCTTGGACAGAGAGGGAATAAGAGCTATCCCCTGCGCGAAGCATGTCTTCATAAGAATATTGGTCGAATTGGACGACCAAAGTCTTCTTCATTGATCCGACGGATACAGCATTATGTTGAGCAATTGCCTTCTCATCAGAAGAGAAAGTGGTCCCCAGCAGAGTCGCCATCTTGTGTTTGATGATAAACAAAAGAAATTGAAACTAGGTTTATACGAAACCCTTTCTTTGTTTACAAACACACAAAAAAAGTACAATTAATCCTATACGAGGATATTAAGTACAAAAATTAATTCTGGGAAAATATTGCTATAGAAGTCTGATCTGTGGTCGATCACTTTGTCCCTTGGACCACACGATAACGAAGAAGTGTTGTAGAAGAAGGAGAAGCTTCAAAGATTGTTGGAGGGATTGAACTCTCGTTGCCAAAATTATCAATGAAGACTCCCTGTATGTGCTCTCTCTCTGATCTCCTCTCTGTTTTTCTCCACTAATTCTGGCCTCTCTCTCCGATCTCTCCTTCGATCCCCTTCTCTCCTGTGACCGAAAGCCTCTATTTATAGAGCTCGAACCCAGTAACTGTTCAATCGGCGTAGAAGCCAAACAGCAGAGAGAGTTGCACCTTTTACGCGGCGGTTATAATAACTGTTACCCACGTATGAATGATCTCCTGAATCTGCATGTGACGCGTGTCCCATTATGAGGTAACGCGTATAATCGCTCATCGAAGATCATGGCATGCAAGCCACGTAGGTAACTGCCCCTCGCGTAGAGATGGTTGGCATAAAAGCCAAATAACTGTCTCGTTGGCGTAAAAGCCAAATAGTTATCTTGTTGGCATAAAAGCCAAATAACTGTCTTATTGGCGTAAAAGCCAAATAGTTATCTTGTTGGCGTAAAAGCCAAATAGTTGTCCTGTTGGCGTAGAAGCCAAGTAGCTGTCTTATTGGCGTAAAAGCCAAATAGCTGTCATGTTGGCGTAGAAGCCAGGTAGCTGTCTTGTTTGGCGTAGCAACCAGGTAGCTGTTTTGTTGGTGTAGAAGCCAAGTAGCTGTCTTATTTGGCGTAGAAGCCAGGTAGCTGTCTTGTTGGCGTAGAAGCCAGGTAGCATAAAGCTTGATGCTGCATAGGTAGGTAACTAGTGTAAACTAGCCAATCATCCTTTCTGGCTGAGGTCTTGAGCGTATTCTGGGCCAAATAGCCTTATCATGTACCTTTGCAAATATAGCCTGAGTTGGCGTATTTCGAGGAGATAGCATACGGCGTGCTCCTATAGTTGAAAATAGCCTGGTTGGCGTATTTCGAGGAGATAGCATACGGCGTGCTCCTATAGTTAAAAATAGCCTGGTTGGCGTAAAATACAGGGATGGTGACGTGAGCGTATTAGCCCTAGTTTTAGCTCTCCTAGTCAATAAAAATATTCCCAAATCTCGTGCATTAAATGCAGAGATTTGCCCCTATCTCGCGCGTTAACTGCAGAGACGTGCCTCGAGTTCTGTACGAAGAACAGCTTTTGACGTGGCATTTGGTTTTGTCTCATCTTGAGCGTAAAAGCTCATCTCTGCCTGTGTAGAATAGGCAGCGTATTCCTTGAATGCGTAAGCAACGTCTTATATCAAGGATTATGTCACTAAACGACCGTCTGGGTCTGTGTAGAATCATCATTACAGCCGTCCTCTTGATCGTCATGCAGTACTCTTTGTCAGGAGTCAGGTTCACCGTTTTGTCTGATAGGTTCATTCGAGGAATACGAAGAGTTCCTCGTACAACTTCACGCTGCATTAAAAGCAAGCGTATTTTACGTCGGAGTGGTGATGTAGCAACCTTTTTATGCCAAAGCAGTCTTGAAGTACTGCTTTACGCGGGTTGTTTTAGAGCTCTATTTTACGCAGAATAGCGTTGAAGCTCTGTCGTACGCCAATGGCTCTGAAGTCATATTTTATGCCACACAGTGCTGGAGCTCTGTTTTACGCGGGCTTCATGCACGTTGGGGGTATTACGCGTATAATTCTCCAGCATATTTTTATGCTTCTACAATAAATTTATGTAGTTGGATGATCCATGAAAACAATTAAGTATCAAGGATTTGTGTTAAAAATTAATGGAGCATAATATTCAATTTGATGGTTGATACTTACGTATGTCAAGAGTAAAGGAATGTATACGCATAAAACGGGTATTAATGAGTGTGCCATGGGTAGAGGAATATCAAGATTGATCATGAAAGGTATGAAGTGTATCACAGATTAGTGTAACAGTCTGTAAAAGATTAAAAAGGGAGATACTTATACATCAATTGAGATATAGAACCATAGGCCTACCTTTGAGAGTGAAGTGGAGCATGTGTATTATATAAGTTAATAACTAGTACGAATGATCGTGAGTTCTAATAAGTCTGATGAGGTGATCTAATGATGAAGCTAGTGTTACCATACCAATAGTGCTAGTATTTCTATATCAAGGATTAGTTGAGAATTGTGCTAGTAACAGTAAGTATCTTGTGTGATAATATTAGATTGATGTAACAGTTAATATGGATAGAAAAGCATCGTAATTCGGGCAGTGCAAATTTCAGTACACAGTTGAGAGTTGTAGACAATTGGTGTATCTGTATGTATCTTGTGTGTTAGAGACTGTGAGTATTTATATGTATACTTAGATAGATGTGGATTTAAATTTATAATTTGAAGATTGTAAATAAATTTCAATTTTTAAGAATTTTGAGGAGTTGAGATTTTATGTTATTAAATTTTTGAGGATTCAAATTAAATTTAATAAACATAGTCAAAGCTATAAAGATTTTTGGAAGTGATTAAAATTTTATTTCAATATTTGAATATTTGACTTTTGAGGAAAGTATATACATTTTATTTTAAATTGTTCGAGAAGTTAAATTTCGAGGGTTTTATTTGAGAATAAAATTTTATGGTGGGTAAGAAATGTACATCAATATATGACTGGATGAAGTGCATGTGTAAGGATCTGTTAGCTTGAGCATGCCCGAGATGACACTGCAAACTGACTTGGGTGTCCATCTAGAGTTGTATTAGAAGGAATAGTACTTCATGTGGGTCCACCCGAACCTCGTCCCAGAATTGATGCAGCAAGCAGTGCCTTCCGCCGTCAAGTCTAAAGCACAAAAAACCAAGTCCTGCCATATGGTTTCTCCCACTGCTGAGGAGGCCTGGGCAGGGGCAACCAGGTCGGACTTACCTACCTGTGAAATTACTATGCTCCCGAATTCAATGCACCTCCAACTATTGCACCTGTCGTGTCTGATCCGGGTCTATCTCAACCCCCACCAGCGAACAAGTCCAAGCAGAAAAAAGGTTGATTTGACAAGCTGTTGCGTAAAAAAACTGCTAAGGGACTGGAAAAGCCCTACACTTTGACGCCTTGGCTCAACTCGCCAATACCCCAGCAAAGTTGTCACTGTTTGAGCTTCTCCACTCTCCAGAGACACCTAGAACGCTCTGAGTGAGGCATTGCAAAATGCCGATGCCTACCTGGCGTAAGTTAAGCCGTTAGTAGAGGATCCTGTTGCATGCCCCTACTGTAACAATGTGACTGAAGCGGTACCCAATATCACATTTTTGCAACAGGAGATGTTGCTAAAAACAACCGGCATGATCGTCCCCTGTATTACACAAGGTACATTGGGGCCACCAAGGTGGACCGGATGAACATAGATACCGGTTCGTCAATCAACAACATCCCTCGAAGTCAGCTTCAGACCTTGGGCTTTCCGATGCATCGCTTGGCAGCCACCAATACTGCCATCACTAGCTTCATCACAGGAAGGAGCTACCATCTAGGCAAGATTCGCCTGAAATGCCAGATTAATGACTTGAAAACTGAGGTCACTTGCTACGTCATTATGTGGACGTTTCCTATAATGTCCTGCTGGGATGACCATGGATATACGAATACATGATCTTGTCATCAACCCTACACTAATGTCTAAAGTACGTGGACGATCATGGCACGGTCAAGGCGGAGTTCGTGGATGTTGATCATTTCAAAGGGATCAAGGACTATTACTCCGATGCACTTTTGTACAAGCAAGTCCACCAAGATGAGGGAGGCAATGATGCTGACGACGAGGCAGAGGCCGGGGCACACCAGATGAACCCTTGAGAGTCTGACTAAAGGCGTGCGCTCCTGACACAACCTCTCCCCTCGTAGTAAAACTGCACAGGAAGGCACCCAAACCTTTGGTCGTCCATCTTCATAGGCCAAATCGATCACCAAAGAAAGATTCGGCACCATCTACTACGCCTGAATCTCTGGTCGTTCGCTTTCATAGGCCATGATGATCACCAAAAGAAGATTCGGCACCATCCACCACTTTCAAACCGCTGGTCGTTCGCCTTCATAGGCCGAGTCGACCGCCGAAGGATGCTCCACTGCCTCCTACCACGTCAGAACCTCTAGTAGTAAAATTGCACAGAAAATCTACAGCATTGTCGCTCGCACTGGGGGTAGATCTCGGGAAAGATGAGATGGAAGAGTACGTAACTGCTCATGCTAATATCCCTTCTCTCGACGATGTAATTCTGGATGACGAGATACCTCATTTCATTAATAAAGGGCTAGTTTTGAACTACTCCGAAGTTGCACACATAAGTACATTATACTCCATGGAGCATAGTTTAGGCCCGCGCCTGCAGACATAGGTGACTACTACCTATACAGTAAACCAGATCCTCCCTAGCCAAGGTTCCTACTTCACGGTTCCAGCAAGAAGGAGGAGAGACAAACCCATCATCTTCGGCCGGGTTGAATGCCCCCGGTCCTTCATACCGGAGGAACAAGAGCCAGAACCCGACATCGACAAAATATAACTCTACCGGTTCAGTGGTCAAGCCAAATACCTCATCCAAAAGATGGGTTATGATCTTAAAAACAACCGAGGTCTGAATTATGACAAAAGTCGATGACTATCCTTGCGCCTCGCCGCTACGGCAGGCAAATCCGAGGATTACTACCATAAGACCAAGCATGGCTTAGGGTATATTATGCCTCCTACAACCCCTGAATGCTCGGACGAAGAAGATGAGTTACACTCTCACTCTTTATAATCTTCCTCTTGGAACTCCGATGTCAATATCGGGGATATACTCAAACGAACATTGTCTGCCAACATGGTATCAACGGACCCTGAGGAAGACGATGAGGATCTACCTGAACTCTTTGAAGTAGAACCGTAGGCCCAATGCCTAGACCAACAATAGGAGAAGCGGTTCGAACAGCGAGAACCTCCTACCGAGGACGAAGTTGTACAAATCGATCTGGGCGACAAATCCTCCCCTGAACCGATCTTTATCAGCAAGAGCATGTCTAATGAGGATCGGGAATCCCAACTATATGTCGTCAGGAAATACATCGATGTCTTTTCCTAGAGTTACAAAGATATGTCATGACTGGACCCACAAATCGCAGTCCACAAGATCAATATCTCGTGAACGCTAAATATCATGCCCCAATCCCAAAATACGTAGGACTAGGAACACGTAAGCATGCCAGCCGTATGCATATGACAACTCCAATATATGGATACCATAATACACACGTACGCTATAGAATGAATATAAACTCACATGTGGTATATATAATGTCACAAGTCACAGATATGCTAATCTCATCCACACCACAAGCCATAGAAAAGAAGTACTAAACTAGAATAAGGAGTCTAAAATATCCAAAATAATAGTCGGGTGGAGACAAATCCACTACCAAAGACTATATCCAAAACTAAAATGAGAGAGGAGTATAAAATCTCCAATATAAAATAATATGAAGACAGAAATGTATCAGCTAAAAAGAATCCATCGCTAGATGTAATCAAGGATGCTCAAAAGGTAAGACCTCCTCGGCAGAAAGTAATGCGTCAGGTCCAGGCCCGTACTCCTGCGGATACTCCTGGTCGTCTATACCTAGCAAGGGACCAGGTCCTCAGAGGGACATAACAAGATACATAGAGACAAACCAATTTGAATACATTGAACATGCATAATATTTAAAAATAAATAAGTACGTTTTATAAGACAATCTATATGAATGTAATGAGGACAACTTTTCGACGTATGGGCAAGGGTAGGCTACTCGATCTAAGCCTCACAACTCATACACACGTCAGGGAACATCATCAGCCGACATACCTCGGGGGTAGCGACCCTCGTGACTCCATCAACCGACATACCTCGGGGGCAGCGACCATCGGACACACTCTCATAGTATGAACTATATAATATGGTTTACCAGAGTGGTTAAAAGCCCATACGCCTAATGATTGTCCTCTCATGATACTAGGTGCCATGTGTGTGTCAACATATCTAATATATAGTATGACTGAAAGAAACTATACATGCAATAAATATACAAAAATGCAATAAATATACAGAAATATACTAAGCATGCAAAATACTGTAAACAATTTGGTAAGGTATCTTGCCTGGCAAGAAAGCTAAAAAATGTAATGTCTCGATGTCCACACCAAGAGTTAGAAGCTACGGCCTCGGAATGAACGTCTCCGATGCTGAAATAAACATCACCAATGTTTCCAGAATAAGCAAAATAGCTAGAAAGCACTTCCCTTTCATCCAATTTGGACACAGGGGCAAAACGATAATTTCGGGTAAAAGTGGGGTCCACGTGTGGCCCACTTGCACCAAAAAGCGTACCAAGGGTAACAGTCTCTAAATGGGACAAATTATAGGTCAAACAAACTCTAAATGTCAATACGAACCCAACGGTATGTCCAAATGTGGATTCCGATGGGCCGAACACAAATTCGCCCAAAAAGTCAATTGTGGGGCCCGCCAATTGGCGACTTGGTCAACTGTCTCAGAATTGTGTGAAAATTAGGTCACAGGACCAGCGCATTACCACGAGTCCATTGGCATTAGTTTCTTTGCAATCTGGCGAGCGTGCACAAAGTGCGTGCGACTTTCACAAAAGTTGCGACACGGAATTTGTTCGCTGATACGGGCTGATTTCGGCACGCACATGCGTCCGAATCAGTTTTCGCGAACTCTCACTTGTCCGGTTATGCGACGCGCACTGTTCGGTACACTTGGTACATGGCGGGGCGGTCCCGTTTGGCGGGGCACGCTCCGTTTCACAACTTTTGGAAATCTGGGAAAAGTGGGTTCGCGGGATTTTCCAACGAATTTAATTCTACCTACAGCATTTAATATTCATGGGTTATTTAACAGAAAAAAACTAGGTCAAGTGGTCTACGCATACCAACAAGAATCATCAAATTCGGATCTCTTTGGTGGGAGATACGAACTCGGAAACTTGGGTGGTCATCGCAGTTTTCTGCGATCCCAGAATTCAGTCTATTTTTGCCAACTTTGGCGCTATTTTCGCCTATGGTTATGCGTTGCTCGAGGTCTACTATTACACAGATATGAAAGAGGGTTAAGGGGTGAGCATACCGGTGAAGATGGGGTGGCGTTTGGTTGAGTGAGGCGACGGAAAACAACTCTGGAACACGGGTACCTCGCTGCGGAAATCTGCAGTGTGCGGGGTGCGCGGTATCGCGGTCGTCGGGATTGGTTTGGACGGCTTGGCGGGGTTCTCCGGCTACGGTGGCGGCGCTCTCTAGGTCTAGATGGGAAGAGGAAGGGTTTGGATTATTTAGGTTTAGGATTTTATAAATAGAGTATATATATATATATATATATATATATATATATATATATATATGAAAGGGAGAGAGAGGGGGTCGTTGCTCGCGGCCAAGGGGGTTTTGGGTTGGCTCACATAATGCTAAGAGGGGGTGCTTTTTGCTTAATTTTTGCAAAGGGGCGGCTGGGAATAGCTTAGGCGGGTTGCTAGTAGTTGTATAGTTTGCTGGCTAATTGCTAATAGTTGGTAGTAGTGGTTTAATAGATTTTTAATAATATTTTCTTTTCTTTTCTTTTCTAAATTCCTTTAATATATATATATATATATATATATATATATATATATATTTATATATGCGTATATACTCATAGAAAAAATCTAGAATTACACTAATACATAACATTAAGCTAGCAACTGCTCAAGGGGTCTCCTACATGAAATAAATTCAGAAAAATTTCTAATGGTCCCATAAATCTTTCAAGTACACCAACACCTAAAATAAAAATTAATAAAAATCTATTTCTCCTAATTAGCACATAATTAATATAATTAAATTAATAATTAATAAAAAATAATAAATACAGTTTTTTAGAAATAGGGGTTTTACGTTCTACCCAACAAACAAAAATTTCGTCCTCGAAATTGACACTAACCTATATTCATAATGATAACTATAGATATTATACTACATTGGTATCTAGCAGGACTCCTAAAACTCATGGTCTGCCATTCTAACACTTCCTCATCTATTGTCCATACACTATTCTATCATCCTCTAACTCGTCTACACTACCCAACTTACAAGAATTCTACTAGTAGTCATATTCTTTGTAGCTATTGTCTAGGTTGTAAGGCAATTATATTTATTGGGTCGAGAATCTTGGGATACCTGTCTAGAGTCTCATAACTATGACTTTTTCCTGTAACCGTCAAGTATCGTAGTCTAATACTGTCATGCCACCTGGCCAGTATGGCTGCAAGTAATTCGTCTACCCTACCAAAATTGTCTGGCTGTAACTGTCGCTACCTCGCCAGCGATTTGTCATAGTCATCAGTTCTTAACAAGTGCCTTCAGCTCTTTCCTAGGCATAGTCTCAGTTTTTAGGGAAACACTTAAGGTCTTGGCTAAAACTATTAGGAGTATGATCTATTTTCAATGATCAAACAAATTTTTATTAGGCTATATGGTGCTACTTAAGGGTTAAACTAATAAAGAATACAGATATTGCTATAGTGCATATACATATTAAGAACTCATCCTTAGTTATCTAGCATTACTAACACATTTATGTTTTACTAACAAAATAGGGTAAGGTTGATATAAATCAACAATTCATAATGGCACGAAAAGATACGACTATGATAGGAAGAGTTAAGCACGAGATAAGGAATAGATATAAAAGGAGGAGATGAGTCCCCAAGAGGGCGAGATAGGGATAGGGGAAGAATACTACTACTGCTACTCACGTCATTCATTAGCATCGCGTGTATGCCACCTGGATAAAATATACATACATCCTCATAACTGCTAAGCTACTATATATATAATTATACATCTATTTGTGCATCTAAGATCTTGTGTCATATTGGGGTTATGAGTATGCAAAGACAATTATAACTAAAAGGTTGTACCTGTATCTACGGCTTCCTGTGTCTGCTCTCCCATACTTGTCATAATTAGTGCTTGCCCTTGTTCTTGGTTGTTCAACTGGGGTCTAGTCTCCTCCATTTATGCAGAATGTAGAAGCAGTGGTGGGTCCCTTTATCCTCCTATACTTGAGGGTGTATGCGGTGTTCCTGATTCTAATGCCATAGGTCTCTGGTTCTGTTTAGGACATTCTC
This sequence comes from Iris macrosiphon, assembly GCA_036927795.1. NCBI lineage: Eukaryota > Viridiplantae > Streptophyta > Magnoliopsida > Asparagales > Iridaceae > Iris > Iris macrosiphon. The sequence continues at coordinate 104,668,893 of JAYESA010000015.1, read as the reverse complement.
GGTCTTGATGGTGACTTGATCCACATATCATGCACAGCCCCAATCGACGATGACTGTCTCTTAGAATATGACCTGTCCTACCACAATAGTGACAAGTACGGAGCTCCTTGGTTGGATATGGTGCAGCACTATCTGATTGCTGGCGTATCAAAGGGTGTCTAATGGGTCCTCATGGCTGTGTCCTTACTGGTCCTTGGTGACTTCTCTGTTGAATTCTGTTTCCCTTGCTGATGTCCTCCTGAATCCTGGCCTCTATCAATAACTCGGCATAAGAGATCCGGGACTGTGACCTAGTGTAGTACTGGAGCTCCTGAGTCAGTCCACGGTAAAACCTCTTAGCCTTCTCCAAGTTATTAGGTATTAGGACTGTGCCATACTTACTGAGACGGCTAAACTCTGCGTCATACTCATCAACCGTCTTGTCCCCTTACTCTAGATGGAGGAACTGATCGTACAACGCATCCCTTACAGTATCCGGGAAGTACTTCTTCTCAAAGCACTCCAAAAATTGTTCCCAAGTCTGACGCGTACCCAACTGGCGCTCTATTGATTCCCACCAGTGATGTGCGTTGCCCTCTAACTGAGTCCTTACGCCTATCATCCATAGGTCAGAAGGTAATTGTGATGCCTCTAACAACCTCTTGGTATTGGCAATCCAGTTCGTGGTCTCCTCTGGACTCTCATTGCCCTTATACGGCTTAGGGCCCATCTACACAAAGTCCTTGACTGAACCAACCCGAGCTTGTGGTACTGAAACTAGTACCTGGGTTGGTGCAGGGGCTAGTGCAGCCATTCTCTCAAGTGCTGCCAGAAATTCTAGCCTTTGCTCTGCTGCTTGCTGCCTCTGTTCCTGTATTATCATCTGAAAGAATTAGAACAGCTGTGTCTGGCCACCCTGCGGTGCTGATAAAGCTGGAAGGGTACTATCAGGTATCGTGGAAGGAGTTAATGGAATTTGATTGCTAGTTAGTCCATCCGGTCTGGGAAGAAGAGGTGTCATTGAGGTCACTCCGGGTGATTGGTCGTCGTCCCCTGGAGACGTGTTGTCCCCGATGGCGGCATGCCCGTTACACAAATTCATCTCTCTGCAAAAGATGGACGAAGGATTAAGAAGAGTACATGAATCAAGCAGGATGCAAGCACTTAAGTAGGACATATTGGAAGGAAAGTAAGTTATAGTCAAGTATGGATGAGATCTAAAATTCTAATCCTAGGTGCAGGCCCGCTCGGTACAGTTACGTAACCGAAACGGCTAACTCGACCTGCATGGGCCACCACAATAATATGTCACACCCCAATCCCAAAATACGTAGGACTAGGAACACGTAAGCATGTCAGCCGTATGTATATGGCAACTCCAATATATGGATACCATAATACACACGTACGCTGTAGAATGAATATAAACTCACATGTGGTATATATAATGTCATAAGTCACAGATATGCTAATCTCATCCATACCACAAGCCATAGAAAAGAAGTACTAAACTAGAATAAGGAGTCTGAAATATCCAAAATAATAGTCGGGTGGAGACAAATCCACTACCAAAGATTATATCCAAAACTAAAATGAGAGAGGAGTATAAAATCTCCAATATAAAATAATATGAAGACAGAAATGTATCAGGTAAAAAGAAACCATCGCTAGATGTAATCAAGGATGCTCAGAAGGTAAGACCTCCTCGGCAGAAAGTAATGCGTCAGGTCCAGGCCCATACTCCTGCGGATACTCCTGGTCGTCTATACTTGGCAAGGGACCAAGTCCTTAGAGGGACATAATAAGATAAATAGAGACAAGCCAATTTGAATACAGTGAACATGTATAATATTTAAAAATAAATAAGTACGCTATACAAGATAATCTATATGGATACAATGAGGAAAACTTTTCGACGTATTGGCAAGGGTAGGCTACTCGATCTAAGCCTCACAACTCACACGCACGTCAGGGAACATCATCAGCCGACATACCTCGGGGGTAGCGACCCTCGTGACTCCATCAACCGACATACCTCGGGGGTAGCGACCATCGGACACACTCCCATAGTGCGAACTATATACTACGGTTTACCATAGTGGTTAAAAGCCCATACACCTAATGATTGTCCTCTCATGATACTAGGTGCCATGTGTGTGTCAACATATCTAATATATAGTATGACTGAAAGAAACTACACATGCAATAAATATATAAAAATGCAATAAATATACAAAATATACTAAGCATGCAAAATACTGTAAGTAATTTGGCAAGGTATCTTGCCTGGCAAGAAAGCTAAAAAATATAATGTCCCGATGTCCACACCAAGAGTCAGAAGCTACGACCTCAGAATGAACGTCTCCGGATATTGAAATAAATATCACCAACCTTCCCAGAATAAGAAAAATAGCTAAAAAGCACTTTCCTTTCATCCAATTTGGACACAGGGGCAAAATGATAATTTCGGATAAAAATGTGGTCCACGTGTGGCCTACTTTGTACCGAAAAATGTGCCAAGGGTAACAGTCTCTATATAGGACAAATTATAGGTCAAACAAACTCTAAATATTAATAAGAACCCAATGGTATGTCCAAATATGGATTTCGATGGGCCGAACACAAATTAGCCCAAAAAGTCAACTGTGGGGCCCGCCAAATGGCGACTTGGTCAACTGTCTCAAAATTGCGTGAAAATTGGGTCACAGGACTAGTGCGTTACCACGAGTCTATTGGCATAAGTTTTGTTGTAATCTGACGAGCATGCACAAAGTGCGCACGACTTTCGCAAAAGTTGTGACACGGGGTTTGTCTGCGGATACGGGCTGATTTCGGCGCACACATGCGTCCGAATCAGTTTCTACGAACTCTCACTTGTCCGGTTATGCTACGCTTCGGTACACTTGGTACACGGCGGGGCGGTCCCGTTTGGCGGGGCGCGCTCCGTTTCACAACTTTTGGAAATCTAGGAAAAGTGGGCTCACGAGATTTTCCAACGAATTTAATTCTACCTACAGTAGTTAATAATCTAGGATTATTTAACAGAAATTAAACTAGGTCAAGTGGTCTACGCATACCAAAAAGAATTATCGAATTCGGATCTCTGTGGTGGGAGATACAAACTCGAAAACATGGGTGGTCACTGCAGTTTTCTGCGATCCCAGAATTCAGTCTATTTCTGCCAACTTTGGCGCTATTTTCGTCTATGGTTACGCGTTGCTCGACGTCTACTATTACACAGATATGGAAGAGGGTTAAGGGGTGAGCATACCGGTGAAGATGGGATGGCGTTTGGTTGAGCAAGGCGACGGAAAACAATTCTGGAACACAGGTACCTCACTGCAGAAATCTGCAGTGCGTGGGGTGCGCGGGGTCGCGGTCGTCGGGATTGGTTTGGACGGCCTGGCGGGGTTCTCCGGCTGCGGTGGCGGCGTTCTCTAGGTCTAGATGGGAAGAGGAAGGGTTTGGATGATTTAGGTTTAGGGTTTTATAAATAGAGTATATATATATATATATATATATATATATATATATATATATATATATATATATATATATATATATATATATATATATATATATATATATAAGGGAGAGAGAGGGGGGTCGTTGCTCGCGGCCAAGGGGGTTTTGGGTTGGCTCACAGAATGCTAAGGGGGGGTGCTTGCTGCTTAATTTTTCCAAGGGGGCGGCTGGGAATAGCTTAGGCGGGTTGCTAGTAGTTGTATAGTTTGCTGGCTAATTGCTAATAGTTGGTAGTAGTGGTTTAATAGATTATTAATAATATTTTTTTTCATTTCTTTTCTTTTCTTTTCTAAATTCCTTTAAAATATATATGTATATATATATATATATATATATATATATATATATATATATATATATATATATATATATATATATATATATATATTTATATATACGTATATACTCATAGAAAAAATCTAGAATTACACTAATACATAACATTAAGCTATTAACTGCTAAAGGGGTCTCCTACATGAAATAAATTCGAAAAAATTCCTAATGGTCCCATAAATCTTCCAAGTGCACCAATACCTAAAATAAAAATTAATAAAAATCTATTTCTCCTAATTAGCACATAATTACTATAATTAAATTAATAATTAATAAAAAAATAATAAATACGGTTTTTTAGAAATAGGGGTTTTACACTAAACCTGTCAAGCAGCAGCAAAGGCAGTTTCTGCTGGACATTATGAACGCCCTCGAAGCTGAAGTCAATAAATTGATAGTTAATGGCTTCATCCACGAAGAACAACATCCAGATTGGGTAGCCAACATCGTGCCCATCGTCAAAAAGAACAAAAATATTAGAATCTGTATCGACTTTCGTAATCTAAATATTGAGTGCCCCAAAGATGAGTTTCCTCTTTCAATCATCGACAATATGATCGACAACACTTGTGGCTTCGAGCGCATGTCCTTCATGGATGAATTCTCAGGCAACAATCAAATCAAGATATCTCCTGATGATCAGAAGCATACATCGGTCAGAATGCCGAAAGGAGTATACTACTACATAGCCATGACCTTCGGTCTGAAGAACGCAGGTACTACTTACCAATAAGATATGAGCACCATCTTTCGTGAACATCTGCGCAAGATGGTGGAGTGTTACGTTGATGACATCGCTGTCAAGAGCCTCTCTAAAGATGATCACCTCCGAGACTTAAGGAATGAGTTTGACCGAATGCGTATACACCACCTCAAGATAAATCCTACCAAATCCTTCCTGGGAGTCTCCAGCGGCAAATTCCTGGGTTTTATTATCACTTTCGGGGTATTCACATAGACCCCGACAAAATCAAAGCAATCCTTGAGATGAGCCTGCCAAGGAACCTCCGGGAACTCTGCGGCCTTCAAGGAAGGCTGGCATACATCAGGAGGTTCATATCAAACCTCTCGGGGCATTGTCGATCGTTCACCCAGCTCATGAAGAAAGGTGTCTCCTTTGTCTGGAATGAAGAATGCCAACTCATGTTCGACGACATCAAGGGACCTATCAAACCCTCCAGTGCTAGTAGCCCTAGTCGCGGGGAAGTCTTTCTTTCTCTATGTGTGTGCGATGGATCACTCCCTCGGTGCTATATTAGCCCAGAATAGTTATGCAAGCCACAAGCAGGCCATCTATTATCTCATCCGGATGATGGTTAGCGCAGAGCATAGGTACACCCCCGTCGAGAAGGAATGCCTTGCTCTAGTATCTAGAAGACTCGGCATTACATAACTGGATAGCCCATTCATGTGATCTCACGAGTCAATCCTCTCAGAGTACTCATGACCAAACCAGGGGTACTTAGTTTCCACCTAGATACCTGGGCAATACTACTGTCTCCATACGATATGGTATTTGTCCCACAGAAAGTCGTCAAGGGTCAAGCGATAGCCGACTTCCTGGCAGCCCATCCGGTGCCAGAAATCTTGAAACTCTACGACGAGATTCTAGACGAAGTGGCAGACTCAAACGTTACCGCATGCGAAGCTATTTGGCAAATGTTCTTCGATGGTGCTTCAAGAATAGGGCCCAAAAGCAATATCATTGTGGGGGTCAGGATTGTGTTAATCTCCTCATACGGTTTGGTCATCAACCGTGCCTACTCTCTCACAAAGCCTTGCTCCAACAATATGGCAGAGTACAATTCCTTGGTCATTGGACTCCAACTCGCCAAACAAGTAGGAGTAGATTATTTAGAGGCCTATGGTGACTCCAAACTAATAGTCAGACAGGTCCGGGGTGAGTACGAAGTCCGGAACAAAGACTCAATTATTTACCACCAAGCTGCACTTGGCATCATCTCAACCTTCAAGGGATTCTTCACTGAACACGCCCCTCGGCTGCAGAACGTCGATGCTAACGCCCTGGCCGGCCTCACTGCCTCCTTGGCAGTTCCAAACAACACCCATCAATTAATCCCCATGATCGGTCGAGAGCTGGTCTGCCCCAAGAATAACCTCTTCTTATGTCTGAGCTATGCAGCAAAAATATATACTGATATCCAGGACTGGAGGGTTCCATTCATTGACTACGCATTCTATGAAATTCTTTCCGAGAACCCAAAGGAAGCTACTTCCATTAGAAGATGTTCCCTCTGGTTCTATTAGATACAACAACCAAAATATTGTATCGTCGCTCCTATAACAACCTTCTGTTGCGATGCCTATCGAGCGCAGAAGCGAAGCAGGCTCTCCGTGAGGCTTATGACAGGGTTTGCGGTACCCATCAGCTAGGTCCAAGCTATAGGCCTGCCTCTGTAGAATAGGTTACTATTGGCCGGCAATGGTAGCAAAAGCCGTCGACTACGCAAGGAAGTGTCAAGCGTGCCAAATCCATGCAGACTTCATCCACAAACCCTCGGAGTTCCTACACCCGACTGTTGTGTCATAGCCGTTCGAAGCCTGGGGTATGGACATCATTAGACCGATTAGTCTACCTTCATCCAAGGGATATCAGTTCAACCTCGCCATTACTGACTACTTCTCCAAGTGGACGGAAGCTGTTCCACTCGCTGAAGTAAAAATATTGAACATGATTAGCTTCGTCAAGCATCAAGTCATATACCGCTTCAGCTTGCCAATAAGGATCGTCCATGAGAACGGTCCACAGTTCGCAAGTCATGTGTTCTACCAGTTTTACGATAAAAACCAAATTCAGAATGTAGCATCAACTGTCTATAACCCGGCAGCAAATGGTCTGGAAGAAGCCTTCAACAAGACTATTATCAGACTCCTCAAGAATTATGTGTCTTCCAATAAGTGTGAATGGGATAAGAAGCTGGTGAATGTCTCTGGAACTACCGCATGATGGTCCGGACAGCTACTGGCAATACGACTTTCTCTCTGGTGTACGAAAGTGAAGCGGTCCTCCCGCTCGAGATCCAAATCTCGTCACTCCGAGTGGCTCTCTCAAAACAGCTAACAAAGGACAATAATTGCCACCGACGACTACAAGAGTTAGAAGAACTCGATGAAAAATGTCTCATAGCTCAGCAGCATATCGAGCTATATCAAGCACGTCTCTCAGGAGACTTCAACAGACGGGTTAAGGAGAGAGCTTTCCAAGTGGGAGACCTCATCTTGACTGTGAGAAGACTGATGGTCATGACCCATACGACGACCGACATATTACAGCCTAAATGGGAGGGCCCATTCATCGTGTAGTCCGTATTCTCCAACGGCGCCTACCGACTAGTGAAACCCAATGTCGACTTGCTTATGATGCCCATCAACGGCAAGTTCCTAAAAAAGTACTATGTCTAAGCTAGACTTGTATTTCTCTCTTCCCCAGCAGAACAACCCAGATGTACGATGTTCTCGCTTATGATTCTTCAACGAGTGCCTATGTACAACAAATCTTTGTAAAAAGCCATCATCTGTATCCAGGAGTCCTAGATACGCAACAGATTATGGATCCTCAAGGTCTTCCCAGCGGAGAAGTCCTCAAGTCCATCTGCGCACTCCCGCATAGACCACCCAAAAAATATTTTTATTATATCTGAGCTATCATCCTAATAGTCTCCCCAACGGAGCAATCCTTAGTCTATCTACCTCTTAGGGTAGACCGTACTCAGCAAACCACTCCTTAGTGAGTTTTCTGAATATTGGTTCATGTCCATATTACCTTTGAACTACCTTCCTAACATTTCTTCCCGGCTGAATTTTCCATGTCCATATTACCTCTGAGCAAACCTCTTGGATCTTGGCTATCAATCATCACAACCTTAGTACCTCTGATATCGGTTGTCATCTCAACTTATCATCCGTGCTTACCAAGGTAAGAAGTAATAGGTTTGAGACAAGCCCTGCCAAAGGTAATATGGATGTGGCAGGTGTTAAGTCCACAAAACCTGCCACATCCATATTACCTCTGGCAGAGCTTGTCTCAAACCTATTACTTGCACCTAGGTGCGTAAGAAGAAATGGGTCCACAAAAAACCTATCACGTCCATATTACCTCTGATAGGGTTTTATTTCGAACTTATTACTTGCACTCTCATGCGCACAAAGTAATAAGGTCTACTAAAGATCCCCAGTGGGATGTCCCTAACAGACTACAGTATTGTACTATGTCCATATTACCTCTGGTATGATATCAAAAGTCTACAACATACAATGGAACACAAATACAAAGAAAAGAAATTCTGAAAAAATGAGAGACTTTATTAATATTCAAGATCATAAGTACATATAATGGAAATCCATTACATTCAAGGATTTTTATTAGTATTCAAGGTCATGAGTACATAAAATGGAAACCTGCTTTAAGGGTTTCCATGAATTCTCGTTGATACAAATATTTTTTATTAGAGGCGCCCCTCCATGTTGTCATTGCGACTGACACAAGATGAGACGGCAGCATAACTCAATGCTTTATATATCATCCCTCCACAGTACAAAGCTTCGTATATGGAAAAGAATCCATACTGATGGATAGCAAGGGAGGAGCAGGAGCAGGCGCTCTACAAACATGCGGGAAGACCGAAGACAGGAATGATAATTAATCCAAATTATGTATCATGCCCCAGTCCCAAAATACGTAGGACTAGGAATATGTAACCATGCTAGCCATATGTATAGGGAGACTCCAATATATGGAAACCATAACACATACGTACGCTGTATTATGAACAATAATTCACAAGTGGTATAAACTATCACAAGTCACAGGGCATAACTAAATCTCATCCACAGAAATCAATATAAATAAATAAATAACCAATAACTATGTAACTAAATCTCAATATGAAGTATCAAAAGATGATAGTCGAATAGAAATAAATCCACTGCCAAACTAGAATATAAGATAAACAAAATAATATAAGTACATCAACTAACAATTAATGCGACTCGAAGAGAAGACCTCCTCGAAATATAAGTAGCAAGTCCTGATCCGCGCTCCTGCTAAGTCATGAACATCTACATCTGGAAAGGGACCAGGTCCTCAGAGAAATATAACAAGATACATATAAGCATGCCAATAAAGTACTGAAGAATAAACATCCAATGGGGTTGCCTGATCGTCTAAGTGAATGCAGTTTGAGAACAACTTTCCAACAACTGGGCTATCTGGCTAAAATATGATTTGTATGATTCTCTTGGAGATTCAGGGGCCTACAATGCATGTCTTCTTTTGAATGAAAGAGGCCGCCTGATAATTTATAATATATAGTGGTCATCATGACCGCGCATCTCCGGCGGAGCGTACGGGTTACACAAGAAAAGTGCAAAGGAGCCCAAATGCCTTACTTGTTGCTCTCTCCACCCCATGCTCTAAGCATGTCACATCCATGACACGATAATACCTCTAATAACTGCCAAGTCTCCTAGCATCAATTTCTAACAGCAGTTATCCCTAACGCACGTCCCATACGTACAGAAGGCCAAACCCGGCATGCAAGTCCATGATCTATATGAGATGTATCACGGCCAATGAAGCCTAATGATGCCTCATGATAATGGGGTGGTCTCATAAACTAGGTCACATGCATATATATAATAAAAACAGAATACGATGCCACCGTCGTTGCATCCAAGTTTCCTTGGACGCGCACTTTATATAACGGTTAAAATATATGAACTAATAAGCAGAAATAAGATGCATGCAACATATGTAATATAAATTACAGTACAATAGCAGGTATACTTGTCTGGCAAGAAAGCTGCATAGTACCAATAACTTGCTCCTGAAGTCGCACAAAATAATCCGATGGTCCTATATACATATAATATAATACAATACAACATCATTCATTACACTAGCACATACACAACCATAAAAATACTGGACTCAGAGGGTACGCTAGGGGTGACATTGGTCGACTAACAGGGTCAAATGTGCGTCTAATTATGCGGGTATTCTATATTAAATATTGTATCAAAATTAGACAGTCAACTAACATGTGTCTAAGCCAGTACGTCAGTGTACACAAGGCAGACAGATCACTAATACTTAGGGTCAATGGTATAAGCAATTATGCGGGAAAATCCACAGTATCCTAGGGTCGTACAGTATAAATATATAGTCATAATTAGGTTTAGCATTTAATTACATATCTCTATATCCATATAGTTATATATATATAACAACTAATATTATATGCATATGCACACACACGTACGAGCACACTAGGTTAACCGACACGGTCTGCAATCCTATCAACCAACTAAACTGAACCAATATGCTAACCTAGATGTTATTCAAACAAGTACACATAAAATAAAAGGAGAGGGACAGGTTTGAACCTCGGGGTTAGCGTGCACGCACGGGAATCGGGGGTGACTGCTACAGGTTGTCTTCGGTGAGGGTAACGGATCCATGATGATGATGATGATGTCAAAGTTGATGATGATGATGAGGGTGATGATTGGTGATGACAATGATGATGATGAGATGATGAGATGATGATTAGGAGATGGTGATGGTGATGATGAGATAATGAGATGATGATGATGGTGATTAGGGTGATGATGGTGATAATGATTAGGGGATGATGATGATAATAATGGTTATGATGATGATTGAAGGGAATGATAATGGTGATGATTGTGTTGATGATGAAGGGGGTGATGATGGTGATGATGATAGGGATGAGGGCTGCTCCGGCCAGGTCGGAGGGGAGGTACGGCGAGTCGGGGGACTGCCGTGACGAGGAGGGGGAGTTCAGGGAGGCCCGACGAGGAGGAGGAGGACAAGGAAGAGGAGGACAGGGTGGAGAGGTGGTGGTGGTGTTAATGGGAGGTGATAAAGTCAGGTCGGGTTGTAGGTGATGCAGTCGGATGCTCCGGTGAGGCTGCGGGCTGCTGGAGGAAGAAGAAGTTGATGGTCGGTCAGGGACGTCATGGTGGTGGCTGTGGTGTTGGGAACGACGGAGGGAGAGGAGGTGGTCGTGGGGAGAGAAGGGAGGAGTCGGGTTTCAGTCGGTCGGGATCGACTGTGAGAAAGATGACGATGGTGAAGATGGGAGGCTGCTCAGGGAGAAGGAAGTCGGGGATGGTGGTGTCGTTGCCTTGGTCGACGTCGGGGCCTCCGACAGTCGAGGAGACTGGTGGATGGCCGCGGGGTGTCGGGGTCCGGTCGGGTTTGGAGGAAGTCGACGGGAGGAAGGAGACTGTGATGGAGAGTTCAGCGGGGTTGCGGGTGAAGGAGATCTGAGAAGGAGGTGGAGTTCCGGCCGGCTGAGATGGAAGTCCGGCGAGGCTCTGCTCCGGTCGTGGCTCCGGCGAGGAGTTGACTGGGAGGAAGGGGATGAACAGGGAGAGGGAAGAGATTCGGCTAGGGCTTAGGTTTAGGGATGTGGAAAAATAAAAAAAAGGAAAAGTTGTATATTTATATATATGTTTGTAGAATTTGGGTTTGGGTGTTGACCTAGGAAGGTGGGCTTGGTCAACATCCTCTTGGGATTGGGCTTGGCTTCACATGGAGATGTTTGGAGGGCTAGGATTGCATGGTTTAAAATACATGGCTAGGATTGATGAGGGGGTGATGTTTGTGTGTTGTACATTCCAAAAATCATAGGAAAATTCACATAAAGGAAAAATGGGTTTCTTTATGTGTTGTGTCCATTGGTGTGGACACCTCAATGCACTTTTGCATAAAAGTACCCAACAATTAGAAAAATTGCACAAAAATAGAAATTGGATTAAATTAATTAAAATTATTATAATCGGTGTTCTAAAATTAATTAGAAGTATATGGGGCTAAAATTAGGTGGGACACAAGTGTCATGGACGTAGAGGGCTTAGAATACAATATCATCATAATTTGGGTTGCACAAAATGGGTCAATATTGTGTCTCCAATTTTGATTGGAACGCATAAGGATACAAAGTTGAATTTATTTAGAATTAAATATAAACGTCTGCGATGAATATTGTGCGACTAAAAAGTAGCACAAGAGAGCATAATTATAAGTTACACAAAGGTCAGAATAGAAGGCGGGCATGTCTAGGACAAGGGTGTAAAATTTGTAGGAAGGCAATGGCTAGTGTAGTGCTCCGATTATCGGTAAGGTGCACTAAGTGATATAAATATTATAAAATCATCTAAAACACCATTTTCTATTTCTAATTGGATTCAAACTAGCCCTAATCTCTCTATCTAAGCCAAGTAGGCCTAATTTTGGTTGAGGGGGTTTACATTCTGTCATCGACGCCGTAGTCTCCCGACCGGTAGCTAGCTGCATAACGGGGAAAAATACAGCTAGCAAGCTGCATGAACAGGGATAGCTCCACACACGGCGCAGGACGATCGTCCCCATCTCCTGGATCAGTTCTCGCTAAACCGTCGCATAAGGTTGATTTTTATCCCGAACAACGGGTATTATGATATCCTTCCATGCTCGATCATTGGCAGCACGAGCAAGGAAAAACCTGCATAAAGAAGACACGCATCAGTCTCAGTGAGGATTATAAAAGGGCGTAAAATTGCTGTATGTCGTTGCCAGATCGCAGCCACGAGCAACTAAGTCTGTACAGCTCTGCGTGCATGTTACAAAGAATCCCTTATCCATATGGCCAAGCCACAGACAGGCTCTGCACGCGTGAAGCAGACGACTCCCCATCCATACGGCCACGCTATAATGCGGCACGCATGCCAAATAGTTTCTGCATACATGTTACAAAGGAGTACTCATCCACACGATAGAGCACTGTGAAGCGGTCTGCACATATCCATGACCAGTCTCCATCCATGCAGCAGAGATTTGTAAAGAGTCTACATGCGTCCTAAATGATTTTCCATCCACACAGCAAGACTGTATATTAGTGCCCTTGGCAACCCAACGTAAGAAACACGGTGCTCCCTTACCTCTATCAGGACCCACGGATCAAGGCTGCCCCCGGCGAACTCCTCGACGAAAAGAGCCACAGCCTTCAGTATCCCTCACATAAGAAGGAAAGGAAGCAAAAAGATAAAGTTCTCTCTCTCCTCCCCACTACCTATTTATAGACTTTAAAGCTGCATGAGGAGATCGAGGCAATGAACCGAGTAGTTATAAGGATGAATCTGACGCCTCAAATCTCGTGATCCACTTTAATCTCCCTAGAAACCGTCCTCTCGAGCCCCACGTCAGGAGATGGTGCAGAATACAAAAGGAGATCCACTGAAAGATCAAAATAAATCCGTTAGTTAATGACGATTTGATAAACTGGAAGTCCAACGCCCATGCAGCCCAATGTCCATACGGCCCAACGTCCATGCGACCTTTCAGCCATGCAGCCAAAGTGCTTCTTCCTCCATGCTTTATTCAAAGTATTCTAAACTTATCAGTTTGAAAACTTTGAAGGGGGTCTTGTAGAAGCATAAAAAATATTCACCCATGAAATCATGTGCCCCAAACTAAATCTAAAAAGAGATCAGGCCATAGAGTCACCCTACGGCCAAAAAAGACGATATACATGCGTCCCAATCAGCCAAAGCAGTATTGGCCGCAGATGGACCTTATATGGCATCCCTTCAGCAGGATCGTCTCTGACATAGGATCCTGACAAAAAGGATTTTTTTGATTGCCTCAAAAGATGTCAATGTACTAAACGATAGAACTCTCACATCAACATTTGAACTTCACTCTCGACGGTTGTGCAGTACCATATGTACAGCACAACTGGCTCCATGCGTCCCAGACTACATGCGTCTCTGGCCCCATGCGTCCCTGGCTACATACGTTCCATGCGTCTCAGGCCCCATGCATCCCAGACTCCATGAGTCCCATGCGTCCCAGACTCCATGCGTCCTATGCATCCCAGACTCCATGCATTCCATGTATCTCTGGCCCCATACATCTCAGACTTCATGCATTCCATGCGTCCATGGCCCCATGTATCCCAGACTCTATGCTTTTCATGCATCTCTGGCCTCGTACGTATAGACTCTATGCATCTCTGGCCACGTGCGTCTTAGACTCCATAAAGACCAAGTCTTGCCGTTACAACTGAAGTAGCTCTCTCCAACCAAGTGTGGACCACGTGTCAAGCTGACCAAGTCACGCGCACAATGGACGAGAACTACCCAGATCTTCAGCAACAAAAAATCATAGCAAGCGCCCACGTGGCAGCTTGACCTGCTCACGGCTACAGCTTTACCCTGTTAAAAAGGGACACGTGGCACCCTCCAGCATCCATGCGACCCAACATATGCGCGCCCAAGAATGACTATATATAGCAGGGTAGCACACCCATCCCAGAGGAACTTGGCTAGATATGTATATGCACACAAGTTAGCAAGGCATCCAGAGACGAGTAGAGAGAGCATATCGAAACGAGCAAAGGGAGAACGCAAGCTTCTTCACCTTGCATCAGATCATCCACTGAGTAAAGGAGACGCCAGAGCACTCCTTGTCCATCGTCACACCCCAGATCAAAATAATATTATACTTAGATTGTTTGTCTAGGACCTCTTTATACTTTCTTTCGTTTGTTAATTAAATCAAGTTCTTTTAGAACTTTCGAATTTAATGGCGAACAAAGTCATTCAGGGGTAAATTGGTAATTTATTATAACTAATATAGTTTTATAATTTTTTGTGGAGGGTCACGAATCATGTTGTTTCCCAATTCTTGGGATCTAGGAGGTTTCTTTAGGAGTAATATAGCCAGTCATACTCAATTCATAATCCATCTGAAGGTTAAAGGCAATTACATCTTTGAATCTTTCAATGCATGTATTATCTATTGTATATATATTCACATCATCTTTTCACCACCACTTCCTAATATTTTGTGTTATCATTTTTTTTTCTTGATTTCTAATAACTTGTGCATGAAAATTATACTTGATAGCGTTACCATACATGTTCACTTGAATTCTTTTCACTCAATGTCTAATGTTCAAGTTCAATGTTAATGTTAATGTGATCATGTTATTAGAAAGTTTAGAGAAGGAATATAATTAGTATGCATGTGGTCTATGCAACGCTCAAATCCACAATATCAATGATGATAACAGTCATTGCACCTCATGTACCGACTGTCTATGTCCCAACTCATATACAACAAAAAACTTGTATTCGAAAACACATTGTACACATGACCTTGACTATTGTTGATGTATCTGATTTTTCTAGAACGTTTGCATATTGTTAATGTTGGCGCACGAAAGTATTATCAACCCACCTGAGATAACCAACCAATCTAATGAACACCAAGCACAGATCAATGATAACGTTTATGGTTGTGACTATGTCACCTGGATAAATCATAATCTATATAACTCAGATAAAATTATAAGATTGACAAAAACCAATGTTAAACCCTTTGTCCTAATAGGTTCAACCCCCTCACCACACTCAATAAAAAAAGAAAGAGATTATAATTTAACATTGAAATCACTCACCAAACCCCGTAGTAGTTTTCCTAAACTAAGGTAATAACTCATCGATCAGATCTTCTCTTCCTTCTGTCTTGGATGGCGAGCCCTAAGAGCAAAGCACAAACTTTCTCTTAGATTTCTTATAAACGAGCATCCCGAATCTCCACCTTTGTGTTATATCCTTTATGCCTCCACCCTCAACCCATATATATATGATAAAAAAAATATGTTCTAGTTCATAATAGGAAACCCTAAAATAGGAATCCTATTATACCTAAAATAGCTACTCATATTCCAAACTGGACTCCAACAATAGGTCATAATAGGATTTCCTAAATAAGAAATCCTATAATAGGAATCCTATTATACCTAAAATTGCTACTCATATTCTAGACTGGACTCCAACAATCTTTTCCTCTAGTTTGATGAGAGGGTGTTGACCCTATGGCTCCTCAACCGGACTCAATGCCTATCGCCCTATGATAGAGTTCCTGCTCTCCCATGCCATTGATCTTCGATCCTCCGATCCTCTGAGCTGGTTTGCATCTTCCTTTGTCTCCAGCACCTTCACTGTTACGTCGATGCTAGCTGCTGTTTTGGATAATAAACGAGAAAAGATTTGATGAATGCAAAAAATGAGGTCTTGTACGAAGACCCGCCCTTCTTTTATGTTTACAAACAAGATTGTACAGATTTGATCCTACACGAGGATGTCTAAGTACAATTTATTTAATCTGGATGAATATTGATATAGGTGTCTGATCTGCGATCGATCACTTTAGACCTTGGACCACACGATATTTTTAAAGAAGTGTCGTGGAAGACGGAAAGCCGCCTCGAGGGTTACTAAAGAGGGTGGATGCCCGATGCCAGGTCGTCGATCCCTTCTCTTTGCCTGAGCTCTGGACTCTTCTCTCTCTCTCTCTCTCTCTCTATTTCTCCTTTCAATTTATCGACCTATTTTCGATCATTCGACCTTGTTCCTCGTTGATAGAGGTCTCTATTTATAGAGTTTTTAGTGACAGTGACCACACAGTCGGCGTAGAAACCGAGTAGTGGAAAGTACAGCACCCTTTTACACGATAGTTTAAAATAACCAATGCCTGCGTATAGATGACCTTCTAAGTGAGCATGTGACGCGCGTCCAACTAAGGGACAACGCGTATATCTGCTACGAAGATCACGGTATAGAAGCCACGTAGGTAGTTATCCCTTGTGTAGAAGAGGTTGGCGTAGAAGCCAAATAACTGTCACTATGGCATAGTAGCCAAGTAGGCATAGAAGCCGAGTAGGCATAGAAGCCGAGTGGGCACAGAGGCCGAGTGGGCATAGAAGCTGGGTGGGCATAGAAGCCAAGTAGGCATAGAAGCCGAGCAGGCGTAGAAGCCAAGTAGGCATAGAAGCCGAGCAGGCGTAGAAGCCAAGTAGGCATAGAAGCCGAGCAGGCGTAGAAGCCGAGTGGGCACAGAGGCCGAATGGGTATAGAAGCCGAGCAGGCATAGAAGCCGGGTGGGCATAGAAGCCGAGTGGGCACAGAAGCCGAGTGGATGTGGATGCTTTAGCCGGAATTACGGCTTTTGGATATGTAATCAAATCCCCAGCATTAATTGTGGAGATCCGCCATCATCCGGTGCATTAAACGCAGAGGCGTGTTTTGAAGGTCTGTCACTTGGCCTGCGCATGGTGCAGAGACGTGCCTCGGGCATCTGTCAGTTTTCGGCGCTTCAAATACAGAGGGACTGGTCGAACTGGATGACCAGTGTCTTCTTCACGGATCCCACGGATACCATATCGTGTTGAGCAATTGCTTCCTCATCAGAAGAGAAAGATGTCCCCAGCAGAGTCACCATCTTGTTTTAGATAATAAACGAGAAAAGATTTGATGAATGCGGAAAACTAGGTCTTGTACGAAGACCCGTCCTTCTTTTATGTTTACAAACAAGATTGTACAGATTTGATCCTACACGAGGATGTCTAAGTACAATTTATTTAATCTGGGTGAATATTGCTATAGGTGTCTGATCTGCGGTCGATCACTTTAGCCCTTGGACCACACGATGTTTTTGAAGAAATGCCGTGGAAGACGGAAAGCCGCCTCGAGGGTTGCTAAAGAGGATGGATGCCCGATGCCAGGGTCGTCGATCCCTTCTCTTTGCCTGAGCTCTGGACCCTTCTCTCTCTCTCTCTCTCTCTCTCTCTCTCTCTCTTTCTCCTTTCAATTTGTCGACCTATTTCTGATCGTTCGACCTTGTTCCTCGTTGATAGAGGCCTCTATTTATAGAGTTTTTAGTGACAGTGACCACACAGTCGGCATAGAAACCGAGTAGTGGAAAGTACAATACCCTTTTACACGACGGTTTAAAATAACCAATGCCTGCGTATAGATGACCTTCTGAGTGAGCATATGACGCGCGTCCAACTAAGGGACAGAACGTGTATATCTGCTACGAAGATCACGGCGTAGAAGCCACGTAGGTAGTTATCCCTTGTGTAGAAGAGGTTGGCGTAGAAGCCAAATAACTGTCACTATGGCATAGCAGCCAAGTAGGCGTAGAAGCCGAGTGGGCACAGAGGTCGAGTGGGCATAGAAGCCGGGTGGGCATAGAAGCCAAGTAGGCATAGAAGCCGAGCAGGCGTAGAAGCCGAGTGGGCACAGAGGCCGAATGGGCATAGAAGCCGAGAAGGCGTAGAAGCCGGATGGGCATAAAAGCCGAGTGGGCACAGAAGCCGAGTGGATGTGTATACTTTAGCGGGAATTACGGCTTTTGGAGATGTAATCAAATCCCCAGCATTAATTATGGAGATCCGCCATCATCCGGTGCATTAAACGCAGAGGCGTATTTTGAAGGTCTGTCACTTGGCCTGCGTATGGTGCAGAGACATGCCTCGGGCATCTGTCAGTTTTTGGTGCTTCAAATGCAGAGACGTTCCTTGAGAACCTGTCATCGTTCTGTGCATAAAATGCAGAGATGTGCCTCGAATCTTGTACGAGGTGCAGCTTTTGACATGGCAGGCGGTTTGTCTTCTGCGGAGCGTAAATAGCTCACATCTGCCTATGTAAAATTAGGCAGTATATTTCTTTGTATGTGTAGGAGCAGCTCTCGCAAAGGGGATGTCACTAAACGATGGTTCGGTGACATTTAATCAAATCTTCTGCATTAAATATGAAGATCCGCCATCATCCTGGGCATTAAATGCAGAGGCATGTTTTGAAGGTCTGCCACCCTTCTGTGCATCAAACGCAGAGACGTGCCTCAGGCATCTGTCAGTATTCGGCGCATTAATTGCAGAGACGTGCCTTGAGGGCCTGTCACCACCCTGTGCATTAAATGCAGAGACGCGCCTCGAGTCTCGTATGGAGTGCAGCTCTTGACGTGGCAGGAGGTTTGTCTTTCGTGGAGCGTAAGGAGCTCTCATCTGCCTGTATAAAACTAGGCAGCGTATTCCTCTGTGTACGTAAAAGCAGTTTACGTAAGGGAAATGGCAGTAAATGACAGCCTGGGTTGCGGTGCCGCGCCATTATTATAGCCGTCGCCTGGGTAGTCGAGCAGTATCCCTTTGTCAGAAGTCGAGACGTCAGGTTTATTGCAGGATCTGACAGGTTCATTGCAGGACCTGACAGGTTCACTTCGGAGAATACGAAGCGTCCCCTGTACACTTCAATGCTGCATTTGAAAGAGGATGAGTTTTACGCCATAAAGGCGATGAAGCACCCTGTTTACGCTGAAGCAGCCTGGACATACTGCCCTACGCGGATGGTCCTTGAGCCTATATTTTAGCTGTGCTTTGGCGGAGAAGCTCTGTTTGTACGTTTGAAGGCTCCGAAGTCCTCTGTTTACGCTGCTTTGCATCAATATGCTGCGTAGAGCTATCCAGCGTATTTTTCATGCTTCTACAAGACCCCCTTCAAAGCTTTTAAATTCCTCGTAATTTGAAACGCTTTGAATGAAGCATGAACCGCTCCTCAAAACATTTCTGAATGGAGTTTTAAAATGGTCGAGGCTGACTTTATGGCGGATTTATTGGGGATCGGTGCTCTCTCTCGCCTATAAAAAGGCTGAGGAGTTCTCCTGTTCTTCCCACACTTCCTTCATCATACAGAGATGATGCCCGAAGTTCGTCGGGTCGACTTGAGGAAGAAGGAGATCATGCTCTTCCAGCATGTAAGGAGCCGAAAAAGATGGCGTCTTCGAACAAATGTCCTCTGCAACGATGGATCATGGAAGGATATCATAGCCTCCTTTGCTCGGGATAATCAGCAACTTTGTATGGTGGTTCTTCGGGAGAGAAAAAGAATCGTATTTCACCACGCTGCTTGCAAGTGGCACCTTCTCCCGTTACCTCCGGGGAGGAAAGCAGCAACTAGCTCTGACCTCGGGTATTGAGTTGGGTGAAATACCTCAACTCAATCTGTCACGGTACACGGAGCATGGGATCTGCATAATTTAGGCAGGCCCAGTTTCGTATTCTCTCTCCATTTATCATTTTAGTCGGTTGCAGAAACCGACCAACTGCTGGAGGAGAGATAAAGAATTGGCGCCCATGCAAGAACCTGGTAGAGCAGATTCTGGGGGTGGCCTTCCGACGACGACGAGAAAAATCCTTTTGTAGACGGGATTTCCCTCATATGTAATCATGAAGAAAAAAATGAAAAAAAAACCATGTAGACTGGATTTCCCTCATATGTAATCATGACTTTAATCTTTAATAAAATTGTCTTTCTTCCGTGCATATGATCATCTTGCCATACTTTTTGCTGTAAAGTCTGAATATGTGTAGCTTCGACACGTCTGATTCTTTACGCCGACTCTATTTAGAAAGAGTGCTAGGTCATGTCCTGTCTTTTACACATAACTAAGGATGCGCAGAAAGCCGCTTAACAGTCGAGTGTTCGAACTGTCCTGCTGTTAGGAACCGCGTAGGATTCTGAACTGTTCTTCACTTCTGATAAACAGAATTTTTGTTTCAGACCGTCGTCTTCAAGAATGATTTCTCAAAAATCCCTTGGAACAGGGCGAGAACTGGCTGTCAAACTGAGTTGCCATCTTGAATTTTGCAGACGAAATATTCAGACTAGATTCTGGATGAACTTCGAATCGACCCATGAAGAAGAGTAATTTTTAATGTTGAACTTCGTATGCTTCGGGTACTTGGGGTATCTTGAGGTAAAGAAGGAGTATCTTCTGTGTGAACTCCTGCAATTGACCACCTTTGATAACTATTCAGATGTACTGTACTGGCCTGCGCATCTTTTAGATGTGCGGAAAGTCGTGGAGCGTGAGATCATAAGTTCGTTGCCGCCGAGCGTAAAAAGCCACCGAGTGTGAAATCATAGACTTGTAGTTCCTGAGCGTGAAGTCGTAGGTTTGTAGCCTCTCGAGCATAAAAGCTACCGAGCACAAAGGCATCCGGGCGTAAAACCATAGACTTGTAGCCATTGGAACGTAAAACCGTAGATTTGTAGCTGTCGAGCGTAGAAAACTCCTTGGTGCAGAACTGTAGATTTGTAGCTTCTGAAAAGAAAATCTTTCGAGCGTGAAGTCGTGGATCTGTTGCCTCTGAGCGTAAAAAACCACCGAGCGTGAGATCATAGATTTGTAGCTGCTGAGCGTAAAGTCGTAGGTTTGTAGCCTCTCGAGCATAAAAAGCCACCGAGCGTGAGATCATAGATTTGTAGCTGCTGAGCGTGAAGTCGTAGGTTTGTAGCCTCTCGAGCATAAAAGCTACCGAGCACAAAGGCATCCGAGCGTAAAACCATAGACTTGTAGCCTGTGAGCGTAAAAACTGTAGATCTGTAGCTGTCGAGCGTAGAAAGCCCCTTAGCATAAAAAACCACGTATCTTCCTCGCGCAAAAACTTTTTGAATTCGCTGATTGTCCGCCTTCTCTGAGTAATTAGGCTGACGTAGTACCCAATCATAACCAGATATTAATTAGGAGACTTGGTTCGGGATTCGAGGAGTCCATCTAAACTCTATATATACCCCAAGTTTCTGAGAGAAAAACTTTTCATCCGTCTTCTGCAAAAGAAAGCCTTCGCCTGTTCGAGTTCTTCTTCGTTTCTTCTCCGAGATTTCGAAGTTTCCAGTAATGGCCTCGAAACAATCCTCCTCCACTAAGGGAAAGAAGGTTGATTCTTCTTCTCGTTCTTCTGCTCAGGTGAGACCGTCTTCGGTCGGGCAAGGCGAACTTCCTTCTTAGCGAAGTATCCCGCCGACGAGCAGTGCACCCGGCCTAAAAGGTAGAGCATTTGGGATGAAGAAGAACGACTGAAAATCCTTCGCCCACGTTGTACATGACCGTGCTAGGTCGTCTCCTGTGCTGATAGCCTCTTTGAGGAAGATGATGCACAGAGACGCTTCATATTTTACGCCCACATTTCTAATGTGTCAGCGCAAAACTCCATACTTTCGCAGTCCGGCTTAAAAGCTTCGACTGTCGAATGTTGGTGTATAAAATTTGAGTGTTACGCTTCTGGATGAAGATTCTGGCGTAATATCTCAATTTTATCAGTCTGGCGTAAAGCACAGACTATATGCTGCCAACCTTGAATTTTTACGCTTTTAGGAAATGGATTCCAGCATAATGGTCAAGTTTTTTCACGGTCTTGGCGTAAAGCACAGACTGTTGATTTTTAGCGTATGCTGCAAGATCTGTAATGTCTAGTTTATAAGAACTGACGTATTTTTCTTGCACTCTTGCAGTTAACTTGCATGTGTCTCCGCTAGCCGACGTGATGGGCTCTGCCGCAGGGATGCTGCACTCCAACTATCTGGAGGGTCTGTCACACGTGACATTTCCTATCTCCGAGCCGCAGTATCCTGAAGGAAGGGAGATTCCGATATCGGCTCAGGGGGAGCGAACACTGCTGAACCTGATCAACGGGGAGCCCCTGACGTATATAGACGGGGACCAATACATAAAGCCGGCCTTCCTGTTCGGGGACATGATTGACAAGCAGTCCCAGACGAAGCCCAAGAGTGAACTCTAGGCTTTCCCTTCCGGGAGCTTGGTTTTGTATCTGCCCAAGTTGCCGAGAGACTATCCCATCTCGGCTTTCTTCCATGCCACACATTCCAGGAAGATGTCGTGGACGCTGACTCCTGATCTTCACGGCAGGCCGGGGAAGATCTTTCATCTGAAAGGAGCTGACCAAGGGTCGTTTGTCAGCCGGCCTACTGGCAATGTGACGGTGTTCAGGGGACTGTACCTGGGCAGTGTCCCGAGTGAAGACAGCTTGGTGATCCAGCCGGTCCAATTACCTACTTTCTGTAATGATTTTATGGGGCACGGGGGAGTATACCCTAAGGTGAACCTTCGGTGCGGTGGGTGGATCACCCCTTCAAACCTTCGATGGGTTCGCTTAGTTGATTGGGCCTTGAAGCATTTTCAGACCGAGTTGGAGAACATTGGTCTGTTTGCAGCTGTGAGTGCTACCAGTGTTGGATTACCTTCTAACCCCAACCTGTTTCTGGCGCTGATGGAGCGATAATTTCGCTCACCGGAACTTTTGCCACTCCACTGGGGGAGTTGGGATTGGCCCTTCATGAGATGGCAGAGATCTCAAGACTGCCGATGGGGGATACTCTGTATGAAGAGTATGTTCCTACGAACCGGGAGATAGGGGATTCAGACCCTCGGGTAGTGGAAGTGTATCAGGAGCTGATGTGCCACTACCTCGCTTGTACCGCTTTTTATGATGAGCCCTCAGATTTGGCTTATATCAGCAAATGGATGTCCTACCTCTTTTTTTACCGGTCTAGGACTGCTAAGCCGGAGAAGGTATTGGAGGGCAAGGATCTGCCTATGAATCCTCTGAGCGCGCTCAATGCTCAGGTAGTCGACGATCTCATAGTGGATACTGGGGCTCCGGACTTGATCCTCGACGAAGGGGTAGGACAGTATTCTGTGGGCATTAAAGCCTACAGTTATTTGAGGCGCTGCTGCAGGCCTCTGTCTAAGGAGGCTCAACTGGCTGGCTTCCTCTCCATATGGTTGCGCCGAGTGGTGATACCTGGCGTCGCATCTGCGGACCGCATTCACTGTAACACGATGTGGCCTATAGTGTGTCTGGTGTTCGGGGCAAGACTGGGCATGCTCCCTGCCATGGTGTGCTGCATTCAAGCCGGCCTGAGGGCCATGACTGACGAGCTGATCGCCGATGAGACTCGGCATGATAGCTTTTCCAGGATAGAATTACCATACCTGTATCTGATGGGATGGTTAATTCTTCATAACCCCAGGGTTATGTCTCCCGGCTCTGGCAGTAGTTCGGTGGGTAGCTTCTTGTTGAACTACCAGAAGTCTTTCTGGAACGTGACCATGGTCATAAACTGCCGGCGGGCGCTGGGCTTCAGTCACAGCTAGAAGCTCTTCTGCTTTGTCCCCTCCGTACATCGCAATCAATCGGGGATCAAGCTTGAGGATTCCGGTAGAAAGAAGACCAATCTTTCTCTTGAAGCTTTTAATTGGTTGGTCTGCATCAGACCTTCCCATCTACTATACAGGAGTGAAGACCATTGCTTCTTGGAGCCCTACCTGCCTAGTCGGTTTACCAGGCAGTTTGGGTATGATCAGTTGCCCGTGGGCAACACCGTCACCAGCTTCCGGTCCAGGGCTGGACTCATTGATGGGGCAAGAGGTTGGCGATACTTCCTCATGGATTGTACTGGAGCAATTTTTACTGTGCCAGTCCTCACACTCTCCACGGAGCTGCGCATTCTGCACTCGTATGCCCAGTTTTATGTGGCAACGAACACCTTCCATCGTGATTTTGACATGCATGGAAGTTTTAGGGTGCCCTCCTCCAAGTCTGGGGGAAGAGTCGAAGTCCCCTCGGTTTCTTCTGATGAGGGTGAGGAGTTTGTCAATCCAGATGAGCCTCTGGTAGCGGTATCGAGGGGTGAAGTTCCTCTGCTTGCAGGCCCTTTGACGATTTCCGGGAAGCGAAGGGCCCCTACTCCGAAGGAGACTTCCCCTCGTAAGAGGAAGAAGAAGATGGTTAATCGTCCTCTCCGGATCCTTGGCTCCTGGAAGTGAGCTTGCATCTCTCCATGTTGGGGATGATTCTTTGATTGGGGGTTCCTCGCCTTTTAGAGAGGGACCCTCTAATGTTCCGGCTGGTGGTGCCCGAGAATCTCTGCTGGAGGCTGTCGTCGCTGTTGCTGCTTCAGGTAGCGGAACGAGGTCGCCTTCTGGGCTGAGTATACCTTTATGCAGATCGGCATCGGGAGAGACTCTTGCCGTGCCTGCCAGTGCACCCAGCGAGATTCCAGCCGATGAGCCTCGGTCGGAATTTGTCGAGGACCTGGAAGAGCATTCGCTAGTGCTTCTTAGAGCACCCCCTTCTCCAGGTATAATAGCTTGCCTAGCATCATTAAGGAATGATTTAGCTGTACAGGCTACAGATGCGACATATATGCCGTCGGCCATGGGTAAATGTCGTCTTCATGCCTCTTTTTAGAAAATTTAACATTATGCTGATATTAACTTCCTTTTATCTTCTTTTCAGGGGAAGACATCTTCGGGGAGGGCAGTGTAGATGTGTTGTTCGGCTCTGTGTCAGGTCCTGGTGGTGACACGGAGGTGTTTGATTTTGAAGAGGAGACATCTTCGGGTGTCGGCTCTCCGGTTGACGAGATTCCGATATCTCAAGAGGAGGACGAGCATGACATTGCGACAATGCCTCCTATGAGTGCGCTGGTATCTTCGTCCGGTGTTGGTGCTTTATCTTTCGTCGTACCACCTGTTGAGGCGACGGCCGTGGCCACATCATCTGCGGTTTTCTTGGAGGGGGACACGCCAATATTGAGGCCACTCCCGGCGTCCGTTCGGATCTAGCTGCGCTGATCGAGCAGTTCACCGGCATCTTCTACAACACTCTAAAAATGTTAATATCAATGGTGTTGGCGAAGAATCTGAGCTTTGTGTCGCTAAAGAGGTCCTCCCAGTCCGTGATAGCGCCGATCCGAGAATTCGACAACACTGGGCTAGCTGAGACGCTGGAGGAGATAGTTAATGGTTTGGAGCAACCCATTAACGAATACTTGCAGCTAGCTCAAGACAATGTTGAAGATCTGGTCCAGGCTAGATACGACTCCATGACCGCACGTCTTACCAAACAGCTGGCAGGCATAAATAAGTCCATCCAGACACACCAGCAGGAGATGGATGAAGGAAAAGTCGTCCTGGAGGAGACTATTGCTCTTCGAACGAAGTGCCAGGCCGAGCACGAAAGGAATGTAGCGAGGGTCCTCAGGCTGGAGACGAAACTCGCTCAGGCAAAAGAGTAGGCTTCCCAGTCGTCGGAAGCTCTAGTTGTGGTTGATAACCGGTTGGGCGTAGCACAACAGAACTTGGTGCGTGCAGAAACCGCCCGTGCTGGTTTTCTTCGGGCTAGGGCCGAACTGTCCCTTATGAGCAATGATGAGGCACGGCTGGAGCGGGCTCGCCATGATATCTTGGATTCCAGGACTGAGAGGATGGCCGCACTGGCGCAGCAACTTCGTGACCTGACTGCTCCCCCAAAATGATGTACTTTTGCTTTTGTTTTTCAATGTACTTTTGCTCCTTTGTTGGGAATAATAAATGTCACGACCCGCACCCAGAAATTGGGCATGAGTCGTGGGTACGTCCAGCCTACGCCGCAGCATCGGCGGTAGAACGCTGTCTAGGTCACAAATATAGTATATCCTGTCAATAGTCTCAACTCCGCACGGAGGACAACGATAAATAACTCACAGTTCTATAATATACTCAATCACAACTATAAACATAATGGCACGATGAGAATTTAAAAGAGTTCTATTTAAACCAACCACAATACATCCAACTCAAATCCTGGGTCTAAATGACCTCACAAAGTCACAAATAAAAACAAATACAACTCAGTCTCAGTCTAAAACAATAATGCAGAAAAGTAATCTAAGCATGGGCAGGCAAGTTCTCCTCTAGGATAGGCACCTCCTCTGGGATTTCTGAAGTGAAATCTCCCTCTATTCCTGGGCCGTAATAAGTAGGGCAAAAGTCCTCCAGGTTCTCTGAAAATGTTGTTATCCAGTCAGGATTGGAGTGAAGCACAAGCACTAACAGCAGTTTCATTAAATTGACAAAATCTATAAACAGTGTAAGAGATACAAGATGGAAATAAAAGCTGAACATGTGAAGTACTGAAGAAATGAAATAGACAATAAGCATCTAGCAATGAGCAATAAATAGTGACTGCTAGAACAGTAATCTGAATAGAGATAAAACATCTAGCTAAGTGGTTGAAATATTAGTTTATTATGTGATCGGCTTGGGACTGGATCAGGCTGGTTATATATGATTAGCTATGATTCTTTTAGGTCAGGCTAACCGCATGGTTAGCTATGGTGCATATAATGGTCAGGCTAATCATATATAACAGCTATGGAGCATATAAGTGGTCAGGCCGCACCCGACGTGAGAAGTGGGGTGAGCTATGGTGCATATAATGTTTGGATATGATCACATAATCTACTAATAGTTCCCCATCCCCCAGCTAGCACGATGGATTCCAACCACGACTCCTCATGATGGGGATCTAGGGTGCTAACCCGTGTATCCATAGTGTCGGAATCAAGTATGAAATACACTACAATTTATAGAAGTAATCAACCATGAAAACTGTCAGAGAATGTACTCGCCTGTGGTCCTGAGCAGAATGTGAGGATCGAGGTCCAAAATGGAATTACAATGACCTATTTATGGAAATTTAATGTTAATTAATGAATTAAAAGAATAACATGCTTAACAATTTAAAAACGAGGTTTCTAGGTCATGTCTAAGGTTTACTGGTCAATACTAGGTCCAACTGAGTCAATTGGTCTAATTTCTGCTACTAACTAGCTATTCTAGGTCTTAGCTAGGTCCAACTAGGTTAACTAGGTCTTATCTATACCATAATAGTCTACATTAGACAATATCTAACTAAAGTAGTTATTATTAGTTATACTCACTATTTATTGATTATACTAAATGTTTTAGTGATTTTAGTATATACTAGTTAGCACTAGTTACTACTTTACTACCTTAGTATTTCATCAAACCCATACCAATACCTACCAACACTATCACCTATCTACTGATACACACTCTAATTATCCCTCACAGTGAACACCTCACCACACCTACACAGTCACATAGCTTAAGTCAAAATCCTGCACACTGTCACTCATTAACACATAGGTATAATGAGCTCTATGGTACACACACTGAAATCTGGAATCCCCCAAATCCCGCTGATACCCTAACTCCACACTGATATATATTCCCTAAATTGAATGCTGAAACACAGGTACTGATACTTAAACACCCAGATTTCTGAGATAAATCACACAGGTATCTCAACTGAGACTCAACACTAAGACACTGCTCTCTGAACTCAGTCCTCACACAGCCACACTCACTCACATGTCCTGCCACATAGCTCCCTCACTGGCACCTACACCCTAACACTAATGCACCCTCACATTCAGACATGCTGCTACTGGATACAGGTTTATACCCAGCATAAATTCCCCTCACCCTGAACACAGCACACTTGTTACACTGCCCAAATCTCTCATTCTCTCAATTACTCACTCACACACACCTAATTACCCATGGACACAGATACAACACAGCAAATCTGCACACACTGAGGCTACACTGAACACACATATACCTATTTCCTCCCCCCTCTCAGAGTTACACACACTTTTGCCCAACTGAAACCCCACTGCTGATACATTACAAATGCTGATACCTCACAGTTCTCTCACTCACAAGCACACACAAAATCTGAAGCAATAACTCTACACACACAGGAATTTTATACTCAGGCACATACTGCCTCTTAATTATCTACACACGGGTATTACTGACCTGCACATCCTCCTACAGTATGGACTGCACACAGGTATCAATTTCTGCACACTGCAAACTTGCACATAAACTCACCAAAAAAACTGATACACACAGATATCTTAAATATCTACACACTGATGCAAACTCTACAACACATTGGTTCATATAGGTAATACACTGAGAATTTCTCAGTAGCCACAGGTCATCTAACACCTAGGTAATACCCTGTCTACCCATTTGCACTGCACAGGCACTGATGCACAGCAAAGTCCCCCCCCCCCTTGTGCACAGAAATCTCTCAAACCCGATACACAATGAAACCCAAACACAGTCTGTACATACCCGACTGCATCCCAGAATTTCCCCATCGATGTACACACAACACACAACCTATTAGCAACACAAATACATTCATGTATATAGTTCATATATCAAATATGCAGAAATTGAATAAGCTAGATAGGTAAGTTCCTACTAGACATTTCATCGAACACCAGAAATGCAGAAAAACAGATCCCACCATATTACTCATGAACCCAAACATAAAACCCTAAAACTCGGGTTCAACCCACTCCCTGTGAGATGAAATCAGTCTACCTACAATACCTAGGGTTAGGGTTCCTGTTAATTGGGAAAAACCAAACGAAATTCATCAAACCCTAGATCTCCTAGGTTTTACCTGCAACAATCCCTAAAATTTGAATCTACACAGCCAGGGGTGTTTCCTAATGGCCATTACCATCTAAAAACAGAAATTAAAGGAATAAAAACTAGGGTTTTACCTGCAGGGAAGGTTCTTCTATGAAAGTCCTTCCTTCCCGAGTTTCCTTGAGCCAAGTTCCCTGATTTCCTTGCTTTGGAGAAGGAGAAAATGGAAACCTAGGGTTAGCTCTCGAAAATTTGGGTGGGAGATGGATTTCTCTAGTGGAGGCTAGGGTTTCTCCTGTCTACATGAAGAATAGCCTAGAAAGAGGCTTCCTATTTATATTAACCTGATTTTAGGGTTTCTATGCACAGCTTTTAGACTAAACCCCCCCTGACCCTCTCATGTAGAACCTAAAGGACTCAGGTTTAGGTCTGCTAGAGTATTGAGGGTTCACCCTAATTTTAAAATTCTAGGGTTTCGCTAGAATAGGGTTTACACATTAGGGTTTGGTCATTAGGGTTTGCCCTAAAGCATTCTAGGGTTGACCCAAAATCAAATATCACTAATAATAATATAATTAGTTACAAAACTCAGCAATTAATTAAATACATAATTATTTAAAATAGTTAAATTACAGAAATGCCCTTATTTGGAAAAGTGGTAGTGACAAGTCTACCCTCCTAAAAGAAATTTCGTCCTCGAAATTGGACTGAACTAGAACAAGAATGAAATCAGAAAAGGAAATATACCTCAAGTCTAGAAGAGATAAGGGTATTGCTCGCGCATTTTGTCTTCTCTCTCCCAGGTCGACTCCCCTGGAGAGTGATGTCTCCAAGCAACACGAACCAAAGGGATGGTTTGGTTCCGCAACACCTTCTCTCTGCGGTCCAAGATCTCTACGGGCTGCTCAGGGTAGCTGAGCGTCGGACCAACCTCAATCTCCGAGTGATCAAGTACGTGACTAGGGTCTGCCACGTACCGTCTCAGCTGCGACACGTGGAACACATTATGCACTCCCTCCAATGCAGGCGGCAAGTCCAATCTATACGCCACTGCACCTACCCTCGCCAGAATACCGAAGGGTCCGATGTAGCGTAGGCTAAGCTTCCCGCTTCTACCAAAACGAATCGTTCCACGCGTCGGAGAAATCCGTAGGAATACTAGATCGCCAACCTAAAACAAAACAGTCTCAACATGCATTCTAGACAAACAACACAAACCAAAAAATCAACAATCTATACCTGAAACTCAAGGGGTCTACGGTGGCTGTCGGCCCAATGCCGCTGTCTGTCCTGCGCCACTCGCAGTCTGTCTCTGATGAGTTTCACCTTTTCTGCTGCATCCACGACCATTTCTGGTCCTAGCAAGGCTCTCTCTCCAACGTCGTCCCACGATAGCGGTGTACAACACCTCCGTCCATAAAGAGCCTCAAATGGTGATATCTCGATGCTGGCCTGGTAGCTGTTGTTGTAAGCGAACTCTACCAGGTGCAGATGATCCTCCCAAGAACCTCCGAGATCTAGAACGCAAGTGCGTAGCATATCCTCGAGAGTCTGAATAGTCCTTTCAGACTGTCCGTCTGTCTGGGGGTGATATGCGGTACTGAACTTGAGCTGAGTGCCCAAGCTAGCCTGCAGACTCCTCCAGAAGTGGGAAGTGAAACGACTATCCCGATCCGAGACGATGCTCACAGGAACTCCATGAAGTCTAACAATCTGTCGCACGTACATCTCTGCTAGCCTCTCTGTCGACGTGCCCACTTTGAAAGGGAAGAAATGGGCTGATTTGGTCAACCTGTCCACGATGACCCAAATCGCGTCCTTCCCTCCTGGAGAACGTGGAAGCCCTGAAACGAAATCCATGGTCACGTGCTCCCATTTCCATTCTGGAATCGGTAAAGGTTGAAGCAAACCTCCTGGCCTCTGTCGGTCTGCCTTTACCTGCTGGCACACTAGACACCGAGATACGAAGCGTGCTACCTCGCGCTTCATTCCATACCACCATACGTGCTCCCTCAAGTCTCGATACATCTTGTTGGCACCGGGATGCATCGAGTACTGAGAGCGGTGTGCCTCCTGGTGCTGCTGGTACCCTGCCTGGTCCTCTCTGGGCGGCTGCTCCACCCTGGCCTGGACGAGGCCGAATGGTAGGGCAATCCCTCAGCTGATGTGTCGTCGATCCACAGGACAAACATGAGCCAAATCTATGCCTGCAGATATCTCTAGTATGTCCCATCTTCCCGCAGTACGCACACTGGATGGCGGGTTGAGTCTGCCCCTGCTGCTGTTGCTGAACCTGCCCTCGGGCTGGTGCCTGGTGCTGCTGCTGGAAGGGCCTCTGCTGCTGCTGAAAGTGTGGACGCTTGCCTGGTCCCGCACTACTGTTTGCTCCTCCGGTAACATCGCGTCCCCTCTTGGGCCTGAGGTCCAAGTCGTCCTCGGCTACCTGGGCATCCATCAATATGTTCTCGAAAGTAGCAGTGCGACGTCCCGACGTGCGAGACTTGATCTCCCTTGTCAGCCCCTTCCTGAACTTCCGGGCCCTGTCCCCCGGATCTCTAATCATTGACGGCGCGAAGCGGCTCAGACGGCTAAACTCCGCGGCATACTCATCGACGGACGAGCTCCCCTGGACTAAGTCATGGAACTGACTTTCCAAGGCTCCTAGGGCAACGTCAGGAAAGAATTTCTCCTTGAAGAGCTCCCTGAAATCCTCCCAAGTCAGTCCCCTACGCATGAGTCTCGGCTCCGTGCGAAACCACGTCAGGGCAATGTCAAACATCTGGCTGCCAGCGGCCTCGATCTTGAGCGCCTCTGGAAGCTGCGCCAAACGCAAGTTCCTCTCGATGTCCTCTAGCCAATCATCGGCGTAGAGTATCCCTTCTGTCCCCTTGAACTCCCGAGGCATCATCCTCTTGAAGTCCACAATGGTGCCCGGCCTCTGCTGTTGCTGACCAGGATGTTGCTGCTGCTGAGCGACCCTCTCCACAGCCTGGAGAGCCACTTGGTGAGCATTCTCCATGTTCACCCTCATCATCTCTGTCTGAGCCTGATGGGCCTCAGCCTGCATTCTCTGGGCCTCTGCCGACGTCCTCTGGGCATCGACCATGCCCTGAATCAAAGCGAACATCTGTGCCCCATCGGCAGGCACACCTCCGGGATACTGAACTGGTGGTGGTGGTGGTAGCTCCGTCGTAGCTGCGGGGACCCTCTGAACAGGTGGTGGAGGACCCCCGACTGCTGCAGACACTCCCACTTGTACTGGAGATGTAGGAGGTGCTGCGGATGTCTGTCCGGCAGCGCGAGAGGTGGCAGACCTCTCTGAATCTGCTGCTCCGAGTCTCTGGGACCTTCTTGGCGGCATCCTGAAGACAGATCGAAAGATTCAATTAAGGCAATAAATACGATATCATCAAGGAAGGACAGTAAACTTCTAAAGGAAAATCATTAAGAGTAGTATCATAAGAATCAGGATTCCCTAATTGTGATTGAGCATATCCTTGCCTAATTCCTATTACTACAATATCGCTCTAATGTGAACCAAAGACTACTGACTAGAGACTAGACCTGTATGGGCCACCACTAAAAACGTGTCACGACCCGCACCCGGAAATTGGGCATGAGTCGTGGGTACGTCCAGCCTACGCCGCAGCATCGGCGGTAGGCTGGACGTACCCACGACTCATGCCCAATTTCTGGGTGCGGGTCGTGACACGTTTTTAGTGGTGGCCCATACAGGTCTAGTCTCTAGTCAGTAGTCTTTGGTTCACATTAGAGCGATATTGTAGTAATAGGAATTAGGCAAGGATATGCTCAATCACAATTAGGGAATCAGGATTCCCTAATTGTGATTGAGCATATCCTTGCCTAATTCCTATTACTACAATATCGCTCTAATGTGAACCAAAGACTACTGACTAGAGACTAGACCTGTATGGGCCACCACTAAAAACGTGTCACGACCCGCACCCGAAAATTGGGCATGAGTCGTGGGTACGTCCAGCCTACGCCGCAACATCGGCGGTAGAACGCTGTCTAGGTCACAAATATAGTATATCCTGTCAATAGTCTCAACTCCGCACGGAGGACAACGATAAATAACTCACAGTTCTATAATATACTCAATCACAACTATAAACATAATGGCACGATGAGAATTTAAAAGAGTTCTATTTAAACCAACCACAATACATCCAACTCAAATCCTGGGTCTAAATGACCTCACAAAGTCACAAATAAAAACAAATACAACTCAGTCTCAGTCTAAAACAATAATGCAGAAAAGTAATCTAAGCATGGGCAGGCAAGTTCTCCTCTAGGATAGGCACCTCCTCTGGGATTTCTGAAGTGAAATCTCCCTCTATTCCTGGGCCGTAATAAGTAGGGCAAAAGTCCTCCAGGTTCTCTGAAAATGTTGTTATCCAGTCAGGATTGGAGTGAAGCACAAGCACTAACAGCAGTTTCATTAAATTGACAAAATCTATAAACAGTGTAAGAGATACAAGATGGAAATAAAAGCTGAACATGTGAAGTACTGAAGAAATGAAATAGACAATAAGCATCTAGCAATGAGCAATAAATAGTGACTGCTAGAACAGTAATCTGAATAGAGATAAAACATCTAGCTAAGTGGTTGAAATATTAGTTTATTATGTGATCGGCTTGGGACTGGATCAGGCTGGTTATATATGATTAGCTATGATTCTTTTAGGTCAGGCTAACCGCATGGTTAGCTATGGTGCATATAATGGTCAGGCTAATCATATATAACAGCTATGGAGCATATAAGTGGTCAGGCCGCACCCGACGTGAGAAGTGGGGTGAGCTATGGTGCATATAATGTTTGGATATGATCACATAATCTACTAATAGTTCCCCATCCCCCAGCTAGCACGATGGATTCCAACCACGACTCCTCATGATGGGGATCTAGGGTGCTAACCCGTGTATCCATAGTGTCGGAATCAAGTATGAAATACACTACAATTTATAGAAGTAATCAACCATGAAAACTGTCAGAGAATGTACTCGCCTGTGGTCCTGAGCAGAATGTGAGGATCGAGGTCCAAAATGGAATCACAATGACCTATTTATGGAAATTCAATGTTAATTAATGAATTAAAAGAATAACATGCTTAACAATTTAAAAACGAGGTTTCTAGGTCATGTCTAAGGTTTACTGGTCAATACTAGGTCCAACTGAGTCAATTGGTCTAATTTCTGCTACTAACTAGCTATTCTAGGTCTTAGCTAGGTCCAACTAGGTTAACTAGGTCTTATCTATACCATAATAGTCTACATTAGACAATATCTAACTAAAGTAGTTATTATTAGTTATACTCACTATTTATTGATTATACTAAATGTTTTAGTGATTTTAGTATATACTAGTTAGCACTAGTTACTACTTTACTACCTTAGTATTTCATCAAACCCATACCAATACCTACCAACACTATCACCTATCTACTGATACACACTCTAATTATCCCTCACAGTGAACACCTCACCACACCTACACAGTCACATAGCTTAAGTCAAAATCCTGCACACTGTCACTCATTAACACATAGGTATAATGAGCTCTATGGTACACACACTGAAATCTGGAATCCCCCAAATCCCACTGATACCCTAACTCCACACTGATACATATTCCCTAAATTGAATGCTGAAACACAGGTACTGATACTTAAACACCCAGATTTCTGAGATAAATCACACAGGTATCTCAACTGAGACTCAACACTAAGACACTGCTCTCTGAACTCAGTCCTCACACAGCCACACTCACTCACATGTCCTGCCACATAGCTCCCTCACTGGCACCTACACCCTAACACTAATGCACCCTCACATTCAGACATGCTGCTACTGGACACAGGTTTATACCCAGCATAAATTCCCCTCACCCTGAACACAGCACACTTGTTACACTGCCCAAATCTCTCATTCTCTCAATTACTCACTCACACACACCTAATTACCCATGGACACAGATACAACACAGCAAATCTGCACACACTGAGGCTACACTGAACACACATATACCTATTTCCTCCCCCCTCTCAGAGTTACACACACTTTTGCCCAACTGAAACTCCACTGCTGATACATTACAAATGCTGATACCTCACAGTTCTCTCACTCACAAGCACACACAAAATCTGAAGCAATAACTCTACACACACAGGAATTTTATACTCAGGCACATACTGCCTCTTAATTATCTACACACGGGTATTACTGACCTGCACATCCTCCTACAGTATGGACTGCACACAGGTATCAATTTCTGCACACTGCAAACTTGCACATAAACTCACCAAAAAAACTGATACACACAGATATCTTAAATATCTACACACTGATGCAAACTCTACAACACATTGGTTCATATAGGTAATACACTGAGAATTTCTCAGTAGCCACAGGTCATCTAACACCTAGGTAATACCCTGTCTACCCATTTGCACTGCACAGGCACTGATGCACAGCAAAGTCCCCCCCCCCCTTGTACACAGAAATCTCTCAAACCCGATACACAATGAAACCCAAACATAGTCTGTACATACCCGACTGCATCCCAGAATTTCCCCATCGATGTACACACAACACACAACCTATTAGCAACACAAATACATTCATGTATATAGTTCATATATCAAATATGCAGAAATTGAATAAGCTAGATAGGTAAGTTCCTACTAGACATTTCATCGAACACCAGAAATACAGAAAAACAGATCCCACCATATTACTCATGAACCCAAACATAAAACCCTAAAACTCGGGTTCAACCCACTCCCTGTGAGATGAAATCAGTCTACCTACAATACCTAGGGTTAGGGTTCCTGTTAATTGGGAAAAACCAAACAAAATTCATCAAATCCTAGATCTCCTAGGTTTTACCTGCAACAATCCCTAAAATTCGAATCTACACAGCCAGGGGTGTTTCCTAATGGCCATTACCATCTAAAAACAGAAATTAAAGGAATAAAAACTAGGGTTTTACCTGCAGGGAAGGTTCTTCTATGAAAGTCCTTCCTTCCCGAGTTTCCTTGAGCCAAGTTCCCTGATTTCCTTGCTTTGGAGAAGGAGAAAATGGAAACCTAGGGTTAGCTCTCGAAAATTTGGGTGGGAGATGGATTTCTCTAGTGGAGGCTAGGGTTTCTCCTGTCTACATGAAGAATAGCCTAGAAAGAGGCTTCCTATTTATATTAACCTGATTTTAGGGTTTCTATGCACAGCTTTTAGACTAAACCCCCCCTGACCCTCTCATGTAGAACCTAAAGGACTCAGGTTTAGGTCTGCTAGAGTATTGAGGGTTCACCCTAATTTTAAAATTCTAGGGTTTCGCTAGAATAGGGTTTACAATAAAGAGGCTTTCATCTGACTTTGTGGACCCATCATTTCGGAATATAAATGACAGGTTTGGACTGAAAGTGATATCAGAGGTAATATGGACGTGATATACTCTCGGTAAGTTTTTAGCAGGATACATCTATTCAGAGGTTATATAGACATGATAGAATACGATCCCACTAGTTTCGCTTTGGAAGTAGTTTTGTCAGAATAAGGTTTTTGCCATATTCCACTTGAGCAGAGGAGGTTAAGCATAGTACCTCTTCAGGAATTTGCCATTGATAGGAGCCATTAATAGGTCTCCATTAGGCTGGGCTAACCTGTAAGCGCCGTTCGAGAACGTCGTCTCGATCACATAAGGGCCTTCCCATTTGGGCTGGAATTTGCCCTTACTTCTGTGAGTGAGAATCATCGACCTTCTCACGGCTAAGACTAGCTCACCGACTTTGAACACCCTTTCCTTTACCTTTTGATTAAAAGCCTTGGAAATGCGTGCTTGGTAGAGCGCGATGCGCTGTTGAGCTTGGAGGCATTTCTCGTCTAATCCTTCTAGCTCTTGAAGCCTTAACAGGTCATTCTTTTCTTGAGTCAGCCCATTAGTCATGGCTATCCTGAGTGACGAAATTTGGATCTCGATGGGGAGAACTGCTTCGTTCCCGTAAACTAATGAGAATGGGGTGCAACTTGTCGGTGCCCGTACCGTTGTGCGGTATGCCCAGAGACACTCTCCCAGCTTCTTATTCCAATCCCTTTTGTTCGAAGAGACGAACTTCTTCAAGAGCTTGATAATGGTCTTGTTGAAAGCTTCCGCCAAACCATTAGCAGCAGGATTATATGCCGTCGAGGCAACATTTTGTATCCGATTTTTATCGCAAAATCGATGAAACGCTTGGCTGATGAATTGAGGCCCATTGTCATGGATTATCCTTTGGGGTATCCCGAAGCGATAAATAACGTGATGTTTGATGAAGCTAATCACATTAGATGCCTTTACCTCAGCAAGAGGGATTGCCTCTGCCCATTTGGAGAAGTAATCCGTGATGGCCAGTATAAACTGGTGACCTCTGGAAGAAGACGGGTGAATAGGACCAATAATATCCATATCCCATGCTTCGAAAGGCCAGGATGCAACCGTAGGATGCAGGTACTCAGGAGGTTGATGGATAAAGTTTGCATGGATCTGACAGGCCCTGCATTGTCTTGCATACTTTATTGCATTGTGAATATAGTAGGCCAGTAGTAGCCCATTCTCCTGATACGATCCTGTAGCTTAGGACCGGGTTGGTGGGCTCCGCATACGCCGTCATGGGCTTCACGGATAATCTGTTGTGCTTCGTCACCAGAGAGACATCGTAATAATAGTCCGTCATAAGACCGGCGATATAGACATTGTGAAGATGCGTCGAAATAGAAGCGTAAGGATCATCGTTTGACGGATATTGCTTCTTTAGGATCTTCTGGCAAGATTCTGTATGCTACGAAGTCTATAAAGGAACTTCTCCAGTCTCTCCTTGGAAGATCTGTGTCCAGTGCGTAGCTGCGTTCTATGTGAAAGTTATTTTTTACACAGAATAAATCTCTGTTAAGAAGGATTACCGAATTCTGCCTTCTTATAGGGGCAGCTAAATCTGCAGCTAGACTGGCTAGAGCGTCAGCTTCCAGATTCTGAGATCGAGGAACATGCTCTAGGAAGAATCCTTTAAATGTTGTGGCTATCTCGACCGTTGCTCGGTGATAGGGGATGAGGTCTGGATTCTGGACTTCATATATTCCTCTGACTTGGTTGACAATTAGCAGAGAATCACTGAAAGCTTCCAGAGATTCGACGCCCAATTCTTTAGCGACTTGGAGCCTGATCAGTAGAGCGTTATACTCTGCCACATTGTTAGAACAGGGCTCGCTAAGAGAATATGCTCGGTAGATGACGAGCTTATCAGGAGTAACTAGGACAACTCCTACTCCCGAAACTATGTTTCCCCTGGGACCAGCTCTGGAGGCACCATCGAAGAATAGTTGCCATGCATCACTTTCCATTACGGAATTACATTCTGCGACTTCGTCGGGAATATCTTTGTACAGTTTGGAGGCCTCCGGGATCGGATGAGCAGCTAGGAAGTCAGCCAATGCTTGGCCTTTGATGGACTTCTGAGGGACGTATACCATGTTATATGGTGTTAATAGCATCGCCCAAGTCACGAGTCGGGAATTAAGAACACTTGGCTTGCTCATCAGTACCCGAAGAGGATTGATCCTGGAGATGATGTGAATGGTCTGGCCTGTAACATAGTGCCGCATTTTCTGGATAGCGAGTATCAGAGCCAAGCATTCTTTCTCCACTGGGTTGTACCGGTGTTCGGCTCTGACCGTCATCCTGCTGAGGTAGTAGATAGCCTGTTCGTGACCCGTATCATTCTTTTGTGTGAGAAGAGCTCCCAGAGAATGATCCATCGCTTGAACATAAAGCACGAATGGTCTCCCTATGACGGGAGGCACCAAAACTGGCGGACTAGTGAGGTAACGTTTGATTTTGCCGAATGCTTGCTGGCAGGCTTTGTCCCATATGAAGGATACTCCTTTCTTCATGAGGCGAGAAAATGGTTGACATCTCCCAGAGAGGTTGGATATGAATCTCCGGATATAAGCCAGACGACCTTGAAACCCCCCGAGTTCTCTCAGATTATGGGGCGGTCGCATTTCTAAGATGGCCTTGACTTTATCAGGGTCTACTTGAATGCCTTTGGCGGTAATGAAAAATCCTAGGAATTTGCCACTGGATATATCCAGAAAGGACTTTATAGGATTCATTTTGAGTTGATGTTGGCGCATCAAGTCAAATACTGTCTTCAAGTCTTGGAGGTGAGTATCCTTGAGGCGGCTTTTGACAGCTACATAGTCTACGTAACATTCCACCGTCTTGCGTAAATGCTCATGGAATATGTTACTCATAGCCCGCTGGTACGTAGCCTCGGCATTCTTTAATCCGAAGGGCATGACCGTATAGCAATATGCCCCCGGTGGTGTCCGGAAGGCAGTATGCTTCTCGTCTTCAGGATGCATCTTGATTTGATTATACCCTGAGAATCAGTCCATGAAAGACATACGTTCAAAACAGCATGTATTGTCAATCATGACGTCTGCGATGGGAAGAGGAAACTCGTCTTTAGGGCAGGCTGCATTCAGATCTCGGTAATCGATGCAGACACATACTTTTCTGTTCTTCTTTATGACCGGGACAACATTGGCGACCCAGTCAGGATGTTGTTCTTCACGGATGAAGCCGCAGGCTATCAACTTCTTGACTTCAGCTTCAATGGCGTCCATCATATCCGGGCAGAACCGGCGTTGGTGCTGCTTCACAGGCTTCGAATCGGGCAATATATTGAGCCAATGAGTAGCCACCTTCGGATCAAGGCCTGGCATGTCCTCATAATTCCACGCAAAGACGTCGATATATTCTTTTATCAGCTGAATAACTTCTCCCTTTTCTGCTTCGGAAAGATCGTTACTGATAAATATCGGCTTTGGCGAAAGTTCATCACCAACGTCAATCTGGGTAACTTTGTCTTCAGTGGGATGTTCCCTCTGCTCGAAGCGGAACTCCCATTGTGTATCCATTTGCTGAGGCCAAGCGTCATTCTCAAACAGTTCAGATTCTTGTTCGTCTGATTTGAAGGAATCCGTCACTACCATATTTACTGATAATGTTTGCTCGAGAGCATGAGATGAGTCGGAGGGTGCTGAGCCATCTTGAGAGGAGGAGAAGACATCCTTGTTTGACTTGGGAGTAGCAAGGGAGGTTGTATACCCTAACCCGAAATAAGTTCGTTGATAGTAGGGATCGCCGTGCAGTGGCATTCGTCTTCCCTTCCCGTAGTTGAGACCTGGTTCCAGCTTCAGGTTATATTCCATACCTTGTATGATCTTCAAGGCTTGCGGGTTGTATCTGTGAACCTGCATTTTATCGACATCGTCATCGGAAGAATCTTCTTGCGTGGTTGGTTTCTCGCGCATGCTGCCGAAGACTATTGGATGCTGACTGCTGCAAGTAGACGGGACAATGAAGATTGAATCCTCATGCGGTCCATATGTCGTGGTGACATTGGATGATGACGCAACTTCCCATATATACGGATGATAGGAATCTATAGCTTCCAAGAATTTTTGCGCTATAGGTTCTATATCGTCGTAGGGGGAGGATTCCTGATTTGGAGTTTGAGTGTCGATATACTGGAAAAGGGGATGTTTATTATCTGAAACTCCGTTTCCGGTTGTATTTACATCACTCGGCTGTTTGCTGCGCCTGTAAACCCCCTCACCCAAAATAGATATTTTGTGTATATTTTATATTATTATAGATATTGAATTTCTTTAGAGTATTCTGTTATTTAATTAGCAAATGAATTTCTCGATATATTTACTTATATAAATATTTATTTAGAATCATTTTTGGGTTATTTTAGATTTTTGAAATTAATTAGAATTTATTTGGATATATATTGTCTTAATATTAGATAGATGCTAATTTAGTATTAATAGATATTAATAAAATTTTATAAATTATTTGTATTATATTTAATTATATTCAAGATTATAAATTATTGAGATAGATTCAAACTCTATTTTAAATTAATTCAAATCTTGAACCTACTAGGAAAGCAACTTCATGCATATCCTATCCTTATTTAAATTCAACATAATCCTATCCATATTAATCAATCCTAGTCGTATTTAATTAAGTAGTCTCCACCATTATAAATAACTCATCTTTCATATTTTTCTACCCCAAATTTTTCTCTTTTTCGTCAAAAAATAGTCAAAATTCGTCATAAATTCAGGCTCATTTTCTACTAGTTATGACGAATTAAAAGGACGATATCTCCTAGCTCCGGACTCCAAACGTGCTCCAATTTTTTTTGTTAGAACGATAATGAGGTTAGCTTTTTGATTATATAAATTGTTTTTCTAAATTATTAGTATTAAATTCTGAAAAATTTGTAGAGCACAGCATGTCCAAAAATAGACGTGTTTCGATGTTTTTGCGAT
This sequence comes from Iris macrosiphon, assembly GCA_036927795.1. Lineage (NCBI taxonomy): Eukaryota > Viridiplantae > Streptophyta > Magnoliopsida > Asparagales > Iridaceae > Iris > Iris macrosiphon. The sequence goes on along the minus strand of JAYESA010000015.1, from coordinate 104,627,672 downwards.
TCCGGAAGAACCAGGAATCAGAATCATGAACCGTTTAAAGTTTCGGAAAGCTAATATGGAGATCATCGACATATATTATTCCTAGAATTTATTTCGAAGTATTTACATACTGTTAATTCTGTAGAACTTTTAGGTTAGAATTTAACCATCGGTGCACAATACAAAATTTGTATGTGCCATAATTCCCAAACGAATTTGAATTCGGACAAACTGTAAATTCTAGCATATTTTTGACGCTGAAATCTACAGGAAATCATGCATGAAATTTGAGTTTGTGTTGGTTGACTTTTTGGTCAACAGATCGCCTCGATTTGCGTGCCATGAGTCTCGAGTTGATAAAATTCAGTTTCTTTGGACAAAATTTAGGAATTAACATAAAAATCAGAATAATAAGATTAAAATAGGATTTTAGAGTAATTATTCTAGAATTTAAATAAATTAAAATAAATTATCTTTTGACGTGATAAATTTGTAATACATAGGCTATTTGGACTGTGACTTGGACTCTGATTCATACCAGCAGCAGGACCCCAGGCAAGATACTTTGCCAAATTGTTTATAGTACTTTGCATGCTATTTATATTTATGTTTATTCATTGCATGTGTAGTCTCGTTCAGTTATATTCATTGCATGTGTAGTTCGTTCAGTCATTACTATATATATTAGATATGTTGACACACACTTGACACCTAGTATCATGAGAGGACAATCATTAGGCGTATGGGCTTTTAACCACTCTGGTAAACCGTAGTATATAGTTCGCACTATGGGCGTGTGTCGCGCTGGTCGCTACCCCCGCGGTATGTCGATTTCTGGAGTCTCGCTGGTCGCTACCCCCGCGGTATGTCGATTTCTGATGTCCATTGACGTGTGTGTGAGTTGTGAGGTAGATCGAGTAGCCTACCCTTGCCCATACATTGAAAAGTTGTCCTCATTTGCATTCATATAGATTGTCATGTACAGCGTACTTATCTATTTTTAAACCATATGCATGTTTACTGTATTCAAATTGGCTCGTATTTTCTGTATCTTGTTACGTCCCTCTGAGGACCTGGTCCACTGCCAGGTGTATCTTTTCTTGAGTATTTATAGGAGCGCAGATTTGATGGTTACATGTGATCCGAGGATATCTTCTCTTCGAGCTGTGATGGATAGCTGGTATTCTTATATTGTGTTGTGGTGTTGTACTCATATTGTATTTGCTCTTATATTCGAGTTGGTAGTGGATTTGTTTCCATCCAACTATCATCCTTAGATACTTCTTATTGAGATCTAGTTTCATAGATACTGGTTATTTATTTCTATATGATTTTGGTGGATGAGATTTAGATTTTATCCTGTGACTTGTATTATATTTTATACCACTTGTGGATTTTATATTCATATTACAGCGTACGTATGGATTTGGTTTTCATATATTGGAGTTGCCATATCCATGCGGCTGGCATGCTTACGTGTCCTAGTCCTACGTATTTTTGTGACTGGGGCGTGACATGTTTTTGTGGTGGCCCATGCAGGTCGAGAGCATATTGTCTCGGTTACGTTACTGTACCGAACAAGCCTGCACCTAGGACTAGAGTATAGGATCTCATCCACAATTGACTGTGATTCATCTCCTCCTATCAGTTCTATTTTGAACAATTGTATCCTACTTGATTCATGTGCTTCCCTAATAGTTCCTTGAGTATAGTCTTCTGCTAGAATATAGGAACCCCTGTTATTAGGATGATAATTAGAGTAGCACACCTATTAAGAATACAACAAGAATATAGACACACCACTAAGTTTAGAATATCTAGTGAACCTAGAATTTCTTATCTTTAGATTGTTATACCATTACCCCTTGATGTATTAAGAAGACTTGAGAGTAGTATAGACACTACTAGAGTTAGTTAGAAGTTTTACCATAATGTTTGACACCTAGTATCACATAGTCTTTTGACCTATTAATTGAAGTGTAACCGAATGATATTTATCGCATGCTAGCAAAAGACGACAGTGTTTATTCAGACCATAGAATTTAGAGGTCCTTGCCCTATTTGGTCGACTAGCGACTTAGATAAGGAGGTTGTATGATAACTGTAGAGATTGTAGAGTCTTTTATTATTATTGCTTATGTTATTTTTGCTTTTGCGAACTTGAATTATTTTGTAACTTCTCACATCATAATCCAGCGTTATATTTTCTGTGCTACCTTGAATTATGCTGCTATTATAGCCTAGTTTTTTTTGCAAGCTTAATCTTATATCGAGCTTGTTCATGACATATATGTTATTGGGGCCTGATCATCCACACTAATACAAATTGTCTAATCAGAATCAGTGTATTATGGTTTAGCTAGCCATAATGCGCTTGATTCGCCCTTCGCAATAGTATTTTATGTGGATTGAGATGTATAGTGGACTAGTAGACAAATATACTTACCCTCTAGATACGACAAAGCATATCATATCAAGTACATAACTGTACCGATGTGAGCATGCGAATAGGAAATTACCAAATTAAGATTTTAATCCACAACTGTCTTGACAATTCCCATTTGAATTCTTTAAACGCTTTGATTCCCATACTTCCATTCTATTACCCCTCCTTGAACTCTTTTCCGTTGCTTTCCGTCTTCCCTTGTTTCGGAAAGACGAAATCCCGTGCTTGGATATAAGTGATACACGGATAGTATAAGCTATACCCCATAGGCCAATCACATTATTTGGTGACTATCTTTCATAATTGATTAAGGGCATATCACATATGATATAATTGGTGTTAAAGTTTTGAGGATTGAATGACATGAGAAAATAAATTGAGGAATATTTTCTTAAGTGTAAGAGCCTTATGTGATAGATGGGTAAATTCTAAGTTGGGTAGAAATTGCATTATTAAACTTGAGGAGAATTCTTTTAGATTGTGATCAAGTAGGATTAGATTGAGAGATTAAGTCCTTTTAAATGTGGAGAAATTTCAAAGAGGGATTAAGATAATGAGGATTTAATGAATTTTAAAAATCTTGATATTGAGGACCCAATATTTATACTTTGAGCACATGATTTAAATTTTGAATATTGAAGGATGAATCATCGATTTAAATTTTGAGGATAAATATAGAATTTTAGACTTGAACAATTGGTTAATTAGATTTAAATTTTACAATTTGATGATTTGAATTAAAAGTTTAATTTTGATTGTTGGGTCACCTATTTGAAATATTGAGGATGTAAATTGAGTTTAAATATTTGAATAGTACAAAATTCTTAAGTTAAGAATAGGAATAAGATTTGATTAGAATTGTTTATTGTTCAAAGTCTAGAGGAGATTATGATAGTTGGAAATTATGATATGGGATGTCATATAGACTTGAGTTAGATTTGGATGTTGATTATTTAAAAATCGAGAAGAGATTACGACAGGTTAAATTTTGATTTAAACAGTGGTTATATTAATTTTGAAGTGATCGCGATAGATTTGAATATATTTTGTTATTTAAATTTTTGTAAGAGATTGTGATTGACGTACCTTATGTATGAATGTGAAGGATTTAACAAATTATGCCTTATTTTAATTTCGAGGACGAAATTATTTTAAGTTGGGTAGATTATAAACCCCCTCACCCAAAATAGATATTTTGTGTATATTTTATATTATTATAGATATTGAATTTATTTAGAGTATTCTGTTATTTAATTAGAAAATGAATTTTTCGATATATTTACTTATATAAATATTTATTTAGAATTATTTTTAGGTTATTTTAGATTTTTGAAATTAATTAGGATTTATTTGGATATATATAGTCTTAATATTAGATAGATGCTAATTTAGTGTTAATAGATATTAATAAGATTTTATAAATTTTTTGTATTATATTTAATTATATTCAAGATTATAAATTATTGAGATAGATTCAAACTCTATTTTAAATTAATTCAAATCCTGAACCTACTAGGAAAGCAACTTCATGCATATCCTATCCTTATTTAAATTCAACATAATCCTATCCAAATTAATCAATCCTAGTCGTATTTAATTAAGTAGTCTCCACCATTATAAATACCTCATCTTTCATATTTTTCTTCCCCAAATTTTTCTCTTTTTCGTCAAAAAAATAGTCAAAATTCGTCATAAATTCAGCCTCATTTTCTACTAGTTATGACGAATTAAAAGGACGATATCTCCTAGCTCCGGACTCCAAACGCGCTCCAATTTTTTTTGTTAGAACGATAATGAGGTTAGCTTTCTGATTATATAAATTGTTTTTCTAAATTATTAGTATTAAATTCTGAAAAATTTGTAGAGCACAGCATGTCCGAAAATAGACGTGTTTTGATGTTTTCGCGATTTCGGGAGAACCAGGAATCAGAATCATGAACCGTTTAAAGTTTCGGAAAGATAATATGGAGATCATCGACATATATTTTTACTAGAATTTATTTCGAAGTATTTATATACTGTTAATTCTGTAGAACTTTTAGGTTAGAATTTAACCATCGGTGCACAATACAAAATTTGTATGTGCCATAATTCCCAAAGGAATTTGAATTCGGATGAGCTGTAAATTCTAGCATATTTTTGACGCTGAAATCTACAGGAAATTATGCATGAAAGTTGAGTTTGTGTCGGTTGACTTTTTGGTCAACAGATCGCCTCAATTTGCGTGCCATGAGTCTCGAGTTGATAAAATTCAGTTTCTTTGGACAAAATTTAGGAATTAACATAAAAATTAGAATAATAAGATTAAAATAGAATTTTAGAGTAATTATTCCAGAATTTAAATAAATTAAAATAAATTATCTTTTGACGTGATAAATTTGTAAACTTGGACTCTGATTCATACCAGCAGCAGGATCCCAGGCAAGATACCATGCCAAATTGTTTATAGTACTTTGCATGCTATTTATATTTATGTTTATTCATTGCATGTGTAGTCTCGTTCAGTTATATTCATTGCATGTGTAGTTCGTTCAGTCATTACTATATATATTAGATATGTTGACACACACTTGACACCTAGTATCATGAGAGGACAATTATTAGGCGTATGGGCTTTTAACCACTCTGGTAAACCGTAGTATATAGTTCGCACTATGGGCGTGTGTCGCGCTGGTCGCTACCCCCGCGGTATGTCGATTTCTGGAGTCTCGCTGGTCGCTACCCCCGCGGTATGTCGATTTCTGATATCCATTGACGTGTGTGTGAGTTGTGAGGTAGATCGAGTAGTCTACCCTTGCTCATACGTCAAAAAGTTGTCCTCATTTGCATTCATATAGATTTTCATGTACAGCGTACTTATCTATTTTCAAACTATATGCATGTTTACTGTATTCAAATTGGCTCGTATTTTCTGTATCTTGTTACGTCCCTCTGAGGACCTGGTCCGTTGCCAGGTGTATCTTTTCTTTAGTATTTACAGGAGCGCAGATTTGATGGTTACATGTGATCCGAGGATGTCTTCTCTTCGAGCTGTGATGGATAGCTGGTATTCTTATATTGTGTTGTGGTGTTGTACTCATATTGTATTTGCTCTTATATTCGAGTTGGTAGTGGATTTGTTTCCATCCAACTATCATCCTTAGATACTTCTTATTGAGATCTAGTTTCATAGATACTGGTTATTTATTTCTATATGATTTTGGTGGATGAGATTTAGATTTTACCCTGTGACTTGTATTATATTTTATACCACTTATGGATTTTATATTCATATTACAGCGTACGTATGGATTTGGTTTCCATATATTGGAGTTGCCATATCCATGCGGCTGGCATGCTTACGTGTCCTAGTCCTACGTATTTTTGGGACTGGGGCGTGACAGCGCCGGAGTTTGATGACCAAGGGTAGAGGCTTTTGGTTCAGAGTGATCACTAGAGGATCACCCCCTTTCCCTGACTTGGCCTCGTTCAGGTGGATGGCCATAGGCTCCATGGCTTTTGGACGAGTAGTCCGTCCTTTCACCTTGATTGTCAGAGGTTGCTTGGCAGAGGGTTCTTCTGGCTCCCTGTGGGATTCCTTCTCTGCTTTGGCTGACACCTCTTCCGTGTAGTCTTGAGAGTACAACACGACATCAGAGTAGTAGGATTCTACTCCTTTGAACGGGTTCAGGTCAGCAATCTCCGTTTGCACTGTTCCTCGGGCGTCTACATATTTAAAGTATTGGTGTAGAGTTGAAGGAACGATGTTGTGGTCGTGGATCCAAGGTCTACCCAGCAGAATATTGTAGGACACCTCTGAATCGATGACGTAGCATGTAGCCACTGATCTGAGGTTGCCAATCTGGGTGGCGGATAATTCCCGAGGAGGGTGTCTTCCCGCAAGTTGAGCCTTCTTTACACTGAGTGGCTTCTCATAGCATAATTTGGAGCTCTGCTCTGGTTGGCGTAAGGCTGAGGATGTCCTCAGTCGGCCATCAGCTTCTCGCGTAATCCGGAGGGTAGACAGATTGTTCCTTTGCTGGCGTAAAGGCCGAGAAGTTGAGTAGTCTGCCACTTGCTTTCCCTTGCGTAGTTCGCAGGGATCATCTGCTTTTCCGCATAAGGCAGATGTACTTTTGTGCGCGGAGCGCGCTTGGGACTCCTGATTCGGCGCTGAGGCATTATCAAAAATTTTGTCTATTCTGCCAGGGACGGAAGACTAAAATTTATGCGCAAAGCACGGAGTAGGCTTCTGGACTAGCGCTGAGGCATTATCAGAAGTTTCGTCTGTTCTGCCAGGGACTGGAGACTGAATTTTACGCACAGAGCGAGAATTATACTTCTGGGTTAGCGTTGAGGCATTGCTAGAAGTTTTGTCGGTCCTGCCAGAGACAGGTGACTGAATTTTACGTGCAAGGCGCGGTTTATACTTCTGGGTTAGCGCTGAGGCTTTGCCAGAAGTTTTGTTGGTCCTGCCAGAGACAGGTGACTGAAGTTTACGCGCAAGGCGCGGAGGGAGCAAAGCTACCACCTCATTGGTCGGAGAGATCGAAGAGATCGAAGAGTCCACAGGAATGGTAGAGGATGTCTTGGGCATCCAGACCTTGCGCAGCTTCCTGTTGCTTTGGACGGAGAGGGAGTGAGAGCTACCCCCTGCTCGAAGCATGTCTTCGTAGGCAGACTGGTCGAATTGGACGACCAGTGTCTTCTTCACGGATCCCACGGATACCGTATCGTGTTGAGTAATTGCTTCCTTATCTGAAGAGAAAGTTATCCCCAGCAGAGTCGCCATCTTCTTTTGGATAATAAACGAGAAAAGATTTGATGAATGCGGAAAACGAGGTCTTGTACGAAGACCCGCCCTTCTTTTATGTTTACAAACAAGATTGTACAGATTTGATCCTACACGAGGATGTCTAAGTACAATTTATTTAATCTGGGTGAATATTGCTATAGGTATCTGATCTGCGGTCGATCACTTTATCCCTTGGACCACACGATGTTTTTGAAAAAGTGCCGTGGAAGACGGAAATCTGCCTCGAGGGTTGCTAAAGAGGGTGGATGCCCGATGCCAGGGTCGTCGATCCCTTTTCTTTGCCTGAGCTCTGGACTCTTCTCTCTCTCTCTCTCTCTCTCTCTCTCTCTCTCTTTCTCCTTTCAATTTGTCGACCTATTTCTGATCGTTCGACCTTGTTCCTCGTTGATAGAGGTCTCTATTTATAGAGTTTTTAGTGACAGTGACCACACAGTCGGCATAGAAACCAAGTAGTAGAAAGTACAGCACCCTTTTACACGACGGTTTAAAATAACCAATGCATGTGTATAGATGACCTTCTGAGTGAGCATGTGACGCGCGTCCAACTAAGGGATAGAACGTGTATATCTGCTACGAAGATTACGGCGTAGAAGACACGTAGGTAGTTATCCCTTGTGTAGAAGAGGTTGGCGTAGAAGCCAAATAACTGTCACTATGGCATAGCAGCCAAGTAGGCATAGAAGTCGAGTAGGCGTAGAAGCCGAGTGGACACAGAGGCCGAGTGGGCATAGAAGCCGGGTGGGCATAGAAGCCAAGTAGGCATAGAAGCCGAGCAGGCGTAGAAGCCAAGTAGGCATAGAAGCCGAGCAGGCGTAGAAGCCGAGTGGACACAGAGGCCGAATGGGCATAGAAGCCGAGCAGGCGTAGAAGCCGGGTGGGCATAGAAGCCGAGTGGGCACAGAAGCCGAGTGGATGTGGATGCTTTAGTCAGAATTACGGCTTTTGGATATGTAATCAAATCCCCAGCATTAATTGTGGAGATCCGCCATTATCCGGTGCATTAAACGCAGAGGCGTGTTTTGAAGGTCTGTCACTTAGCCTGCGCATGGTGCAGAGACGTGCCTCGGGCATCTGTCAGTTTTTGGCGCTTTAAATGCAGAGATGTACCTTGAGAACCTGCCACCGCTCTGTGCATAAAATGCAGAGACGTGCCTCGAATCTCGTACGAGGTGCAGCTTTTGACGTGGCAGGCGGTTTATCTTCTGCGGAGCGTAAACAGCTCATATCTGCCTATATAAAATTGGGCAGCGTATTCCCTTGTATGCGTAGGAGCAGCTCTCGCAAAGGGGATGTCACTAAACGACGGTTCGGTGACATTTAATCAAATCTTCTGCATTAAATGTGGAGATCCGCCATCATCCTGCACATTAAATATAGAGGCGTGTTTTGAAGGTCTGCCACCCTTCTGTGCATCAAACGCAGAGACGTGCCTCAGGCATCTGTCAGTATTCGGCGCATTAATTGCAGAGACGTGCCTTGAGGGCCTGTCACCACCCTGTGCAGTAAATGTAGAGACGCGCCTCGAGTCCCGTACGGAGTGCAGCTCTTGACGTGGCAGGCGGTTTGTCTTCTGCGGAGCGTAAGGAGCTCTCATCTGCCTGTGTAAAACTAGGCAGCGTATTCCTCTGTGTACGTAAAAGCGCTTTACGCAAGGGAAATGGCAATAAATGGCAGCCTGGGTTGCGGTGCCGCGCCATCATTATAGTCGTCGCCTGGGTAGTCGAGCAGTATCCCTTTGTCAGAAATTGAGACATCAGGTTCATTGCAGGATCTGACAGGTTCATTGCAGGACCTGACAGGTTCACTTCGGAGAATACGAAGCGTCCCCTGTACACTTCAATGCTGCATTTGAAAGAGGATGAGTTTTACGCCATAAAGGCGATGAAGCACCCTGTTTACGCTGAAGCAGCCTGGACATACTGCCCTACACGGATGGTCCTTGAGCCTATATTTCACGCTGTGCTTTGGCGGAGAAGCTCTGTTTGTACATTTGAAGGCTCCGAAGTCCTCTGTTTACGCTGCTTTGCATCAATATGCTATGTAGAGCTATCCAGTGTATTTTTTATGCTTCTACAGCTGCCATGCGTAACAACTCATGTACCATTGGGATCCTGTCGATATCAATAACACGGCCAACACCGAAGTCCCTAACGATCAGCCTTACCATAAGTTTTGGCTGCATGTCCCCGACTTCCGTCTTCCACCAGAATATACTATTGTTCCGACGAGCTTCTTCACCCTTAGTTGGCCCAACCAAGCGGATGGTGCGATTCTTCCAAGATTCGAACTCCTAAACCTGTCCACCTTCATGTCCGACACTGACGCTCCCCCGTACACATGCATCCTCAAGCAGAACATCATGTATTGTGTATGTCGTCGATGATCCACAACTCCTCCAGAACTATGTGAATGGAGATGCACCTACCTCTGATTGAGTTTGCTACAAACCTTGATCTATTTTCTTGCTTAGAACTGCTGAAACCAATGTCGTTCCACAAACCTTTAGCAAACCATCTGTCACCAAAACTGAATTCGTAGAACATCCCCCACTTGGAGATCGACCAGCTGTCATGGGACCGACAGACTGACCCTCAATCTTTGGTTCATCACCATTCATCCATTTGTCTCCATGAACCGAACCCTCCGTAATCCTCAAAGTATCTCAAAGACCCTCCTCAGCAAGTTCCCGATGATCCACATCCTGTCGAACATCCTTCGAGCCTCCATTTGATATCTGTGGCTTGCTTGTACAACTTAACAGCTTGATCTTGTACATGCCACAACAAAAATCTCCTTGAGCCAGCTGTTAGGAACCCTTCGTAAGAATCCAATCTTTGGCCCCAAATAAACTGTGATAGCCATTATCCGCCGGCCTTCCTACTGAAACCAAGTTGTAGCGTAAACTTGGTACATATCGCATACCCTTGAGAATGTGCTTCCCACCAAGCTTCGTTGTCAAGTTCACATCATCGATTACAGGGCTCTGAACAACCTCACTATCAAGAATAGATACCCTCTGCCAAGGATTGACGATCTCTTTGATCGGTTGAGTGGCACAAAAGTGTTTTACAAGATAGATCAAAGGTTAAGCTACCACCAGGTGAAAGTAAAGAAGTAAGACATTCTACATACTGCTTTTCAGACTCGGTATGGCCAGTACGAGTTCCTTGTGATGTAGTTTGGGTTGACTAATGCCCCTACAGTATTTATGGATTTGATAAACAAGGTGTTCCACCAGTACCTTAACAAGTTCGTGGTGGTGTTCATCGATGACATTTTCATTTACTCGAAGACGCCAGAGAAGCACGGGGAGCATCTGCGGATTATATTAGAGACTCTCAGAAAAGAAAATCTATATGAGAAGCTGTCAAAGTATGAGTTCTTCCTGGACAAGGTGGAGATCTTGGGGCATGTTGTGACTGGTGATGGGATTTTAGTGGATCCGAAGAAGATCGCAACAGTGGAGTCTTGAACTACTCTGAGTTCAGTGGCAGAGATCAGAAGTTTCTTGGGTCTGGCAGGCTAATACATGAAGTTTGTGCAGGATTTTTTCAAGATTGCTGAGCCAATGACCAGACTTACCAGGAAGGACGTAGAGTTTGTTTGGACCGAGGAGTGCCATGCAGCCTTTGATGAGCTAAAGAAGAGGTTGATATCGGCTCTTATTTTGATATTGCCATCAGAGTTAAGTGGATTCACTATCTATAGTGATGCTTCAGAGAAAGGTTTGGGTTGTATTCTTCAGCAGAATGAGAAGGTGATTGCCTATGCATCTAGGCAATTACGTTTACATGAGAAAAACTATCATACCCATGATTTGGAGTTAGTAGCAGTCATCTTTGCTCTGAAGCTGTGAAAATATTATTTGTACGGAGAGCGTATGGAGATCTTTACAGAACACAAGAGTTTGAAGTACGTGTTTATACTGAAAGAGCTAAACATGTGGCAAAGACGGCGGTTAGAGCTGATGAAAGACTTCAACATATCATTGCGATATCACCCAAAAAAGGCCAACGTAGTTGCCAATGCCTTAAGCAGGTATCCGGTAGCTATGTGCTTGACGATGGATAGACACTTGTTGACAGATTTAGGGAGATTAGGTATTGAGGTGGTGATCCTTGTTATTGAGACACATATATGGGGTTTGCAAATACATTCAGAGTTGATGGACATGATCAAGTATGCACAGTATGAGAACGTGTCCCTGAGGAGCATTAGAGCACATATTCGAACCGGATTGGAAGATGACTTCACCATTGCTGAGGATGGTTCTTTGTGGCACGGTGCTAGATTGTGTGTGCCTAGTAGGGAGTTGTATGAGAAGGTATTGCAGGAAGCACATCGCTCTCAGTATTCTATGCATCCGGGTGCTAACAAGATGTATCGGATATACGAGAGAATGTGTGGTGGTATGGCATGAAGCGGGAAGTGGCATAGTTTGTATCCAGATGTTTAGTGTACCAGTAGGCAAAAGCAGAGAGGCAGAGACCGGGTGGATTACTTCAGCCATTATCCATTCTAGAGTGGAAGTGTGAGCATATTACTATAGATTTTGTGTCCGGACTTCCACGATCTCCAGAAGAAAAAGATTCAATTTGGGTCATCATTGACAGGTTGACCAAATCGGCCCACTTTCTGCCTTTTAAGGTGGGTTTGTCTACGGAGAAGCTGGCAGAGATGTATGTGAGGCAGATCGTCAGGCTACATGGGGTTCCCGTAAGCATAGTCTCGGATCGGGATAGTCGTTTACTTCTGGAGGAGTTTGCAAGCTAGCTTGGGCACCCAACTCAAGTTCAATACCGCATATCACCCTCAGACGGATGGTCAATCGGAGAGGATTATTCAGACTCTCGAGGATATGCTACGCACCTATGTTCTAGATTTTAGGGGATCTTGGGAGGACCCTCTCCAATGTGTAGAGTTTGCTTACAACAACAACTACTATGCCAATATAGAGATGTCACCATTTGAAGCTCTATAAGGATGGAGGTGCCACACTCCCTTGTCTTGGGACGATATTGGAGAGAGAGCTTTGATAGGGTCAGAGATGGTTGTAGATGCAGCGGAGAAGGTCAAGCTGATTAGAGATAGACTTCGGATGGCGCAGGACATACAGCGGCATTGGGCTAATAGCCACCGAAGACCCTTGGAGTTTGAGGTATAGTTTTAGATTTTGTGTTGTGTTGATGATTGCTTGTAGTTGTTATTTTAGATTAAGTTTTAAGGTTTTGTTTTGTCCTAGGTTGGAGATCTGGTATTTTCTGAGGATTTCTCCGATACGAGGCACGATTTATTTCGGTTGAGGCGGGAATCTTAGTCCGCGATTCATCGGACCTTTTAGTATTCTTGAGAGGATCGATGTAGTAGCCTACCAACTAAACTTGTCGCCTGTATTGGAGGGAGTTCATAACATGTTTCACGTATCACAGCTGAGATGGTACATGGCGGATCCTAGTCACGTATTGGATCACTCAGAGATCGAGGTGGGCCTGACTCTCAACTATCCAGAGCAGCCAGTTGAGATTCTGGATCGGAGAGAGAATGTGTTGTGGAACCAGAACATTCCTTTGGTGCACATCGCATGGAGGCATTACTCTCTGGGTGAGTCTACCTAGGAGAGGGAAGATGAAATGCGTGAGCGGTACCCTTATCTGTTTGAGCCTTGAGGTATTGTTCTTTCTTATTTTGTTATGCTATTTAAGTGATAGTTTTATCTTTTTATTTCGAGGACAAAATTATTTTAAGGTGGGTAGACTTGTCACTACCATATTTTCCACTAGGGGTATTTTGGTCATTTCATAATTATTGTTTATGTTATATATTTAACTATTATATTTATTAATAATTGTTAGTAGGCTATATTAATTATTGGACTTGTGTTAGTGGACCCAATTAGATTCGTCATGAACCATGAACCCAACATTTAAGTTAGACCCACTTAGGCCTAATAATTATTCACCCTTTGATTAATTAGTGTTTTAATTAAACCTTCCATTAGGAGTAGAAGCTTCTCCCTAATTAACTTCTCTTCATGACAATCCAATAGGGGTATTTGTGACTTTACATATTGCTTGGAGATGGGGTATATTCTAACGTCCCAGTCCTAAAATACCGAGGGACCAGATACGTGGCAATGGCCAGCAGCACGCACCAATGGACAAACCCAATTTAATGGATCCATCAAGGCATACTTAAGCTGTAAACAAAGTCTACGACAATCATGGCACAACTATCTCATCCACACAAGATATAAAATATGATCCACATAGTAAATAAGGAATGTAAATCATCAGCTAGTCTCAACAAAGTATTTTGGGAAATAACCCGATAAATATCTGATACAATGGTTCAACAGACCAGAAATAAATGACTGAAATAAGTAAATAAATACTGAGCATGAACATGGATGCTCAGAAAAAGTCTTCGGCTAACACCTCGTCCTCGGATGGCGGTACAGCTCCTGGAATAGCTCCTGCTGCGGTCTCGTATACCTAGGGATAGATCTCGTCCTCAAATCCTGGGGACATAATCCGGATCCAGGTCCTCAGGGGACATAGCAAGGTACAAGAAAGCTCAAGCCAAAATAAATGTAGTGTAGAAAATAAATAGAATAAATAGGGCAAGTAAGTAATCATCTAAGTGAAAATGCAAGTGAGAACATCAATAGTACTCAGGTTGAAACAACTACAAGCTCTGTTTAGGGGAGCCGGTAGCAGTGATATCATGAGGTGGTCTAGCTCAGCGGGAGACTGAGTAGCCGGCATAACACAGTCAACCTGTAGCTTGTGGGTCTCTCCAGCAATAGATGGAACAATAAGGGAATACTAACTAACCAGCTAAGTGATATGCAAGATGAGAGCAGCACTAGAACTCAGGCTGAAGCCACTACAAGCTCTGTGTCGGGGAGCCGGTAGTAGTAGTAATAATGAGTAATGGGCCAAGCTCGGCTTCAGAGTCTTGTACCTCACAATAATAGGAGTGTATATATATATGTTCAGCCTGTAACCTGTGTGTCTCTCCCCATCCAATGTAACCACGCATATCATGACCATAACGTCTCATGTCCATGTCAGCGGGATCATAACTAATGCAATAAGTCATAATATATCTAAGAATATATTATCTCTGTCAAGTCCTGTATCCTATACAGAATCACCACGAATATCTCGGGAAGATCCTGTCTCATGAACAGTGTCAAGTATCCTGGGTCATAGTGTACTTGGTAAGACAAGTACGAGAAGATAAAGTGTCACGAATATCCATCTCTAGATGACAATACACAACACCGCGTACGGTGTCAGCACCCGACTGATAATCGGACGCTAAGTACGTCAAACGGTCCTAGGTTAAGCATGCACAGCAATATAATGAAGCAAGAAAAATATATAACAATACTGCAGAGTTTGGCAAGGTACACTTGCCTGATGTTTGAATACCAACAATCGTCCCTATATCAGTGGATCCTGTGGGTACTCCTCCAAAAGCTGTAATAAACATCACCAATAGTCTTAGAAGATATCAAATAGCTAGAAACGTCTGTCCTTACGTCCAATTTGGACACAGGGGCAAAAAGGTCATTTTCGGGCCAAAGCGGGGTCCACACGTGGGCCACTTTGTACCAAAAAGCGTGTCAGGGTCAAAGGTCTCTAAATTCCTTAAACTCAGTGTCTACAAGTCAGGAACGATGATACGAACCCAACGGAACTTCCGAAATTGGATTCCGATGAGCCGATCTCAAAATCGTCCGTCAAGTGGAGCCAGTGGGGCCCATGATACGCGATTTTGTCAACGTTCTCAGAATCGGACAAAACTTGGATCACGGGACCAGCGTATTGCTACGAGTCCGATGGCGTAAATTTTGTCTCGATCTGACATGTGTACACAAAGTTACAGCATATTCCAGAAAGGACGGATACGGGGTGTCGTTGGCGGATACGCGTTGATTCCGGTGTGCACGCACATCCGAATCGACTTTTGCAAAATCCCACACGACCATATCAACGACGCGCACGTTTTGGTGAAGACCACGTGCGACCAAGTCGTCCCGTTTGGCGGGGCACGCTCAGTTCCGGGGTAAAACAGGGCGTTATTTTTCCTGTTTTTGGATCGCGGTGTGCGATCACCACAGGAAGCGATGCAGCGAGCGGGTTGCACGGGCACCGAGAGGGTTATACAGTCTACGCGTAGCAACTGACAGAATCAAAAATGGAGTTACGAAGAGGGAGAAAATGGTACCTGAACAGGGCTCCGTGAACGCTGAATTCCACGTGTCCGAGAGTCAACTTTGTGTCCTGGTCGAGGATTCCCGTGTCTGCCGAGAGTCCGAGCTAGGGTTCTGACTCGGGGCAGCGGGGACTTCACCGGAGGGGGTCGGTCTTGGGGTCAGCGAGGTCGGCTAGGCGGCGACTGTGCAAAGTCGGCGGGAACGGTTCACGCGGACCGGAGACTCATCGTCGGGCGAGCGGCTGGGTCGACTTCAACTGGGACGGGGCTGGGTCGACTCGGGGTTGCGTCGGCTTGACGGCAGCGCACGTCTGGGCGTACGGTGGCCTGGGGATTCAGGGGTCGATGAGGGGGAACTGGCCGGAGGCGGTGATGGAGGAGTCGGGCGAGCTCGTGGTGGAGAATAGGGTCATGATCGGGGAGATCGACGATGGAGAGCGGCTGAGTCGATCACAGGGGACGACGGCGACGGAATCTAGGGTTGCGGCTTGGCACGCACGCCGAGACAAGGGGGATTTATACTGCTACACGGAATCCAGCGGGTAGGGTTTTCCAATGGGTTTCGGGTCGGGTTGGTTTGGTTCGGTTTAGTTTGGGTTTGGTTCAGTTTATCAAACCAATAGTTTTTAGAGCTTACAACGCTACTCCGGAGTCCAATAAATTTACCGAAAAATACCATGCGTCCGGTTTTCCCTTTTACACTATAAAATATTATTTTCATAATATTTTAATACCAATAAACTGCATTAAAAAATCTTTTGATCACAATTACCTTGGTTCTTCATCCAGAAAAATATTAAAAAATTGGTGAAAAATATATTAAAATTATTCTGAAAATCAGGGTGTTTACAATCTTTCCTCCTTAAAAGGATTGCGTCCTCGCAATCTAAGAATAAGCCATTTATAGAAAGAATTATGGTGATTACAAGCTTGCTTAGTTTACAACTGCATCCGTGAATAAGTGGGGATAACGCTGGCGCATACTATCTTCTCGCTCCCAAGTCGATTCGCCAGGAGAATGATGTTTCAAGCTACACGAACCAGTCTGATTGTCTGTCCCCGTAATATTTTCTCGCTGACGTCGAGGATGACAACTGGTTGTTCTTCATATCTCAAGCTAGGGCCCACTGCGATCTCTGAATGATCAACTACGTGACTTGGGTCGGTCACGTACCTGCGCAGCTGTGAGACGTGGAATACGTCATGCACTCCCTCTAAGGATGGAGGTAATGCAAGACGATAAGCTACCTCACCTATGCGCTCTAGAATGTTAAATGGCCCAATATACCTTGGGCTCAACTTGCCTCTGCTCTCGAATCTGATAGTACCACGAGTGGGCAAAATCCTCAAGAACACGTGCTCCCCTTCTTTGAACTCTAGGGGACGTCTGTGTGTATCTGCCCAATGCTTCTGTCTGTCTTGAGCTGCTCGAAGATGATTCTGGATCTGTTTCACCTTCTCCACTGTCTACGTTACCAATTCTGGACCCAGTATTTGACGTTCACCAACGTCACTCCAACATATAGGCGATCTGCACTTCCTTCCGTATAAAGCTTCGAATGGTGCCATCTGAATGTTGGCCTGATAACTGTTGTTGTAGGAGAACTCCACTAAGTACAAATGATCTTCCCAAGATCCTCCAAAGTCTAGCATACATGATCGCAACATATCCTCTAAGATCTGTATGGTGCGCTCCGATTGGCCATCTGTCTGTGGATGGTAAGCCATGCTGAATTTGAGTCTGGTGCCCAGACTCTCTTGCATGCTTCTCCAGAAATGAGATGTAAATCTCGAATCTCGATCTGATACAATACTAACCGGCACTCCATGTAATTTGATGATGTGTCGCATATACATGTTGGCTAGTACCTCTGTGGACTGTCTAACTCTAAATGGCAAGAAGTGTGCCGATTTAGTAAGTCTATCCACGATAACCCATAATGCATCTCTTCCGCTGGGGCTCCTTGGAAATCCTGTGACAAAATCCATCGTAATATGCTCCCATTTCCATTTTGGTATAGGAAGCGGCTGTAACATACCTGCAGTCCTCTGATGCTCGGCCATTATTTGCTGGCAGACTAAGCATTTGGCCACAAATCTTGCAATCTCCCTTTTCATTCCATGCCACCAGTAATACTGTCTCAAGTCTCGGTACATCTTGGTTCCTCTTGGGTGAACAGAGTACATGGAGCTATGTGCTTCAGTCATTAACTCCTGCCTCAATTCTCCATTTGGAACATACAGGCAATTTCCAAACCTCAATGTCCCATCTTCGTGTATGCGAAGTCCTATCTGCATGCCTGTTTCTGTCCTCTCTTTGAGTCTTCAGAATCTAGCATCGGTGGGCAATGCCTCTTTAATCTTCTCCACGAGTGATGACCTAACTTCAAGATTAGCCAGTAATCCACTCTGTCCTGGTAGAACAACCTCTATCTGAAGCTCTTGTAGATCTCTCAATAACTCGGGCTGCATTGTCAAGAAATAAGCCGTAGGTTTCCTGCTGAGTGCGTCTGCTACAACATTTGCCTTTCCCGGATGGTACTGCAGATCTATGTCAAAATCTACCATCAATTCGAGCCAACATCTCTGCCTCATGTTAAGCTCCTTCTGAGTATATACATACTTCAGACTCTTGTGATCTGTAAAGATGTCCACCTTCTCCCCATAATGGTAGTGCCTCCAAATCTTCAATACAAATATAACTGCTGCTAACTCCAGATCGTGTGTGGGGTAGTTCTTCTCGTGAACCTTCAACTGTCTCGATGCATAAGCAATGACTTTGCCATGTTGCATCAGAACACATCCTAGTCCACTACCTGATGCATCATTGTAAACAACAAAATCTCCTGACCCGGAGGGAAGAGTCAAGACAGGTGCTGTTGTTAATCTTCTCTTCAATTCTTCAAAAGCCTTCTGGCAGTCTTCTGTCCATGTAAACTCCTGGTCTTTACGTGTCAACTTCGTCATCGGCTCTGCGATCCTTGAGAAATTTTCTACAAACCTTTGCTAATACCCCGCAAGTCCGAGAAAACTTCTCACCTCTGCGACTGATGTGGGTGTAGGCCAGGTCTCTATTGCCGCAACTTTCTCTGGATCCACTGAAAGTCCTTCTCCTAAGATGATATGTCCCAAGAAAGGCACTTTGTCCATACAGAACTCACACTTACTGAGTTTGGCATATAACTTCTCCTGTCTTAAGGTCTCTAACACGATTCTGAGATGCTCCTCGTGCTCTTCATGGCTCTTGGAATATATGAGGATGTCATCAATGAACACAACCACAAATTTATCCAAAAACTGATGAAAGACTCTGTTCATTAAACTCATAAACACTGCTGGCGCGTTGGTTAAACCAAACGACATCACCAAGAACTCATAATGTTCATACTTGGTCCTGAAAGCTGTCTTCGGTATGTCTTCCCTCCTTACTTTGATCTGATGATAGCCGGATCTAAGGTCAATCTTCGTGAATACCCTTGTACCACTCAATTGATCGAATAGATCATCAATGCGTGGTAAGGGATACCTGTTATTGATGGTCACAGCATTCAGTGCCCTGTAGTCAATGCATAACCGTACGGTTCCATCCTTCTTCGGCACAAATAATATGGGTGCTCCCCAAGGTGAAATACTGGGCCGAATAAAACCCTTCTCCAGAAGATCGTCAACCTGTTCTTTCAACTCCACTAACTCCTTAGGTGCTAGCCGATAAACTGATGAAGTGATAGGCTCTGCTCCTGGAGTTAAGTCTATTGTGAATTCTATTTCCCGATCAGGCGGTAAACCTGGAAGATCATCAGGAAATACATCCACAAACTCAGATATGACTCTCGGGTAACCTATCTCCCTTTCTACAGATAGTATCCTAAGAGTAGGATGAACTCCTTGCTCTACTGCTCCTCGAAGAAACTCAAATTCTGGATGTCCAGGCGGTCTAAATATAACCCGTCCAAGTCGGCAATCAAGAGTCGCATGGTACTGACTTAACCAGTCCATACCAAGTACAATATCATAATCCGACATAGAAAAGATCAGAAATTGAGCTCATATTTCTCTGCCACAAACTACTACAGAACATGATCTACAGACGTCACTAACCGAAATAATTCTACCTCCCGTAAGAATTCTCTTCATCTTCGGAAGGGGTGCGGTAGCTACTCTATGGGTGGCTACAAAGCTAGCTGCTATAAATAAATGCGATGCTCCAGAATCGAATAATGCTACAGCTGGTAATAAAGCTACTAGAATAGTACCTGCGATGACCTCGCCTGCTGTAGCCTCCTCTTCAACAGCTAATGTGAAGGCCTGTCCTCGTCCCTGAGCTGGACCTCTCTGCTGCTGCTGAGCCTGCTGAAATAGAGCTGCCTGTGGTGCCAGGGGTGGTCTCTGCTGATTCCCTCCTGGGGCTGGTGGCCTGACACCTCCAACTCCTGCCTGCTGTGCTCCTACTGCTGGATAAGCTGGTCGTGGTGCAGGTAAAGCTAATCTCGGTGCTCCCCCTCTGCGCTCGGTGTAGTCTCTGGTCTGATGCTGGTTGGACCTGCAAGCCAGGCATAGTCCTAACTTGCGTCTGCATTCTCTCTCAATGTGACCTATCTTGCCGCAGTGGTGACAAGTAGAAAGAGATATGGCCCTGTAAGCCCCTGATTTTTCAAAAATACTAAAATTGGGATTTTTCACAATTTTCTGGAATTTTCTGGGAATTTTCTGTAATTAAAATCAGGGTTTTGAATTATTACAAAATTTTTAATTGATAATAAATAACATTAAAATATTATGAAAATAATATTTTTGGGTGTAAAATAGAAAACTGGACTTAGGGCAATTTTTCTTGAATTTATTGGACCCCTGACCTATTTTTAATTACCTAAAAACTATTTATTTTAATTATTTATTTAATTATTCATTTATTTATTCATTTATTATTATTATTATTAATTGTTTTTAAAACCCAGCCCAATACCCGGCCCAGCCCATTGGGCCGAGCCCTTTAGCCCAGCCCAGCCGCTGCTAGCGGGTCGGGCGGGTCCGCCCGAACCCGGAACCCGCACCGACCCGAACCCGGAACCCAACCCATCGTCCCCACGACGTCCGGGCGCCCGATTCCTCCGACGACGCCCGGATTCCGCGCCGCCTCCGCCGGAGGAGGCCACGTACCCCCTCAGCCGCCTCACCCGGCCACGAACCGCCCGCCTGAGCCCCTATAAATCCCCCTCTTCTCCTCCTCCTCCGCCTCACTTCACCCCTTCCAGAATTCCCGTCGGAACCCTACGCCGGCCAGCACCTAGCCCCGCCGACCTCCTCCCTCAGCCGACCGCCGCCGTCGAGCTCCTCCCTCCCTGACTCTCTTCTCCCCGCCTCCTTCCTCCTCACCGCCTCACCGGCCGGACGCCGAGCCGACTGAGGACGTCCCGCCTCCGCGAAGCGGTCCGGCCGGCACCGCCCTCACCAGAGCCCGGGGACGCCTCGCCGGCTGTCGACCAGCCGCCGCGGGTCAGCAGACCTCAGCCCCAGGCCGGACACGGCCGACCGGACACGTGCACGGCGGACACAGCGTCCAGGACACGAAATCGCGTGTCGGACACCTTCAACCCCGTTTCGAGGAGCCTTGTTCAGGTACTCGTATCTTGCACCCTGTATCTCCGTTTTCAATTTCGCAAATTGCGTTGTGAAGCCTGTATGACCCTCTCGGTGTCTGGACAAACTGTTCGGGGCATCGCGTCCTGTGGTGATCGCACACCGCGATCCAAAAACAGGAAAAACCAGACCCTGTTTCACCCCGGAACTGAGTGCGCCCCGCCAAACGGGACGACTTGGTCGCGTGCGGTCTTCACAGATACGTACGCATCTTCGATACGGACGTGTGAGTTTTCGTGGAAGCTGATTCGGGTGTGCGTGCACACCGGAATCAACGGGTATCCGCGGACATCGCCCCGTATCCGCCTTTTTGGCATTTCGCCCTAACTTCGTGTACACTCGTCAGATCGAGACGAAACTTGCGCCATCGGACTCGTAGCGATACGTTGGTCCTGTGGGTCAAGTTTGGTTCGATTCTGAGAACGTTGACGAAATCGCGTGTCGTGGGCCCCACAGGCCCCGCTCGACGGGCGATTTTGTGTTTGGCTCATCGGAATCCAAATCTGGAAGTTCCGTTGGGTTCGCATCAGCGTTCCTGACCTGTTGACGCTAAGTTTGGTGAAATTGGAGACCGTTGACCCGGACACGTTTTTCGGTGCAAAGCGGGCCCACCGGCGGACCCCGTTTTGACCCGAAACTGCCGTTTTTGCCCTTGTCTCCAAATTGGACCCAAGGACAGGCGTTTCTAGCTATTTGACGTCTTCTGAGCGTGATGGTAATGTCTATTTCAGCATTTGGACTCATCTCTGGATATTTCTCCGAAGAACAATTAATCAGATCCAAACAACAGGCAAGTACCTGCACTTCAAGTTAATCTTTATATTGTGATAATTAATTTCCTGCTCTACTAGTATTCTTGATGATTACACGTAGTGTTAGAATTCTGGATTTCATGTCCTGAATACGGGATTTCATGTCTTGCTTTCTGTGTCGGGTGGGAGAATACTAGGAGGCATGTAGTTTACCCTTCCCCAGGTCCTGTTACTAGCTGTTGGTACGCGACTGTACCATCAGCCTTATACTTGATTGTTCCTAGTCACTAGTCGTCTATGACGGCCTTATTAGCCTTATAAACCCCTACATTCCAACTATGTATTCTAAATACACAAGTTCACGCACATAGTTCCTGTCTTGTTGCAGTTCTTGTTCTCTTGTTACAGTTACATTTCCTGTCACATTTTTCCTGTTTTACTCGTATTTCTGGTTTATAGCAATTAATCATACTTTACTTCTAGTCTTGTTTTATAACATTATTTCTCAGTTAATTTCACTACATACTTACGCATTTCTCAACATAATGCTTAGTCAGTTATTTTCTACCTGTCACGAATATTTAGTTTTAATCTTGTTGTGCACTGTGTACTTTGCTCCTTTCCTGATTGGATCTGTTGATTTAGGCGATAATGAGGATCTTGCCCCTACTTATTATGGCCCCTATGAGACAGCAGGTGATACAGTTGCAGAGCCGGTTCCCACCCAGGAGACTACTCCTGCAGAGTAGTTAGCATTAGTTGTTTATTTCCTTTCATCTTAGTAATCGGGTTTGTCCCCGATATAATCTATGGTTCTGTAATAAACTCTGGATCTGATTATCATATTCTGGTTATAAAATCTTAGCATTCTTTTCCTGCTATTTTTCCTTGCCTATTTAATTATTGTGAATGAGCTAGATTTATCACCTGTGATCATGCCCTAGACAGCGTACTACCGCCGACACTGCGGCGTAGGCTGGACGTACCCACGCACTCGTGCCCGAATTTCCGGGTGCGGGTCGTGACACGTTTTAGTGGTGGCCCATGCAGGTCCTATCCTAAAATAGGGTAATACCCTAGGACAGGGTATGGAATAAAATTGAGGATTCTAGGAAAAGCTCATTCACAGTATAGCGTCCTTATTTCAATTCTTGATATCATTGCTGCTCAATTTTTCCTATCGTCTTTGATTTCCAAGTATTCTATTCTGATCTTCCTATCCCTTAATCTTTCAGAATGGTTCAGACGAGAAACACAGTAGGAGGCACATCAGAACCAGCTGAGCAGAATATGCCCGAAACTCTTGCACTCCCGCCGCCTCCATCTGTTCCGGCAGTTACTCTAGATGGGGCACAGCTACTCGGAGTGTTCCAGGGACTAGTGGAATCCCAGAAGGAACAGACTGCACTTCTGCGGACCAGCCTCTCAGAAGCTATTAAGTCCCAGGAGTCGCCACTCAAGAGGCCAGGTAGTGCCAAAGACTTCAAGAATCTAAGACCCCTGGAATTTTACGGAACTGAGGGCATTCTCTATGCCGATGAATGGATAGAGAATGTCGAGAGACTCCTGAAGACTGCCCGGGTCCCTGATGACCTCAAAGTGGAGTCCGCAAGCCTGCAACTGTTTGACATTGCTCGAACCTGGTTCAGAGACGAACCCCAACTATCTGCTCCTGACATCACCTGGGAGGACTTCAAGAGGCTATTCAAGGAGAAATTCTACCCCGAAGTGGCTCGGGAAGCTCTCGAAAGCCAATTCGAGAGGCTGGAACAAGGTAACATGTCTGTTGATGAATATACTGCTGAATTTAGCAGGCTAAGCCACTTTGCGAAGTACATGGTTCGTACACCGGAGGACAGAGCCCGTAGATTCAAGTAGGGGCTGTCTCCGGATATTCGCCTTGCTGTCACCACCAGCCGAGCTTGCACTTATGAGGAAATCTTAAACGTGGCACAAGGCGTTGAGCGAGACATGGGGCATAAGCTAAAGCGAGAAAGAGATACCGGAAATACGGGACCCAACAAACGCCCTTTTCAACAACAACAACAGCAGAGATCCCCGCAGCAAGCCCAGCGTCCTCTCCCTCGAGCTCCAGCACCCCAACATCAAGCTCAAGGGCAGACCCAACGAGTTCCCACTTGTGGCTTTTGTCGAAAACAAGGTCACACCTGGCAAGTTTGTAGGATGAGACTAGGTGCCTGTCTATATTGTGGATCAACAGAACATCGAGTGAGGGACTGCCCCACTGCTCCAGGACGCGGACAAGCTTACGTGATGACCGTGGAGAACGCGCAAACTTTGGGAGCAGCTAATGCGCGTAAGTGATTCGTAGATACTTTTTCTAGTATTGTTTTCGTGCCTATTGGTTCGTGACCTCAGCCCCAACTTAGTCATTTTGAACTTGCTAAATACCTGGTATGCTTTTAAATTTGATAACTATAGAAGATTTTAGAGGTTGCTATTATGCTTACTATGTGTTGTTTTGTGGATTTAAATAATGTGTACCTCCTTTTCATCATCATCTAGCGCACTTAATTTTGCTGAACTTGACATATGCTGCTATTTTATAGCCTAGTTTTGCAAGCTTACCCTTTTACCGGGCTTGTTCATGACACATGTATTATTGAGGCCTGATCAACCCCACTAATACAAGTGTCTACTCAGAATCAGTGTACTACGGTCTGATCAACCTTAGTGCATTTTGATTCGCACTTCGCACAACTACCTTACGTGGATTGAGAGATATAGTGACTAGTATACTTACCCTAAAATGTGTCCGAGCATATCGTATCAGTTACATAATTATACTGATACAAGCATGCGGATAAATGATCACAGAATAGAATCTCAATCCATAACCGCCTGGCAATCCCTATTAGAATTCCTTAAACGCCTTGGTCCCTATACCTCTATTCTACCACCTCGCCCTTAAACTCCTTATTATTAATCCTCGTCTTCCCTCATCTCGGAAAGACAAAATCCTGTGTTTGATAAGTTGAATTGCAGTGCTAGACATACCCCTCAGACCGGTCAAATTGATGATAACCCTTTATGACTAAGGCAATACCCTAGGTGAGGTGTTTTGTGTTGCAGACTTAAAGATTCAATATCATGATTTAATAAGTTGGGACCTAGCTTTACTAGTCGTACAACCTTAGAGGATATATGGGTAGAATTCTAAGTTGGGTAGCGACTGCAATGTTCACCTGAGAGAAGCCGTTAGACTGTAATCAAGTGAGAGTAGACATAGAGAACCCTGCCATAATTTAAATTTTGAGGACGAAATTTTATAAGTTGGGTAGATTGTAAGCCCCTGATTTTTCAAAAATACTAAAATTGGGATTTTTCACAATTTTCTGGAATTTTCTGGGAATTTTCTGTAATTAAAATCAGGGTTTTGAATTATTACAAAATTTTTAATTGATAATAAATAATATTAAAATATTATGAAAATAATATTTTTGGGTGTAAAATGGAAAAATGGACTTAGGACAATTTTTCTGGAATTTATTGGACCCCTGACCTATTTTTAATTACCTAAAAACTATTTATTTTAATTATTTATTTAATTATTCATTTATTTATTCATTTATTATTATTATTATTATTATTAATTGTTTTTAAAACCCAGCCCAATACCCGGCCCAGCCCATTGGGCCGAGCCCTTTAGCCCAGCCCAGCCGCTGCTAGCGGGTCGGGCGGGTCCGCCCGAACCCGGAACCCGCACCGACCCGAACCCGGTCCCCAACCCATCGTCCCCACGACGTCCGGGCGCCCGATTCCTCCGGCGACGTCCGGATTCTGCGCCGCCTCCGCCGGAGGAGGCCACGTACCCCCTCAGCCGCCTCACCCGGCCACGAACCGCCCGCCTGAGCCCCTATAAATCCCCCTCTTCTCCTCCTCCTCCTCCTCCGCCTTACTTCACCCCTTCCAGAATTCCCGTCGGAACCCTACGCCGGCCAGCACCTAGCCCCGCCGACCTCCTCCCTCAGCCGACCGCCGCCGTCGAGCTCCTCCCTCCCTGACTCTCTTCTCCCCGCCTCCTTCCTCCTCACCGCCTCACCGGCCGGACGCCGAGCCGACTGAGGACGTCCCGCCTCCGCGAAGCGGTCCGGCCGGCACCGCCCTCACCAGAGCCCGGGGACGCCTCGCCGGCTGTCGACCAGCCGCCGCGGGTCAGCAGACCTCAGCCCCAGGCCGGACACGGCCGACCGGACACGTGCACGGCGGACACAGCGTCCAGGACACGAAATCGCGTGTCGGACACCTTCAACCCCGTTTCGAGGAGCCTTGTTCAGGTACTCGTATCTTGCACCCTGTATCTCCGTTTTCAATTTCGCAAATTGCGTTGTGAAGCATGTATGACCCTCTCGGTGTCTGGATAAACTGTTCGGGGCATCGCGTCCTGTGGTGATCGCACACCGCGATCCAAAAACAGGAAAAACCAGACCCTGTTTCACCCCGGAACTGAGTGCGCCCCGCCAAACGGGACGACTTGGTCGCGTGCGGTCTTCACAGATACGTACGCATCTTCGATACGGACGTGTGAGTTTTCGTGGAAGCTGATTCGGGTGTGCGTGCACACCGAAATCAACGCGTATCCGCGAACATCGCCCCATATCCGCCTTTTCGGCATTTTGCCCTAACTTCGTGTACACTCGTCAGATCGAGACGAAACTTACGCCATCGGACTCGTAGCGATACGTTGGTCCTGTGGGTCAAGTTTGGTTCGATTCTGAGAACGTTGACGAAATCGCGTGTCGTGGGCCCCACAGGCCCCGCTCGACGGGCGATTTTGTGTTCGGCTCATCGGAATCCAAATCTGGAAGTTCCGTTGGGTTCGCATCAGCGTTCCTGACCTGTTGACGCTAAGTTTGGTGAAATTGGAGACCGTTGACCCGGACACGTTTTTCGGTGCAAAGCGGGCCCACTAGCGGACCCCGTTTTGACCCGAAACTGCCGTTTTTGCCCTTGTCTCCAAATTGGACCCAAGGACAGGCGTTTCTAGCTATTTGACGTCTTCTGAGCGTGATGGTAATGTCTATTTCAGCATTTGGACTCATCTCTGGATATTTCCCCGAAGAACAATTAATCAGATCCAAACAACAGGCAAGTACCTGCACTTCAAGTTAATCTTTATATTGTGATAATTAATTTCCTGCTCTACTAGTATTCTTGATGATTACACGTAGTGTTAGAATTCTGGATTTCATGTCCTGAATATGGGATTTCATGTCTTGCTTTCTGTGTCGGGTGGGAGAATACTAGGAGGCATGTAGTTTACCCTTCCCCAGGTCCTGTTACTAGCTGTTGGTACGCGACTGTACCATCAGCCTTATACTTGATTGTTCCTAGTCACTAGTCGTCTATGACGGCCTTATTAGCCTTATAAACCCCTACATGCCAACTATGTATTCTAAATACACAAGTTCACGCACATAGTTCCTGTCTTGTTGCAGTTCTTGTTGTCTTGTTACAGTTACATTTCCTGTCACATTTTTCCTGTTTTACTCGTATTTCTGGTTTATAGCAATTAATCATACTTTACTTCTAGTCTTGTTTTATAACATTATTTCTCAGTTAATTTCACTACATACTTACGCATTTCTCAACATAATGCTTAGTCAGTTATTTTCTACCTGTCACGAATATTTAGTTTTAATCTTGTTGTGCACTGTGTACTTTGCTCCTTTCCTGATTGGATCTGTTGATTTAGGCGATGATGAGGATCTTGCCCCTACTTATTATGGCCCCTATGAGACAGCAGGTGATACAGTTGCAGAGCCGGTTCCCACCCAGGAGACTACTCCTGCAGAGTAGTTAGCATTAGTTGTTTATTTCCTTTCATCTTAGTAATCGGGTTTGTCCCCGATATAATCTATGGTTCTGTAATAAACTCTGGATCTGATTATCATATTCTGGTTATAAAATCTTAGCATTCTTTTCCTGCTATTTTTCCTTGCCTATTTAATTATTGTGAATGAGCTAGATTTATCACCTGTGATCATGCCCTAGACAGCGTACTACCGCCGACACTGCGGCGTAGGCTGGACGTACCCACGCACTCGTGCCCGAATTTCCGGGTGCGGGTCGTGACAAGCCCTGTGTGCTGTCCTCTTTGGCATACTCCTCTGGGACCGTTTTACTGAATCCCCATATGTTGTCCTGGATGGTGCTGAGTTGATAGGCCTCTTCAGGTTCGACTCCCTTCTAGTGACGCGCTCCATGCGTCGTGCTGCTACGAGAATGTCGGTATAAGATGTAGGTGCTACCGATCCAATCAATCTCTGGAGCTCGAACTTCAGCCCGTCAAAGAACTTCTCAGCTTTCTCTTCCTCTGTCGCAATCAAGGTTGGGGCAAAGCGACTGAGGCGAATGAATTCCGCGTTGTATTCTTCCACCGTCATATTGCCTTGGATAAGGCGGTTGAACTTGTCTCTGAGCTCTGACCGTGCTACTGCGGGAATATACATTTCTCGGAAGAGTCTGGAGAACTCTTCCCAAGTGACTCGGTCCTGCCCGAGCCTCCTCTCCTCTGCTAACCACCAGTGATGTGCATTCTCAGTTAACTGCATTCTGACGGCAGTTATCCACTTCTCTCTCGAAAGTTCAGCGGCTTCCAACTGATGATGTATGTTTGTGAGCCATTCATGAACTTCTGTTGGCCCCTCTTTAGTAGAAAATACACGAGGCTTGAGCTGACGGAAGTCGGTGATAGATTCCGTCGTCGATCGCCTAGCTGGTGGATTTGCCTGCTCCAATGCGGATACCAGGCTGGTTCTCAGATACTCGGCCTCCTGCCGATGGGCCTCTTGCTGAATCTGCTGTTGGGCTTGCATCATAGCATACATCATCTGGAACATCTATTGCCCGTCCATAGCTTGTCCGGGCAGGAAAACTGGCATCTGGGGAGTGAACTGTGGTGGAGGTGGGAAGTCATCTCTCCGGAACCTTGGATTAGGCTGTCCGGTTTGATCGCTCTGCGATGCTTGTCCTCCATTCCCTGGGGTCACTCCGTCTATATAAGTAACCATAGCGTCGTGTGGCGTATCCAAAGATATCTCATCTCCGTTCCTGGTATCCATTTCTCTGCAACCAAAAGATAAATTGTAAGAACGCTCAGAGAAATCAAACAGGATGCGAATCAAGTAACAATTTTGAGTACGATATAGAGTTCAAAAAATGGTTTAAATAATGGATGAGATCCTAGAACTTATCCTATCCTTAGGGCAGGCTGGTTCGGTCCCTAAGTTGAAACCGAACAATTTAGTCGTAGACCTGCATGGGCCACCACAATAACCATCTAACGCCCCAGTCCCAAAATACCGAGGGACCAGATACATGGCAATGGCCAGCAGCACACACCGATGGACAAACCCAATTTAATGGATCTATCAGGGCATACTTAAGCTGTAAACAAAGTCTACGATAATCATGGCACAACTATCTCATCCACACAAGATATAAAATATGATCCACATAGTAAATAAGGAATGTAAATTATCAGCTAGTCTCAACAAAGTGCTTCGGGGAACAACCCGATAAATATCTGATACAATGGTTCAACAGACCAGAAATAAATGACTGAAATAAGTAAATAAATACTGAGCATGAACATGGATGCTCAGGAAAAGTCTTCGGCTAACACCTTGTCCTCGGATGGCGGTACAGCTCCTGGGACAGCTCCTGCTGCGATCCCGTATACCTCGGGATAGATCTCGTCCTCAAATCCTGGGGACATAATCCGGATGCAGGTCCTCAGGGGACATAGCAAGGTACAAGAAAGCTCAAGCCAAAATAAATGCAGTGTAGAAAATAAATAGAATAAATAGGGCAAGTAAGTAACCATCTAAGTGAAAATGCAAGTAAGAACATTAATAGTACTCAGGTTGAAACAACTACAAGCTCTGTGTAGGGGAGCCGGTAGCAGTGATATCATGAGGTGGTCTAGCTCAGCGGGAGACTGAGTAGTCGGCATAACATAGTCAACCTGTAGCTTGTGGGTCTCTCCAGCAATAGATGGAACAATAAGGGAATACTAACTAACCAGCTAAGTGATATGCAAGATGAGAGCAGCACTAGAACTCAGGCTGAAGCCACTACAAGCTCTGTGTCGGGGAGCCGGTAGTAGCAGTAATAATGAGTAATGGGCTAAGCTCGGCTTCAGAGTCTTGTGCCTCACAATAATAGGGGTGTATATATATATGTTCAGCCTGTAGCCTGTGTGTCTCTCCCCACCCAATGTAACCACGTATATCATGACCATAACGTCTCATGTCCATGTCAGCGGGATCATAACTAATGCAATAAGTCATAATGTATCTAAGAATATATTATCTCTGTCAAGTCCTGTATCCTATACAGAATCACCACGAATATCTCGGGAAGATCATGTCTCATAAACAGTGTCAAGTGTCCTGGGTCATAGTGTACTTGGTAAGACAAGTACGAGAAGATAAAGTGTCACGAATATCCATCTCTAGATGACAATACACAACACCGCGTACGGTGTCGGCACGCGACTGATAATCGGACACTAAGTATGTCAAATGGTCCTAGGTTAAGCATGCACAGCAATATAATGAAGCAAAAAAAATATATAACAATACTGCAGAGTTTGGCAAGGTACACTTGCCTGATGTTTGAATACCAACAATCGTCCCTATATCAGTGGATCCTGTGGGTACTCCTCCAAAAGCTGTAATAAACATCA
The DNA here is from genome assembly GCA_036927795.1 of Iris macrosiphon. Lineage (NCBI taxonomy): Eukaryota > Viridiplantae > Streptophyta > Magnoliopsida > Asparagales > Iridaceae > Iris > Iris macrosiphon. The sequence goes on along the minus strand of JAYESA010000015.1, from coordinate 104,597,127 downwards.
CCAACAGTCTCAGAAGATGTCAAATAGCTAGAAACGCCTGTCCTTACGTCCAATTTGGACACAGGGGCAAAAAGGTCATTTTCGGGCCAAAGCGGGGTCCACACGTGGGCTACTTTGCACCGAAAAGCGTGTCAGGGTCAAAGGTCTCCAAATTCTTCAAACTCAATGTCTACAAGTCAGGAACGATGATACAAACCCAACAGAACTTTCGGAATTGGATTCCGATGAGCCAATCTCAAAATCGCCCGTCAAATAGAGCTGGTAGGGCCCACGATACGCAATTTTGTCAACGTTCTCAGAATCGGACCAAACTTGGGTCACAGGACCAGCGTATTGCTACGAGTCCGATGGCACAAGTTTTGTCTCGATCCGACGTGTGTACACAAAGTTACAGTGTGTTCCAGAAAGGACGGATATGGGGTGTCATCGGCGGATACGCGTTAATTCCGGTGTGCATGCACATCCGAATCGACTTCTGCGAAATCTTATACGACCGTATCAACGACGCGCACGTTTTGCTAAAGACCGCGTGTGACCAAGTCGTCCCGTTTGGCGGGGCGCACTCAGTTCCGGGGTGAAACAGGGCGTTATTTTTTCTGGTTTTGGATCGCGGTGTGCGATCACCACAGGACGCGATGCACTGAGCGGGTTGCACGGGCACCAAGAGGGTTATATAGTCTACGCATAGCAACTGACAGAATCAAAAATGGAGTTACGAAGAGGAAGAAAACGGTACCTGAACAGGGCTCCGTGAACGCTGAATTTCACGTGTCCGAGAGTCAACTTTGTGTCCTGGTCGAGGATTCCCGTGTCTGCCCAGAGTCCGAGCTAGGGTTCTGACTCGGGGCAGCGGGAACTTCGCCGGAGGGGGTCGGTCTCGGGGTCAGCGAGGTCGGCTAGGCGGCGACTGTGCAAAGTCGGCGGGAACGGTTCACGCGGACCGGAGACTCGTCGTCGGGCGAGCGGCTGGGTCGACTTCAACTGGGACGGGGCTGGGTCGACTCGGGGTTGCGTCGGCCTGGCGGCAGCGGCGCCGGGGTCTGGGCGTACGGTGGCCTGGGGATTCAGGGGTCAACGAGGTGGAACTGGCCGGAGGCGGTGATGGAGGAGTCGGGCGAGCTCGCGGCGGAGAATGGGGTCGTGATCGGGGAGATCGACGATGGAGAGCGGCTGAGTCGATCACAGGGGACGGCGGCGACGGAATCTAGGGTTGCGGCTTGGAACGCACGCCAAGGCGGGGGTGATTTATACTGCTAGGCGGATAGGGTTTTCCAATGGGTTTCGGGTCGGGTTGGTTTGGTTCGGTTTAGTTTGGGTTTGGTTCGGTTTATCAAACCAATAGTGTTTAGAGCTTAAAACGCTACTCCGGAGTCCAATAAATTCACCGAAAAATACCATGCATCCGGTTTTCCCTTTTATACTATAAAATATTATTTCCATAATATTTTAATACCAATCAACTGTATTAAAAAATCTTTTGATCACAATTACCTTGGTTCTTCATCCAGAAAAATACCAAAAATTGGTGAAAAATATATTAAAATTATTCTGAAAATCAGGGTGTTTACATATATGGTCGACCCCTTATAAGGAGAAAATTTCTCTCTTCTTCCTCTCATTTTATTCCAATTCACTCCACTTTGGTGTTCTTCCCCAATTCCACTCATCCCTCCACCAAATTTCCACCAAATCACTTCCAATTAGTCTCATTCTTCACCATTAGTAGATCTAGAATCAAGGAGGAGGCAAGGAGCACCAAGGAGGAGAAGATTGCACAAGTTGATCCCTCTTTGTGTCCATTTGGAGAAGTACATTGGGAATTTATCTCCCAATAGGTACAATTTAAAATTTTCTCTTTCATTAGATTCTATTTATACAATTGATCATTAGGAACCCACCTGTGGACTAGGAATACCTATAGGAAGAAGAATTGGCCTCTAGGGACCCTTATTATGAATGTTGCATTGATTTGTGTGTCCAATTTGGTTGAAATTCGAGATTGGTGCACCATGTGTTTGTCAATTGGTCAATTGGACTAAATTTATACTACATTGGTTTTGTGAGACTAGTGTCGTATCCATAATTGGATACGCGTAGACCGTATCAGGATACTTTGTGATACGAAATAATTTTAGAGATTTTTCTCCGACACGATAGATGCACATATCATATTTTGCCACAAGCACTTGATTAAATAGCTATCACTCTAATTAGTCTTTAATTATAATATTTGACTTGTTCATAATCTTTGTGGAGAGTTGGGTGATATTTTGGTAGAGTATCAAGGGTGTATCACAAGAGTATCATAAAGCTAGTATGATATTTGGGTCATGCACTACTTGTGTTTGTTGAATTGCCATATTAATATTTATTGTAGCCTATTTTGTTATGATGATAGTGATACATTATATATATATATATATATATATCACAAGATACTTAAAGTATAGCTATATACATATACATATATTAAATATATGATAATCAAGATAATGTATATATATGGGGGTATCCTTGAGTGTGTGTATTATGGAGATAGATGGGAGGGGAGAACTGTGTCAGTTTCAAGAGCAGAAGAAAAATCAGCAGTAGCTGATGCATCCTAGCAGCAGCAACAACAACTAGTAGATGAGCAGTAGCAGCAGCAATGCACCAATGTGCACTGCTATCAGGTGCTCCATAGTATCTGTTGTGCACTATATGCTCAAGCCAGTGTAGGATGGTTAAGAGGTTTGAGTTCAAGGAATAAGATGAGTGTTGGAGTATGATACACTAGTAGTATCATCAAAGATGTGTGTGTTAATATATATATATATATATATATATATATATATATATATATATATATATATATATATATATATATATATATATATATATATATATATGTAGTGGTTAAGTAAATGTTAGCAATGAGGTTAGGGAGTGAGGTATTGTCTTAGTAGTTGAGTATTAGTATAGTGTTTAGTATCAAGGGTAAAAGGGTATTGAGGTATTGTGAGAGTGGTCAAGATATTTGGTTAAGTGAGGGTAATGGGTTATATTGTTAGTAGCAATGATAATTGGTATTGATATATCAAGATATCAATAGGTATTGGTTGTATAGCTAAGTTATTATGGTTATTAATAATATGTGTTATATATATTGATACCTAGTGTTATTAAATAATATATAGATATCTAAGTTATATGTTGATATTAATTATATATATTGATATTGATATTATAGAGTATCTTAATACCTAGTTTTATCTAGTATAGCTTGTATCCTCAAGATACCAACCTAAAAACTTAGATATATACTAATACAACCTAGAAATGACTAGTTTGACTAGTTTGACCTAGAGTTGACCTGGTTTGACTATTTTGACTTAGAAATGACTTTAAGACCTAGATTTTGATTAGTTTAACTTGTTTATCATTCCAAAACATGTGTTGATGTGATATTTCATATTTAGGTCTTCGAGGCACTGTTACGGATACAATTTGATACTTTACCCCAGATTTCAGGCGAGTATATTCTCTGATAGTTTTTCGTTTATGATATCTTCTATGTTTCTTGTATCTAGTATAGATATCCTTGAGTTCTTGACACATGGTTACACAGATTGGTATTTTCGGATCCCGTCATGAGATATTATTCCTAGTAGTTCCTGGCGTATCCTATGCAAGCCTTGTTGTTCTTCTACTTTTATGGATACTGATTCCTGGGGAGACTAGCTACCTTCTCAGAGAATCCCATGTCATAGTGTGCCATGGTTGGATCCAATATACCAGTCGGGGGCAAAAAGTGTTAGTGTAGATATGTGATCATACCACCTGCAGTTCCTGTTTTCCTGTGAGTGTTAATCATACACCTCACGTATGATTAACCATGCCATATTCCTGTACAAGTTCCTAAGCCGATCACATGTTGAAACTAGTACTCACTCACTTAGTTAGTTATATTTTCTGACTCTTGTATATGATGCTCATCTCTCTTATATTTATTTATAATATTCCATATCTTGTATATTTCATGCTCTTGCTCTACTTATCTTGTATTTATCTCTATTTAGTATTACATAGTCTTTATCATTTATTGGAACTGCTGTTAGAGGTTTGCTTCGCTCCAATCCTGACTAGATATATTTTTTAGATGATGTTGAGGATTGGTATCCTACTCACTATGGACCTCATGACGTAGTAGGTGTAGAACTAGAGACTGTGGCTCAGAAGGGACTCATCCCAGTTGAGGACGAGAACACCTTAGCGGTAGTTCAGTAGATAGATAGTTCATTATGTATTGTATTTTCTTCGGCTATGACATTAGTTTCTTACCTCTATTTGGATATTTATTTGTATATTTTACATCTAGACTTATATTGTGAGATGTATTGACTTTTATTTTTGTTCTCTTTATATCATATTCATGCGTTGTTCTTCTTTATAGATTCTATGATTGAGTATTCATATTCATTGATATTGAAATATTATTACATCTTGTGGATCATTATTGTTAGATAGTTTAGTAGACTAAGACAACGTTCTACCGTCGATGTTGCGACGTAGACTGGACGTACCCATGACCCATGCCCGATTATTCAGGGACGGGCTGTGACATTTATTACAAACAGCTGATTGATGATACTCTGAACCTCGTTCAAATATTGTGCCACCGGGGTACCCTCCGTCTACTTTGAGTTGACGAGTTGACGAATAATAAACGTCTTGTTGCCAACCGTCTTTCTTTTGTACAGCTAATGCAGCTTCTCCCACAATGCTTTTGCCGAACTCTTCATGGATATGTGGTGAAATACCAAATCGTCCAGCCATTAGAGGATGAATCCAACGGCCTTACGATCCAGTCGTTTACAGTCTTCAATAGCTTTGTCCTATGGCTTCGCGTTGTCGCCCTCCAATGGACCATGCAAGTCCATACACCAGAGTAGATCCTCCATCCTTGGCTTCCAAATCGCCAAGTTTCCCCTCTAAGGATGATCATATGTGTGTTTTTCTGCTTTCTAGACATGGTTGCACCTTCTCTCTCGTGAACCTGAGAGCTCTAATACCACTTGTTGGGCACCCGGAAGCATTACGAACCCACTTGAGATAACCAACCAATCTAACGAACACCAAGCATAAATCAAAGACAACGTATATAGCGGTGACTACGTCACCTGGAAAAATCTCAATCAATATAACTGAGATAAAATTACAAGATTAACAAAATCCAATGTTAAACCCTTTTCCCTAATAGGTTCAACACCATCATTACACTTAAGAAGTAAAGAAAGAAATTATAATTGAAATTACTCACAAAACCTCGTAGCAATTTTCCTGAACGAAGGCAACGACTCCTCGATCAGGTCTCCTCTTCCTTCTGTCTTGGATGTCGAGTCCTAATAGCAAAGCACAAACTTTCTCTTATATTTTCTGTGGACAAGCACCCTGAATCTCCACCTTTGTGCTATGTCCTTTTTGCCTCCACGCTCAACCCATATATATATAGGATGAGAAAATCCTATTCTAGGTCATAATAGGAAACCCTAAAATTCCTATTATACCTAAAATAGCTACTTATATTCCAAACTAGACTCCAACAATAGGCCATAATAGGATTTCCTAAATAGGAAACCCTAAAGTAGGAATCATATTATACCTAAAATAACTACTCTTATTCCAGACTGGACTCCAAAAGTTAAATACCATCATTTATATTCTTCTTGACTTGCCATCACACGCATTTTGATAGTTCTTTCATGTCATGTCCCGATTCTGCAAAACAAAAATCGTCACTAGACGTAATAACGTCGTCATGCCCCAGTCCCAAAATACATAGGATCAAGATATGTGGCAATGGTCAGCCATGTATTAAGTGGACTCCAGATCAACTCAAATACATATATGTTGTTTAGAATATGGTATCATGCCTAATTTGGCAAGTCCAACTGTCACCCTCACTTTTTTAACTAGAGATAGTTTGGTAATTTGGCATGGGTAAATATTTTAGGAATAAATATTAATATTAGTGTGTTATAGTATTTATTTGATGATTGTATTAATTATTTAATTATTAGTGAACTATAAATTATTTGTGAATTATATTATTTATTTTTAGTTAGGAGGCTAGTCCAATAGTTAGACTCGTCACTTGTAAGCCTAATTAGACTTGTCATGACAACTAGTGAGCCTAACTTGGACCCAAGCCCATTAGACCATTCTCACTAATTAATTAAGGAGAACTAGTTTAATTATAGTTAGTTAGAAACTACCCAAATAGCCCTCCCTAATTATTTCTCCATAATATATCATGGAGGGGGTACATGGGACATTTATATATGACTTGGGAAAGGAGGAAGGGGGGCGGCTACTATTAGAGGGGGCTCTCAACTCTCTCTCTCTCTCTCTCTCTCTCTCTCTCTCATTTGCATTCATTTAGATCTAGTAATTAGATCTCCAATTTTCCATCATTCCCTTCATCAATTTTTCTCTCAATTTACTTCCATTCTCTCTCACTTTCACCATTAGAAGAGCTTTGGAGCTTGGAGAAGCAAGAAGCACAAGAAGGAGGAGCATTGGTGGAGAGATAGTGTCTGGATCGTGTCCAATTGTGTTTTCATTGAAAAATTATCTCTCAATTGGTAATTCTGAATTTTTCTTCATTTTAGCTTCTAAATCATGCATTTGACCCTTAGGAATCATTCCATGGAATAGGACTACCTATAGGAATAAGTTCTAGATCAATTGGTTACGTATTATAAATTCTATATGGTGTTTTGTGTGTATTTTGGGAGAAATACGAGATTGACACATCAATTATGGGTCATGAGACCAATTAGATCCAATTAGACTTAGATCGGGGTTGTGAAACTAGGTACGTGTCTACAATTGGATACGAGTAGGCCGCATCACGATACGGTGTGATACCGTGTAAAACTGAGCTCTATTTGGAGGTTTTGTACAATTACTCTTTGATTCTCATTTTAACAAGTTACTTTAGTTATATTATGATGTATTATATATATTTAAATAATTATTGTGGATAAATTGGATTAGTGGCTTCTCACTTGGGTGTGTATCATGAATTTTCTCAAATACACACTCTAGGTGTTTGTTTTAATATCTCTAATATATGATATATATGTGTATATGATATTGAGTGTTTATATATATATATATATATATATATATATATATATATATATATATATATATATATATATATATATATATATATATTTGACACATAGTTGTGTGTATATGAGTGTTGGGTAATCTATGGTATGTGAGGTGGAGAGCAACCTTGTGAGTATCGGGTATTTGAGTACACAGGAAACCACCTTCATTGCCTCACTTGGCATGAGCACTCATACTCAAATACCCGATACTCATAAGGTTGCTCTCCACCTCACATACCATAGATTACCCAACACTCATATACACACAACTATGTGTCAAATATATATATATATATATATATATATATATATATATATATATATATATATATATATATATGTGTGTGTGTGTGTGTGTGTGTGTGTGTAAGTGCGGTGAGGAGGCTTATGTGTGTGTGTGTGTGTGTGTGTGTGTGTGTGTGTGTGTGTGTGTGTGTGTGTGTGTAAGTGCAGTGAGGAGGCTTGAGCATCTTTGATACTCGAGAGTATCAGAGTGTAGAAGCATGAAAAATATGCTGGAGAATTATATGCGTAAAACCCCCAACATACATGAAGCCCGCGTAAAATAGAGCTCCAGCACTGTGTAGCGTAAGATATGACTCCAGAGCCATTGGCGTACAGTAGAGCTTCAACGCTATACAGCGTAAAATAGAGCTATAAAACAACCCGCATAAAGCAGTACTTCCAGACTGCTGTGGCGTAAAAAGGTTGCTACATCGTCACTTTGGCATAAAATACACTTGCTTTTAATGCAGCATAAAGTTGTATGAGAAACTCTTCGTATTCCTCGAATGAACTTGTCAGACAAAACAGTGAACCTGACTCCTGACAAAGAGTACTACATGATGATCGAGAGATGGCTGTAATGATGATTCTGCACAGAGACCCAGACTGTCGTTTAGTGACATAATCCTTGATATAAGACGTTGTTTACGCATTCAAGGAATACGCTGCCTATTCTACACAGGCAGAGATGAGATTTTATGCTCAAGATGAGACGAAACCAGATGCCACGTCAAAAGCTGTTCTTCGTACAGAACTCGAGGCACGTCTCTGCAGTTAATACGCGAGATAGGGGCAGATCTCTGCATTTGATGCACGAGATTGGGTTCTACTTTTAATGACTGGGAGAGCTAAAACTAGGTCTAATACGCTCACGTCACTATCCCTGCATTTTATGCCAATTAGGCTATTTTCAGCTATAGGAGTACGCCGTATGCTATCTCCTCGAAATACGCCAGGCTATTTTCAACTATAGGAGTACGCCGTATGATATCTCCTCGAAATACGCCAACTCAGGCTATATTTGCAAAGGTACGTGATAAATCTATTTGGCCCAGAATACGCTTAAGACCTCAGTCAGGAAGGATGATTGGCTAGTTTACGCTGGTTACCTGCGTATGCAGCATCAAGCTTTACGCTACTTGGCTTCTACGCCAAACAAGACAGCTACTTGGCTTCTACGCCAAACAAGACAGCTACCTGGCTTTTACGCCATCAAGACAGCCTACTTGGCTTTTACGCCATCAAGACATCCTACTTGGCTTTTATGCCAATAGGACTGCTACTTGGCTTTTACGCCAACAAGATAACTATTTGGCTTTTACGCCAAACGAGACAGTTATTTGGCTTTTATGCCAACCATCTCTACGTGAGGGGCAATTACCTACGTGGCTTGCATGCCGTGATCGTCGATGCAGTTATACGAGTTACCTCATAATGGGATACGCGTCACCCGCAGATTCAGGAGATCATTCAGACGTGGGTAGCAGTTATTATAACCGTCACGTAAAAGGTACAACTCTCTCCGCTGTTTGGTTTCTATGCCGACTAGTCAGTTACTGTGACCGAGATCTATAAATAGAGGCTTCCGGTCACAGGAAATAGGGATCGGAGGGAGTGATCGAAAGGAGAGGTCAAGATCGGTAAGGATCAAAGAGAGAAGAGATCAGAAAAAAAGCTCATACAGAGAGTGTGGATTGACAACTTTGGCAACGAGAGTTCAATCCCTCCTGCGGTCTTTGAAGCCTCTTCTTCTTCTTATACAGCACTTCTTCGTCATCGTGTGGTCCAAGGGACAAAGTGATTGACCGCAGATCAGACTCCTATAGCAATATTTCCCCAGAATTATTTTTTGTACTTAACATCCTCGTATAGGATTAATTGTACTTCTTTTTTTTCTTGTTTGTAAACAAAGAAAGGGTTTCGTATAAACCTAGTTTCAATTTCTTTTGTTTATCATCAAACACAAGATGGCGACTATGCTGGGGACAAGTTTCTCTTCTGACGAGAAGGCAATTGCTCAACACGATGCTGTATCCGTCGGATCAACAAAGAAGACTTTGGTCGTCCAATTCGACCAATCTGCTTATGAAGACATGCTTCGCACAGGGGGTAGCTCTCATTCCCTCTTTGTCCAGGATAACAGGAAGCTGCGTAAAGTATGGATGCCCCGGACATCCTCTACCCTTCCTACCGGCTCTCTCTCCGACCAACAAGGTTGTGACATCACAACCCATACGCTCTGTGCGTAAAAACTTGTCTCCCGTCTGTGATGTGGTAGACAAAGCTTCTGGTAATGCCTCAGTAACAATCTAGAAGTCCAGAATGTGCCCTGCGCATAAAACTTTGTCTCCCGTCTCTGACGTGGCAGACATAATTTCTGACAAGGCCTCAGCGCCAATTCAGAAATTCCAAACGCGCCCTGCGCGTAAAACTTCGTCTCCTGTCTCTGACGTGGCAGACATAATTTTTGACAAGGCCTCAGCGTCAATTCAGAAATTTCAAACGCGCCCTGCGCGTAAAAATGCATCTCCCATCTATAAGGAGGCAGATGGACCCTTGGATCACATCAAGGGAAAAAGGGTGACAAATCTCCCGATCTCTAGGCTTGTACGCCACCAAGAGAAGAGGTTGCCGGCTCTTCAGATTACGCGTGACGCCGGAGGCCGTTTGAGGACTTCCCCTATTTTGCGCGAACTTGTGCAAGGCTCCAAATTACGCCAGGATAATCCCGTCCGCGTAAAGAAGACCCATTTTATGGAAAAATATGCTCCTCAACAGGATGGTGGATCGAATGCTACTCACATGGCTGAACTGCTGTATTCTTATGGCAGAGAGAGAGTTATGGTTCCTAATCTCCACAGGCCTAGTGATGTAAAAAATTAGAATAAGCCTTCTTCTTCTTCTTCCCCTGATTTGCATGATTTTCTGATTCAGAAACGCAAAGACAGGGGTCAAAATCAAGACTCAGTGCCCCTAAATACCAAGCGTGGGGAGATCAGGTGGAAAGTAGCGTCAACATCTAATATCATTATGACATATGGGCCACATAAAGATTCTATCTTTATGGTTCCACCTGCTCACGACGATCAGCATCAAATAATCTTCTGTCGAATGCGGAATAGACCGATTGTACAAGAAGATTCTCGCGAGTCTGATGCTGAGAAAATGCAAGTTCACAGATATAGCCCACAGGCTTTGAAGATTATGCAAAATATGGGTTATGATCTGAAGTTAAAGCAAGGCATCAATTATGGAAAAGGCAGACGAATACCGTTGTATGGTGATCCTTACTCTCAACGAACTCATTTTGGGTTAGGGTATACCGCATCTCCTGCAAACTCAAAGACTCGAAAGTTTGATCCTGTAATACCAGAGGCAGGTCCTTCTAAATCAACTTCTGTGGACAAAGACAAAGAAGAAGAAGAAGAACCAAACAACGACATGTCTGGGGGTAGTCTCCCTCGACAAAATAGAGTAGCATCCAAAGCTGGGGGTAGAATTCCCTCTGTGTCCGAAGATAATGCAACTACGACCGTCTTCCCTGAAGACCGTACGACTCTGGCATCGGGAGCCCAAAATCCAAAGGGGACTTTCTCCTTCAAAGATGATGACATCATTGAAATATTCACTATATTGATAAAGGAAAACAAGCTTCGGCTCCCCAACATCAGATACCCTGAAAGGGCTGGCAAGGTCGATGACCCAGAATATTGTCTCTTTTATCGGTATATTCATCACCCCACAAAGGCATGCTATGTACTGAAAAGAAGAATCCAGGAGTTGATCGACGCCAAAGTCATCACTTTGCATTTATAAACGAAGAGACGGTCACTGCAAATTGATCTCACTCCAACGTGGCAATTTGTTCCTTCAAAAAGTACCGGATAAGGAGTCCATAAAAGTCTCCCAGCGGAGCAACCTTCAGGAAATCACTCTCCAGTAAATTTTTCGGACATCGGTTCACGTCCATATTACCTCTGAACTGTTGTCCAAATATTTCTTCCCCCAGCTGAATTTTTGCCATGTCCAAGTGACCTTTGAGCAAACCTCCCAGGTTGTTGCTATCGATTAGTTCATGTCCATATTACCTCTGAACTACATCTCTTCACTTTTCCCGGCAGAGTAAATCCATCACCACAAAAATGGTCACCTCCATATTATCTCTGTCCTATGTTTCTTCACCCCCTCAGAGTCATATCTTACCACGTCTATATTGCCTCTGAGTAAGATATTTTTAGAACTTTTCCATGTCCATATTACCACTGAGTAAAGTTCTGCTCTTCGGCTTTCTACTATTACGTTCGCATAATGTCATGCCCCAGTCCCCAAAATACGAAGGACTAGGAATACGCAACATGCCCAGCCGTATGTATATGAACTCCAATATATGGAAATCATATACACACGTACGCTGTATATGAATATGCAATCCACCAATGGTAATATATTGTCATAACAAGTCACACAGAATCTATATCTCATCCATAGCATAATTAATCAGTAGGAATCAAGAGCTGAATCATAACTGGATATCCAAAATGAGTATCGAGTCTGTAGTCTGGTGGAAATAAATCCACTACGAAATGACTATACTGAAAAGTAACAAAATCTCTAAACGGTGGCAGTAGATCACAGGTACTCTGAGGGTAAGATCTCATCGGTCAGGTATGTAGAGTCAGGTCCAGGTCCGTACTCTTGTGGGTACTCCTGCTCGTCCATATCTGGAAAGGGACCAGGTCCTCAGAGGGACGTAACAAGATACATATAAACATGCCAATAAAGTACTGAAATAAAAACATCCACTGGGTCGCCTAACCGTCTAAGTGTATTCAATTTGAGAACAACTTTCCAACAAGTGGGCTATCTGGCCAAATAATGGGATTGGCATGATTTTCTCAGAGAATCAGGGGCCTAAAAGTATGTCATCTTTTGAATGGCAGAGGCCGCCAGTAAATATATAGGGTCATCATCACCCGTTTCTCCAGTGGAGAATTCGGGCGTACAGGAGAAAAGTGCAAAGGAGCCCAAACGCTTTACTTGTTGTTCTCCCCACCCCATGCTCTAGGCATGCCATATCCATAACACGATAAAATCTCTAAATAACTGTCAGGACTACTAGCATACAAAGTTTCTATCAGCAGTCATCCCTGACGCACGGCTCTTACGTACAGGCGGCCAACCCAATACGTAGTCCGGGATCTATATGAGACTCACAACTCGTGTAGCAACGGTGTCACGGCCAATGAACCAAATAATGCTCCATAATACTGGGGTGGTCTCATAAACAAGGTCCAATGCAAATACATAAATAAAATAGAATCATGCATCATTTGGAATATAAATAATAGTATTGTGGCAAGGTATACTTGCCGAGCAAAGTTCAGTATAGTGCCAGCGTCCATAATAGTGTTAATTTTGAAGAAGTGAGGGTTTAGGGTTTGGGGTGTATTGTATGGATATATATAGAGAATAAGAGGCGGTGGGAAAACTTAGTTTTTAAGAAAACTAAACTATTGTCGCTGCTATTTTTTTCTTTCCATTGGTTTTGGTTTTGGCTGGGGGTGTTTAGTAATATTTAGTGTTAAGGAGCGGTGGAATGAGAAGCTTACACGTGTGAAAAAGTAAAGCAAAGCAAAATTGGGTTTTGCTTCTGCTTCTGATATTTTCTTCTCCTAATGGTTGTGGTTTTGGGTTTTACGTGCGGTGAAAGAAAGAGTTTACGCGGGGTGGTTTTGCTATTGCTGTTGATATTTACGCGCGGAGAAGTATACGCGGGGTGAGTTGCTGCTGCTATTTCCTTACTTTACGCGCGGGAGTTTGGTTAACGGGTTGCGGGTTTGACCCAATAAAAAATTATATTTTTCTATTCTTTCTTTTTCTTATTAATAAAATTCTATATATATATACATATCTATACATAGAAGATTTTACAAAAATTATATTGGTGCATACGGTTAAACTAGCAACTGTCCAACGGTGTCTCCTACATGGAATAAATTAGAAAAATTTATAATGGCTCCATAAATCTCCTAGATGCATAAACACCTTAAATAAATATTAAATAAAATACAATTCCTCTATTTAGATCATAATTACCATTAAATAATTAATAATACGAATTTAAAAATTAGGGGTTTTACGTCCTACCCAACTTATAAAAATTTTCTCCTCGAAATTAAAACTAAGCCATGGTAGAAGTCAAGGATGGTATAAGATATATTTTAACAAAGTAAATTTATACCTTCGTCTGTGAATAGGTTCGGAAAACGTTGGCGCATATCATCCTCACGCTCCCAAGTAGATTCTCCTGGCGAGCCATGCTTCCATGCTACGCGGACCAAGGGAATAGACTGGTTCCTTAATACTTTCTCTCGACGATCGAGAATTCCCACGGGTTGCTCTTGATATGACAAGCTGGGCCCAATGGTGATCTCTGAGTAGTCAAGAATATGACTGCTATCTGCCACATATCACCTGAGCTGCGACACATAGAATATGTCATGTACTCCCTCAAGTGAAGGTGGTAGCGCAAGTCGATATGCTACTTCTTCCACTCTCTCTAGCATGTCAAATGGTCCAATATACCTTGGACTCGACTTACCGCGCCCTCCGAATCGAATAGTGCCTCTGGTAGGTGATATCCTTAAGAAGACATGATCGCCCTCTTTAAACTCCAAGGGACGACGATGAAGGTCTGCCCATTGTTTCTGCCTGTCTTGCGTTGCTCACAAGTGTCCTTGTATCTTCTTAACTGTCTCAACGGTGTTGACCACTAACTCTGGTCCCAGGATCTGACGTTCTCCCACGTCACTCCAACACACAAGAGACCTACATTTCCTTCCATACAATGCTTCAAACGGAGCCATCTGAATGCTTGCTTGATAGCTATTGTTGTAAGAAAATTCCACAAGATGTAGGTGGTCCTCCCATGATCCTCCAAAGTCCAACATACAAGCCCTCAACATATCCTCTAATGTCTGAATAGTACGTTCTGACTGCCCATCTGTTTGTGGGTGATAAGATGTACTGAATTTCAGACGAGTTCCAAGGCTTTCTTGCATGCTCCTCCAAAATTGTGATGTAAAGTGCGAATCTCTGTCTAATACAATGCTGACTGGTACGCCGTGCAATCTTACGATTTGCCTCATATATAAGTAGCTAAAGATTCTGTAGATTGGCCAACTCTAAAAGGTAAGAAATGGGCTGACTTTGTGAGTTGGTCCACTATTACCCATACCGCATCTCTTCCATTGGGACTCCTGGGAAAACCCATGACGAAGTCCATAGTGATGTGCTCCCACTTCCACTCTGGAATTGGAAGTGGTTGCAATAACCCTGTTGTTCTCTAGTGCTCCGCCTTTACTTGCTGACATATTAAACATTTAGCTACAAAATGAGCTCTCTCTCTTTTTATTCCATGCCACCAAAAGTGTTGTCGCAAATCATGATACATCTTGGTGCCTCCAGGATGAATAGAATATATCGAACTATGAGCTTCTGTCAGCAGGTCCTATCGAATCTCTCTATTTGGAACATAAAGATGATTACTACATCGTAATATTCCATCATCATGGAGCAGTCCTATCTGCTCTCCGGCCTCTGTCCTTTCTTTTAATCTTCTGAATCTGGCATCGGTAGGTAATGCTGCCTTGATTCTCTTTACTAGTGATAATTGTACTTGTAAGTTGGCTAGTATCCCGTCTGCTCCGGGAATATTACTTCAACGCCAAGACTTTGTAAGTCTTTCAATAATTCTCTCTGTGTCGTCAAGAAGTAAACTGTTGGCTTCCGACTCAACGCGTCTGCTACAACGTTAGCCTTGCCTGGATGGTAATGTAGCTCTATCTCAAAATCTTTCATTAACTCGAGCCATCGACATTGCCTCATATTTAACTCCTTCTGTGTGAAGACATACTTGAGACTTTTGTGGTCTGTATAGATTTTTACTTGTTCCCCATATAAGTAATGTCTCCATAGTTTTAGAGCGAATACAACGGCTGCAAGTTCCAAGTCATGAGTTGGATAATTCTTCTCATATACTTGTAATTGCCTAGATGCATATGCAATCACCTTGCCATGCTGTATCAATACGCATCACAAGCCTTTCCCTGATGCGTCACTGTAGATTACATAGCCTCCTGATTCTGATGGAATAGTTAATACTGGTGCTGAAGTCAGTCGTTTCTTCAACTCCTCGAAATCGGCTTGACACTCGATGGTCCATATGAACTCTTGATCTTTGCAAGTCAACTGAGTCATAGGTGTTGCTATCCTTGAGAAGTTCTCCATGAACCGTCGATAATATCCCGCAAGTCCAAGGAAATTTCTCACTTCCGCTGCTGATTTAGGAACAGGCCATGTTTCAACTGCCAAGATCTTTTCTGGATCAACAGAAATACCATCTCCTGTAACGACATGCCCAAGAAATGAAACCTTGTCCAAGAAGAACACATATTTACTGAGTTTTGCATATAACTGCTCTCTTCTCAAGGTCTCTAGAATAATCCGCAGGTACTCCTCGTGCTCCTCGTGGCTCTTTGAATAGACAAGTATATCATCTGTGAAGACGACCACGAACTGGTCCAAATACTGATGGAATACTCGATTCATTAAGTCCATAAAGATAGCTGGAGCATTGGTCAATCCAAATAGCATGACCAGAAACTCGTAGTGCCCATATCTTGTTCGGAATGCGGTCTTTGGGATGTCCTCCTTCCGTACTTTTACCTGGTGATATTCTGATCTTAAATCTATTTTTGAGAACATCTTGGCTCCACTAAGTTGATCAAATAGGTCATCAATGCGTGGTAGTGGATATTTATTCTTCACTGTCACTGCATTCAAGGCTCTATAGTCAATGCACATACGTACTGACCCATCCTTCTTTGGTACAAACAACACTGGTGCTCCCCAGGGTGATGCACTTGGTCGGATAAAACCTTTCTCTTCTAGTTCTTTCAATTGTGTCTTTAGTTCATCCATCTCCTTCTTTGCCAGTCTATAAACATGAGATGCTATGGGTGCTGCTCCCGGTGTTAATTCAATCGAAAACTCTACATCTCTATCTGGGGGTAGTCCTGGTAATTCTTCTGGAAAGACGTCTGGGAATTCTGAAATAATAGGATGATAGACAACATTGTCCATTGCGAGCTGCATACCATCAAGGATTTCTGTGGATCCTCGTACAAATTCTAGTTTAGGCTGTCCTGGTACCTTAAAAAGAATGCTTCCTC
Organism: Iris macrosiphon; assembly: GCA_036927795.1. Lineage (NCBI taxonomy): Eukaryota > Viridiplantae > Streptophyta > Magnoliopsida > Asparagales > Iridaceae > Iris > Iris macrosiphon. Next base: position 104,580,449 of record JAYESA010000015.1, on the reverse strand, counting down.
CAAAGCAATCGAAGAAAGCGTGGTACTTGCTTAGCCAGTCCATTCCAAGCACAATATCAAAAGTTGGCATAGGAAGGACTAAGAGTCAGGCATTCATTTCTCTGCCACGCGGTATCACTATAGGACAAGATCTATAATTTCTACTAACAGGTACAACTCCTCCTCCGGTAAGAATTCTAATACAACTAGGTAAGGGTGTAGAGGTAATGTTGTGTTTGGCAATAAAACTAGATGATATGAATGAGTGGGTGGCTCCTGTATCAAACAATGTCATAGCAGGAAAAGTAAAAACAAGAGTGATACCTGCTATGACATCAATCTCCTTATTCATGTCATCCACTTCCATTTCAAAAGCTTGTCCGTTCCTCTGTGGTTGTCCCTGTCTAGCCCTCGTGAATTGATTCTTTTGTACAGGTAGCGGTGGTCCTCGCTAAAATCCCCCTGCTGCTGGAGGCCGAGGTACTCCTGGTCTTATCATATGCTGAGCTGGCTTGGGTGCTGGAAGTGCTAGCCTCTGTGCTGGCGGTGGAAGTGTCGATGCTTGTTGCATAGGACAGTCTTTCAATACATGCTGTCCGGAACCACATCTCATACATTATCCCAAACGGACCCGACAGTCCCTTGAGATGTGCCCGTGTCTCCCACAATAATTGCATTGGGGTTTCTCTGGGATCTGGTATGGTCCTGCTCTGTGTTGGTACTACTGTTGCGAAGCTAAAGGACGTCTAATAGGTCCTCCTAGTTATATCCTTACCGGTCCTGGTTGTGTCCTCAGTTGGCCTCCTTTTCCTCGGCTGATAGTTTCTTGTAACCTGGCTTCTGTTAGTAACTCGACATAAGAGATTCGGGACTGTGAGCTTGTATAATGTTGGAGCTCCTGAGTTAGTCCACGATGAAACCTCTTAGCCTTGGCCAAGTCATCTGGTATCAAGGCAGCACCATATTTACTAAGGCGACTAAACTCAGCATCATATTCGTCCACTGTTAGGTTTCCCTACTCCAGGTGGAGAAATTGATCGTACAATGCATCTCTGACGGTGTTTGGAAAGTACTTTCTTTTAAAGCACTCCAGGAACTGCTCCCAAGTCTGGTATATACCCAGTTGGCGCTCCATGGATTCCCACCAGTGATGAGCATTACCATCTAGAAGCGTTCTTAAACCTGTCATCCATAGGTCTGCAGGTAACTGTGATGCCTCTAATAACTTCCGAGTGTGGGTGATCCGGTTGGTAGTTTCTTCTGGGCTCTCGATGCCTTTGTACGGCCTTGGACCCATCTGTACAAAGTCTTTTACTGAACCAACTCTAGCTCGAGGTACTGAAGCTAGTGCTTAAGCTGGCACAGTAGTCTTTGCAGCCATTCTTTCAAGTGCTGCTAGGAACTCTTGTCTCTGTTCTGCTGCTTGCTGTCTCTGTTCTGCAGCTAGTGTGGTGGCATGTTGTTGTTGTTTCCTCATTATCATCTGAAAGAATTAGAATAGTTAAGCCTGACCATCCTGCGGTGTTGATGAGGCTGGGAGGTTCCCATTTGGTGGAACAGGAAAGTCAGATGGAACTAGATTATGAATCTATCCATCTGGTCCTGAAAGTCTAGGATTCGTTGAGGTCCCTTCTTGAGTCTGACCATTGACTCCAGGATTTGTGTCACCATCGGTGACAGTACACCCTTCTGCATATCCATCTCTCTGCAGGTGATATATACAACGTTTAGAAGAACAGTAATCAAACAGAGATGTAAAATTTGTCGACGTAAAACATGGTTTCAGAAATATCTGCGTAAAGTAGAGAAGCGTAAGATAAGGTTTGTCTGTGTAAAACAGAGATTCAAAGAAGTCAGCGTAAAATAGAGTTTCAAAACTGTCTTGGAGAAAAAAAATCTGAGTAAAAGTTTCCGTGTGTAAAGTCTGCGCGTAAAAGATCGGCTGCGTAAAAGATATGCTGCATAAAATCTGCCTGTAAAGTCTTGCTATACTTTCTGCGTAAAGCTTGCATGAAAGGTCTGTGCGTAAAATCTGACGCATAAACTCTGCGCGTAAAAATCTAACATACGTTGTAGCGTAAAGTTGGTTTCGAGGAACTTTTTTTTTCCTCGGATAAATTTGTCAGTCAAATCAGTGATCCTGACATCTGACAAAAGTACTGCACGATGATCGAGATGACGGCTATGATGATGATTTACACAGAGAACCAGGTTGTCGTTTAGCGATATATTTAATACAAAGTCATTTATACGCTTCCAATAAGGAAAAAGGTTTAAGGCTTCTGAATACGCTGCCTAACCTATTCGGACAGAAATGAGTTTTTACGCTCAAGATGAGACAAAATCAGACGCTAAGTCAAAAAGCTATTTCTGCACAGGGCTCGAGGCATATCTCTGCATTTAATGCACGAGATTCGGTTCTAACTGGTTATGATCGGGAAAGCTAAAGCTAAGACTGTGGTAATACGCTCACTTCACCATCCTTACATTTTACGCCTAATCAAGCTATTTACGCTGGGTTCAGGAATCATCAGGTTTACGCTGGGTATTTACCTATGTGGCTTACATGTCATCTTATATGCAGGATTTAGGAACACAATTGGAACGTGGTTTTAGCAGTTGTTATAACTGCAGCGTAAAGTTGGCATAACTACAGCGTAAAATAGGTAATCTCTTACATCTTAAGTAGGTAATAATAGCTTGGCTTCTTACGCCAACAAGGCAGTCAGTTGGCTTTTTACGCCAACAAGGGTAAAGGGTTTTGGCGTAAACTTTGGTTTTATCCAAACAGGGGATGGTTGATAGGAAGAATGAGATTTAATCAAGTGTGGATGAGATCCTTATACTCTATTCCTATACGCAGGCTTGTTTGGTACAGTTACGTAACCAAGACAATATATTCTTGACTTGCATGGGCCACCACCAAAAATATGTCACGCCCCAATCCCCTAAATACGAAGAACTAGGAATACGCAACATGCCCAGCCGTATGTATACGAACTCTAATATATGGAAATCATATACACACGTACGCTATATATGAATATGCAATCCACCAGTGGTAATATACTGTCACAACAAGTCATACAGAATCTATATCTCATCCATAGCACAATTAATCAGTAGGAATCAAGAGCTGAATCATAACTGGATATCCAAAATGAGTATCGAGTCTGTATTCTGGTGGAAACAAATCCACTATAAAATGATTATACTGAAAAGCAACAAAATCTCTAAACAGTGGCAGTAGATCACAGGTACTCTGAGGGTAAGATCTCCTCGGTCAGGTACGTAGAGTTAGGTCCAGATCCGTACTCCTGTGGGTTCTCCTGCTCGTCCATATCTGGAAAGGGACCAGGTCCTCAGAAGGACGTAACAAGATACATATAAATATGCCAATAAAGTACTGAAATAAAAATATCCACTGGGTCGCCTAACCGTCTAAGTGTATGCAATTTGAGAACAACTTTCCAACAAGTGGGCTATCTGGCCAAATAATGGGATTGGCATAATTTTCTCGGAGAATCAGGGGCCTAAAAGCATGTCATCTTTTGAACGGCAGAGGCCGCCAGTAAATATATAGGGTCATCATCACCCATTTCTCCAGTGGAGAATCCGGGCGTAGAGAAGAAAAGTGCAAAGGAGCCCAAACGCTTTACTTGTTGTTCTCCCCACCCCATGCTCTAGGCATGCCATATCCATGACACGATAAAACCTCTAAATAACTGCCAGGACTACTAGCATACAAAGTTTCTATCAGCAGTCATCCCTAACGCACGGCTCTTACGTACAGGCGGCCAACCCAATACGTAGTCCGGGATCTATATGAGACTCATAACTCGTGTAGCAACGGTGTCACGGCCAATGAACCAAATAATGCTCCATAATACTGGGGTGGTCTCATAAATAAGGTCCAATGCAAATACATAAATAAAATAGAATCATGCATCATTTGGAATGTAAATAATAGTATTGTGGCATGGTATACTTGCCGAGCAAAGTTTAGTATAGTGCCAGCGTCCACAATAGTATTAATTTTAAAGAAGTGAGGGTTTAGGGTTTGGGGTGTATTGTATGGATATATATAGAGAATAAGAGGCGGTGGGAAAACTTAGTGTTTAAGAAAACTAAACTATTGTCGCTGCTTTTTTTTCTTTCCATTGGTTTTGGTTTCGGCTGGGGGTGTTTAGTAATATTTAGTGTTAAGGAGCGGTGGAATGAGAAGCTTACACGTGTAGGAAAGTAAAGCAAAGCAAAATTGGGTTTTGCTTCTGCTGCTGATATTTTCTTCTCCTAATGGTTCTGGTTTTGGGTTTTACGCGCGGTGAAAGGAAGAGTTTATACGGGGTAGTTTTGCTATTGTTGTTGATATTTATGCGCGGAGAAGTATACGCGGGGTGAACTGCCGCTGCTATTTCCTTACTTTACGCGCGGGAGTGTGGTTAACGGGTTGCGGGTTTGACCCAATAGGAAAATCTATTTTTCTATTCTTTCTTTTTCTTATTAATAAAAATCTATATATATACATATTTATACATAAAAGATTCTACAAAAATTATATTGGTTCATACGATTAAACTAGTAACTGTCCAACGGTGTCTCCTACATGGAATAAATTAGGAAAATTTATAATGGCTCCATAAATATCCTAGATGCATAAACACCTTAAATAAATATTAAATAAAATATAATTCCTCTATTTAGCTCATAATTACCATTAAATAATTAATAATATGAATTTTAAAATTAGGGGTTTTACACATAACCCCTGGTAGTGCTAGTCATTTCAGCTTATTATCTGTACTTAAGGTACGCCATGGGTAATAAGTCCACAACCTAAGATTTTTGCCATGTCCATCTTACCTCTGAGCAAAAATTCTGGCCCATCGACTTCCTACGGCCATTGAGGGTGTCAGTCATTTCAACTTGTCATCCATACTTAGCTTTAAAGTATGTCCATGATGATAAGTCCACTAAAATTCTTTTGCAGAGTTCTAAGCAGGTTATATTCTGCCTCTGGGCAGATATATACCACCATCCCCAGCGGGACAACCCAGATGTACAAATTAATTCTTCATTCTTTATCCCCAACAAACGCCTATGTGCAATATTTTCTCCTTCAAATTCTTGTAAAAGGCCATCATCCGTGTCCAAGAGTCTCGGATACATAATGGATGGTGGATCTTTAAAATCTCCCCAGCGGAGCAATCCTCAAGTCTACTTGCACATTCCTGCAGTGACTATTCAAACCAATCTCGTTAGACGCTAGTCATGCTCATATTTGCCTCTGAGCTATCGTCCCATCAATCTCCCCAGCGGAGCAACCTTTGGTCTATCTTCATGTTTGGATAGACCACACTCAACGAATCACTCCTCAAATGAGTTGTTCGGACATTAGTTCACGTCCATATTACCTCTGAACTGCTATCATAATATTTCTCTCAGGATGAGTTTGTCATGTCCATATTACCTCTGAGCAAACCTTCCGAATTCGACTATTGATTATCATGTCCATATTACCTCTGATATCGGTTGTCATCTCAACTTAACACCCGTACTTAACTCTAAGTATGCCAGTGGTGTTAGGTACACAAAAACTGCCATGTCCATATTACCTCTGGCAGGGCTTGTCTTAAACTTATTACTTGCACTCTCGTGCACAAGAAGTAATAGGTCCACAAAAGTCCCCCAGTGGGATGCCCGTAATGGAAACGAACGGTTCATGTCCATATTACCTCTGAACTATCCTTATTTTCCCCAGCAAAGAAAAAGTCAGGTCATGTTTATATTACATCTGAAATATGTCTCTCTACTATCCCCACAGAGTCATATTTTACCACATCCATATTATCTCTGGCAGGACTTGTCTCAAACCCATTACTTGCACTAACGGGCGCAAAAAGTAGTGGGTCCATATTTTATTCCCCAACAGAATGTCTTGACTACCCACAAAACCTATCACGCCCATATTACCTCGGATAGGGCTTGTTTCGAACTTATTATTTGCACTCAACATGCGCAATAAATAATAGGTCCACCAAAGATCCCCCAGCGGGATGTCCTCAACAAACACGGTATCGTACTACGTCCATATTTCCTCTGGTACGATATCCGAAGTTCATACAAACAATCGTAAAGAAAGAGAGGGCCCTCATGTGATTGAAACAGCATTCTCAAAATAGCGCTTATAGATGAGCCAAGCCTAATAAAGTTTTGATAATGGCTCCTATCAACGGCAAATTCCCGAAGAAGTACTATGCTTGATCTCATTTGCTTAGCAGAGTATGGTGAAGATTCCATTCTGACGATACTACTTACAAAGGTTAGCTGGATTATATTCTATCAGGTTCATATGACCTCTGAATAGATCTGCTTAACTAATTTGTAAACCTATCATATTCATATTACCTCTGATAGTGTTTTGTATACAAATTTAGTTGAATTATATTCTGTTAGGTTCATATTACCTCTGAATAGATTTATATTCAGCCAAGCCTTACCGAAAGTATATCATGTTCATATTACCTCTGATATCACTTTCATCTAAGCCTATCATTTATATTCTAAAGTGATGGGTCCACAAAGTCAGAAAGTGTATCTTTATTATCTCTGAGAAAATAAGGAGCAAAAAGTAAGAAGTACATCATTAGGGAGGAGCAGTTAAATCACGAATCTGTCGCGCCAAAGCAGTCATCCTCTCATTCCTGGAGTTCAAGATGTTAGCGCGAGCCCGTTCTAGCCTTGCCTCCTCATCATTCAAGAAAGATAGTTCAGACAAAGTATTAACATAACTTGCATGGATGACACCCGTATGTGTCAAGTTCTGCTGAGCTGTCTTCACTTGGCCCTCAAACATATCAAGAACTACCGATGTCTTGAGAAGCCTCTCCTTTGCCTGAGCGAGTTCAGCTTCTAATTCTCGAACCCTCGCTTCATTTTCCTCACGTTCGGCCCGGCACTCAGTTAGCTGAGGAATAACCTCCACCAAGACTGCTTGCTATTTATCCATCTCTTATTGTTGTCCCTGGATGGATTTGTTTAGCAACTCTATCTGCTGAGTAAGTTCCGCAGTTAGGGAGTCATACTCAGCCTGAACCAGATTATCAATGTTGCCTCGAGATAATTGCAAATATTCGTTAATGGGTTGTTCTAGACCATTAACTATTTGCTCCAGCACATCAGCTCTTTCAGCGTCATTAAAATGTCTAATCGGCACTATGGTGAGTTTGGAGGACGTATTCAAAGCATCAAAGCTTAGGTTCTTCTCCAGCACCATAGATATCAGTTCTGTCAAAGTGCGATAAAATATGCTAGTGTATTGTTCAACTAGCGCAGCAAAGATCGGATGTACGTTGGGAGTGGCTGCAATACCAGTAAATCTCCCTTCAGGAATGACTGTAAAGGATGTTGCCACAGTCATCGCTTCAACAGATGGTGCAACAAAAGAAGAGGCGCCAACAACGGTTGAAGCTGGTGGCTTACTCAACGAAGGAGGCATAGTCGAGATAATGGGATCATCCTCCTCTGATGTTATTTGGGCTGCTAATGGTAGGATGACACCCGAGAATGTTGCGGATGAAAGATCAGCAGCGTCAAAGCCTGCTCCTTCAACGTCAGGCTCCGTCATTTCATCTGCTTGATCCGCAACAAAGTCAGAAATTGTGTCAACTCCGTCTTCCCCAGAGATGCCCTCGGCTGAAAAGAAGAAAGGAGAAAGTTAATATCAATTGGATGTTAATTTTCCTGAAAGAAGCGTAAAGACAATATTTACCCATGGCCGATGGTATGTATGTTGTGTCTGCAGCCAGTACAGCTAAATTATTTTTTAATGATGCTAAGCAAGTTGTCATACATGGAGAAGAGGGTGCACCAAATGACGTCTGAGGGTAATCATCCTATCTGTCACCCAGATCCACTCTTGGTTCATCGGGCAGAATCTCGCTGGAAATACTTACAGACGAAGGAGGGTTCATTCCCATTATTGGTCTGGATAAAGGTATAGTGATTCTAAATACGCCCGTTCTCGGAGGCGATCTCGAAGTACTACCAGTAACGGTGGTAGCGGCTGCAACCTCGAGCAAAGAATCTCCAGCGCTGTCAGCTGGAATTGTGGAGGTTCCCTCTCTAAAAGGCGAACGACCTATGATCAAAGAATCATCCCCAACAGGGGAAGCAACAGGCTCACTCCTAGAAGCCCCCTAGGTGGAAACCCTTTTCAGACCCCTGACTGTCTTCTTCTTGTGGGGGAAAGGCTCTTTTAGAGTGGAAGCCTTCCGCTTATTGGAGATAAAAAGAGGCTCCGCTGGCGGAGCTATTACGCCTCACGGTATTATCAACAAAAAATCGTCTGCACCGGCAGCATCTTTACCTTCATCAGAGGAGACGGATGGGATCTCTTATCTTCTAGTGGACTTCCGGAAGGGCATCCTGAAACTTCCATGCACATCAAAATCGTGATGGAAGGTATTGATGGACGCATAAAACTGCGCGTACGAGTGAAGAATGTGCAACTCCATGGAGAGAGAAGTCGTGGGCACAGCAAAGAATGCTCTGGTACAACCCGTGATAAAATACCGTCATCCTCTGGCTCCATCAATAAGCCCACCTTTGGACTTGAAGCTGGTGATAGCATTCCCCACGTGCAACTGGTCATACCCAAATTGCCTGGCAAACCGGCTAGGCAGATAGGGCTCTAAGTAGCAGTGGTCCTCACTTCTGTACAACAAGTAGGAAGGTCTAATGCAGCCCAACCAGCAAAAGGCTTCAGGAGAAAGAATAGTCCTCCCTTGGCCTACATCCTGAAGCTTCGTCCCTTGTTGATTGATATGTACGGGGGGGGCGGTACAGAAGAGCTTCCAGCCATGGGCAAAATTTAATGCTCGTCGGCAGTCGATGACGCTGGTCACATTCCATAGGGAATTCTTGTAATTCAACAAGAAATTATTTTCCGAACCGCTGGCAGATCCGGGAGACATCACTCTAGTATTATGGAGGATTAACCATCCCATCAAATATAGGAATGGTAACTCCACTCTGGGAAATCCTTCACGTTGGGTATCATCTGCAAGCAGCCCATCAATGATGGCCCTCAGGCCAACTTGTATCCGGTATACCATGGCAGGGAGCAAGCCCAGTCTTGCTCCAAACACCAAATGCACTGCGGGCCATAAGGTGTTACGATGAATGCGATCCGCAGACGCGATGTCAGGCACTACCCATCGGCGTAGCCAGACAGAGAGAAAGCCAGCCAGTTGAGCTTCCCTTGACAGAGGCTTGCGACAATGCCTCATATAACTAAAGGCTTTAGTGCCCGCGGGATAACCCCCTATCTCCTCCTTGAGAACATAATCTGAAGCCCCTGCGTCTTCAATAAGGTCATCGACCATGTTGGCACTAAGCATGCTCAGGAGGTTCAAAGGCTTATCTTTGCTATCTATAACCTTGTCCGGTTTAGTATTTCTGGCCTGGTGGAAGAAGTGGTAGGATGCCCACTTGTTGATATGAGCCAAGTCAGAGGGCTCTTTGTAGAAAGTTGTGCAGGCAAGATAGTGGCACATCAACTCCTGGTACACCGCCACTGCCCGAGGGTTTGTATCCCTCAGCTCCCTGTTCGTGGGAACGTACTCTTCATAAGGAGTGTCCCCCATTGGCAGCTTTAAAATTTCTGCCATCTCATGAAGGGCCAGGCCCAACTCCCCTAGCGGAGTGGTGAAAGTCCCAGTGAACGAGTTGTATCGCTCCATCAAGGCTAGGAACAAGTTAGGGTTGAGAGGTAGCCCAACACTGGTGGCACTCACAGCCGCGGACAAGCTAATGCTTTCCAACTCCGTCTGGAAGTGCTGCAGGGCCCAGGCAGTTAAACCGGCCCATCGAAGATTCCCGGGGCTAAGCCACCCACTGGTCCGAGGATTAACATTAGGGTACACTCCTCCCTGCCCCATAAAATTATTACAGAAGGTCGACATTTGAACCGGCTGAATCAGTGAAGTATCTTCACTCGGGACGCTGCCCGGCAGTAATCCTCTGAAAGGCATAACAGGGCCTGAAGGACTGCTCACAAAGAATCCTCGGTTTGATCCTTTCTTGTATGAGATCTTCCCTGGCCGCCCATGAAGATTTGGAGTCAGAGTCCACATCATCTTCCAAGGATGTGTGGCATGGAAGAATGCGGAGATAGGGTAATCTCTAGGCATCCTTGGCAGATACATGACCGTGCCCTCAGCAGAAAATACCCAATTCTCCTTTTTGGGCTTCGTCTGGGATTGCTTGTCAATCATATCCCCGAATAAGAAAGTTGGTTTCTTATATTCAGTCCCATCTATGTATGTCAGGGGCTCCCCACTAATCATACTCAGCAGCATTCGTTCTCCTTGGGACAAAATCAGAGTTCCCCTTTCTTTAGGATTATTAGCTCCAGAGATAGGGAATGTCACATGGGACAAGTCCTCCAGATAATTGGAATTCAACATCCTGGCAGCAGAGCCCATCACTTCAGCTAAAGGAGGGATCTGCAATTCTACTGCAAAATGCAAGAAAACAAGTCAGTTTTTTACGCTAGACGCTACCCTCTTGCAATATACGCCAAAGACTAACAGTCTGAGCTTTTACGCCAGACTGCAAAAACTTGAGTCTTACGCCGGAATCTATCTCCAGTGCGTAAAACTCAAGGTTGGCAGTATACGTCTAAATCTAACAGTCTGAGCTTTTACGCAGACTACCAAAATTTAAGTTTTTTTACGCTGGAATTTACATCCAACGCGTAAAACTCAAAGTTTGTAGTATACACCAAATTTTGACAGTCGAAGCTTTTACGCCGGATTGCGAAAAAATAGAGTTTTTACGCTGACACATTAGGAATGTGGGCGTAATAATAAAACATCTCTGTGCATCATCTTCCTTGAAGAGGCTCTCAGCACAGAAGATGATCTTGCGCGTTCACGTACAATGTGTGCGAAGGGTTTTTCTCTTCTCGAAGTCTTTACCTGTGATACCCGGGGCACAGCTCGTCGGAGGAGCACTACATTCAGATCGGGGCTCGCTCAGCCTAATGGGGGTTGCTCGTGCTTGAGCGGAGGAGCGAGATGAGGAAACAGTTTTCTTTCCCTTAGCAGTGGAAGTCTGTTTTGGTGCCATGGCGAAACTCAAAGTTCTCAGAATAGAGACAAAGACAAAGAGTTCTCAAAGAGACGAAGGGTTTTGCAAAGACAGATGAAGGGTTTCTCTCTCAAGACCTTGGGCTATTTATAGAGTTCTGATAACTCTTCGAATCCCTAACCAAATCCGATATTTAATATTCGGTTATAATTTGGGACCACGTCAACCTATCATTGGAAAAAGAAGACCGACAGTCAGTAGATCCAGATTTTACGCGCAGCAGCTACAAATCTATGGTTTTACGCACAGAAGCTTTTACACTCAGCGGCTATAAATTTACGATTTTACGCTCATGAGCTTTTACGCTCAGTAGCTACAAATCTACGACCTTACGCCCAGAAACTTTTACGCTCAGAAGCTACAGACCTATGATGTTACGCTCAGAAACTACAAATCTACGATCTTACGCTCAGAAGCTTTTACGCTCAGAAGTTACAGATCCACGATTCTACACTCAGAAGCAACAAATCTACGGTTTTACGCTCAGAGGCTATAGATCTACGATTCTACGCTCAGAAGATACAGATGCTACGGATCTATAACTTTCCGCATATCTTAAAATTACGCAAAAAATACTTCTTTTGGCTACAAAATATTCCAAGTGCCTGAAACACACAGAGGTCAGCATTGAAGATGACTCTTCTTCTTGGGCCATTGGAAATTTATTCGAAGTCTAGCCAGAATTCTTTACATCTAAAGTTCAAGTATGGCTTGTTCGACGGACATTTCTCGCCGTATTTCGAGGGATTTTCGGGGAAACCATTCTTGAAGATGATGTTCTGAACAGAAATTCTTCATCTCAAAGAAGTGACAGTTCAGAATTCTACGCGACTCCTCATCCAAAAATAGCATGACAGTTGGATCTTCAAGACAACTTAATACTAAAGAGCTTTTTATGCATCTTTCGTTACGCATAAAAGTCGGGACTTGACCGGATAATCGTTTATCAGAGTCAGCGTAAAATTATTCAAACATGTCGAAGCTACACACAGCAAATATGGCAAATTAGCAAGGCGTAAAAGAAGACAAATCTATTAGTCATGATTACATATGATGGAAATCCAGTTTACAAAGGATTTTTCATTTTTCATGATTACATATGATGGAAATCCTTTTTCTAGAAAGGGTTTCTCACTTTCATTTAAGATCACACCAAAAATCTGTTGTGCCAGGTTCTCATATTGGTGGAGATCTTTTTCTTCTTCTACGGCAGTTCATCGACTTCTGCGGCCGATGAACAAGAAAATGATTAATGGCGGGAGGATACAAAACTGGGTCTGTATTATTCAAGTCACCCTCCATACGTCATGGCAGCCACGCCCTAGAATTGTGTTAGGGATTCAGACCCAACATAATACTGGAAGACAGGGCCAAGCTGCCTACCTACGTCCAGCTGCATAATGGGAGAAAATACAGCTAGCAAGTTGTGTAGTCGAATGAGACCCTTCCTCTCTCCTGGACGAATTGCCATATGAAATTGTTGATTATCCCGAGCAAAGGAAGCTATGATATCCTTCTAGGATCCATCATTGCAGAGGATATTTGCTCGAAGATGCCTTCTTTTACGGCTCCTTACATGCTGGAAGAACATGATCTCCTTCTTCCTCAGGTTAGCCCAATGGATCTCGGCAACCATCTCTTTTGGTGAAGGAAGTATGGGAAAATAGGTTCACTCGCCTGCCTTTATATAGGCAGAAGAGAACATACCAAATCACAACAAATTCCTAAAAATTTGTCGAGAAATCAGCCTCGCAGAACGAGTCAAATTTGACTGTTTTATGCTTCATTCAAAGTATTTCAAATTACGAGGAATTTGAAAACTTTGAAGGGGGTCTTGTAGAAGCATGAAAAATACGCTGGAGAATTATACGCGTAAAACCTCTAACATATATGAAGTCCGCATAAAACAGAGCTCCATCACTGTGTGGCGTAAGATATGACTCTAGATCCATTGGCGTACAGCAGAGCTTCAACGCTATACAGCGTAAAACAGAGATCTAAAACAACCTGCGTAAAGCAGTACTTCCAGACTGTTGTGGCGTAAAAAGGTTGCTACATCGCCACTTCGGCGTAAAATACGCTTGCTTTTAATGCAGCATGAATTTGTACGAGGAACTCTTCGTATTCCTCGAATGAACCTGTCAAACAAAACAGTGAACCTGACTCCTGACAAAGAGTACTGCACGACGATCGAGAGGACGGCTGTAATGATGATTTTGCACAGAGACCCAGACTTTCGTTTAGTGACATAATCCTTGATATAAGATGTTGTTTACGCATTCAAGGAATACGCTGCCTATTCTACACAGGCAGAGATGAGCTTTTACGCTCAAGATGAGACGAAACCAGATGCCACGTCAAAAGTTGTTCTTCGTACAGAACTCGAGGCACGTCTCTGCAGTTAATGCGCAAGATAGGGGCAGATCTCTGCATTTGATGCACGAGATTGGGTTCTACTTTTAATGGCTGGGAGAGCTAAAACTAGGGCTAATACGCTCACGTCACTATCCCTGCATTTTACGTCAATCAGGCTATTTTTAGCTATAGGAGTACGCCGTATGCTATCTCCTCGAAATACGCCAGGCTATTTTCAACTATAGGAGTACGCCGTATGTTATCTCCTCAAAATACGCCAACTCAGGCTATATTTGCAAAGGTACGTGATAAAGCTATTTGGCCCAGAATACGCTCAAGACCTCAGTCAGGAAGGATGATTGGCTAGTTTACGCTGGTTACCTGCCTATGCAGCATCAAGCTTTACGCTACTTGGCTTCTACGCCAAACAAGACAGCTACTTGGCTTCTACGCCAAACAAAACAGCTACTTGGCTTCTACGCCAAACAAGACAGCTACCTGGCTTTTACGCCATCAAGACATCCTACTTGACTTTTATGCCAATAGGACCGCTACTTGGCTTTTACGCCAACAAGATAACTATTTGGCTTTTACGCCAAACAAGACAGTTATTTGGCTTTTATGCCAACCATCTCTATGCGAGGGACAGTTACCTACGTGGCTTGCATGTCGTGATCTTCGATACAGTTATACGCGTTACCTCATAATAGGACACGCGTCACACGCAGATTCAGGAGATCATTCAGACGTGGGTAGCAGTTATTATAACCACCGCGTAAAAGGTGCAACTCTCTCCGCTGTTTGGTTTCTACACCGACTAGTCAGTTACTGTGATCGAGCTCTATAAATAGAGGCTTTCGGTCACAGGAAACAGGGATCGGAGGGAGAGATCGAAAGGAGAGGTCAAGATCGATAAGGATCAAAGAGAGAAGAGATCAGAAAGAGAGCTCATACAGAGAGTGTGGATTGACAAATTTGGCAACGAGAGTTTAATCCCTCATGCAGTCTTTGAAGCCTCTTCTTCTTCTTATACAGCACTTCTTCGTCATCGTGTGGTCCAAGGGACAAAGTGATCGACCGCAGATCAGACTCCTATAGCAATATTTCTCCAGAATCATTTTTGTACTTAACATCCTCGTATAGGATTAATTATACTTCTTTTTTTTCTTGTTTGTAAACAAAGAAAGGGTTTCGTATAAACCTAGTTTCAATTTCTTTTGTTTATCATCAAACACAGAGCAGTGGCAGTTACAGCAGCAACTAGAAGTTATACAAGCAGCAGCAGCAGGATCAGTAGTAGCAAGGGAGTGAGGTGAAGGTGCTCGGGTGCTTGGTGCTAACCGCAATAGGGTTAAAGTTGTTGTTGCTATTGGTGTTGACAACAAGGAAGGGGGGATTTAAGGTTTATTACAGACCTGACAGGGTGTGCTATTATGGGGATCGGGTTTAAGCAATACAAGCAGTAGCAGCAATGTCTGCACAAGCATGTATCAAACCAACAAGTAGCATGTATCAAATGGCAATAAGCAAAAGTAGTAGCAGAAACAATTGAGGTAATAGCAGCAGCTAACGACAAACCAAGGTGAGGTCAGTAAGGGGTAGTGTATCCATACCAGATAGCTTAAGGCAGCAATTTGAAGATACACATGTATCAGTGTGTGTTCTAGTCCAAGCAAAGGGGATTCAGTTTTCAAGTTGGGGTATTGTGAATATTATATGGTGATGTTAATATAATTAGCCGTATTAACAAACAGGCATTAGTTGTTGTGTCAGTAGGGGGTAGTTTAGCTTATGGGTGCAGTATCACTAGTTCATAACTGAAGACTGAAGCTAGTGTATCAGATATTGAGTTGTTTGAGATATGTATTTATAAGAGAAATAGTTGTTAGTGTTAGGTATATTAGTTAGTTAGTATGTGGTATCAGTTGCCATTAGTATAAGTTAAGTACTAGTTGTTAGTATCAGTTGGTTAGCATTATAAGATAAGTTAGTGTAGGTATGATATCAATTATTGAGTATTAGTTAGTAAGGCTGGATATTTGTTAGTAACTAAATAATAGGATACTATATATATATATATATAGTACATGCACACAAGAGTTTAATAGTATATTAAGATATATGGAGTATCATATTATCTAGTATATATGTATATTAGTGCTATTAGCTAATTTGGCTAGTATCTTAAGATTTTGACCTAGAGACCCAACCATAACCTAGCAATCACTAGTATAGTCTTGTTATTAACCTAGGAACCTAGGTAAAAGCTAGTACAACCTAGTTGGACCTAGAAATAGCCTAGAAAGCATATTTTAGCTCATTCTAGCATTTTATCACTTTACTACCCCATTTAACTTGTTATTTCCAAAATAGGACTGTGTGACACCAGCTTAGGCATCAAGAGACACCCTTTTCTCAGGACCATAGGCGAGTATATCTCCCTGTTAGTTTTTATTGCATGATGGTGTATATATCGCATATTCTAGAACTGTATACTTGATTCCAACACAGTGGTTAAACTGACTGGTACTATATGGATCATGTCAGAAGATGTTATCCCATTACCGTATTCAGCGGGTACTCCTTCGCATGTATTTTATCGTATGTATCGGGTATTGATTATCGTGTACTTCATTTTCACACACTGCTCGTGTTCAGTGTGCCCATATTCGTGTTCGTAATGTGTCGTAATTGGATCCATAAGTATTGGTTGGGGATGGGGGAGTAGGAGTTGGTTATGTGATCAAGCCCAAGTGTATTCGTGTACATGTCGATTATATATCACACGTGTAATCGAGTTACTATATTGTATTCGTGTTCAACCCAAATCGATCATATAATAAACTTGTACTCTATGGTACATTAGCTAGTTTCATTTATTTCTATTACTTACAGTTATTCATATTGCCTGTTTTTTATTCCAGTACATTACCTGTTCATTCTAGTTCATTCCATTTTTTATGGCTAGTTATCCTGTATCATTTTCTATTATCTGTTATATATGCTCGATTATGTATTTGGAACTACTTTCAGAGGTATGTACTTCGCTCCAATCCTGACTGAATATATTTTTCAGATGATTGGCTTGTGGAGTAGTGTCCTACTTACTACAGGCCGTAGGACTGCGTACCATTAGAGGTGTCATGCCTTAGTCCCAAAATATGTAGGACTAGGAATACGTAAGCATGCCAGTCGTATGTATATGGCAACTCCAATATATGAAAACCATAACACATACGTATGTTGTATCATGAACAATAATTCACAAGTGGTATATATTTGTCACAGGTCACAGGGCATAACTAAATCTCATCCACAGAATCAAATATAAATAAATAACCAATCAACTATATAACTGAATCAAGTATAAGATGCTTGATAAGAATAAGTAGTTGGGTAGAGAAAAATCCACTACCAAACTAGAATATAAGAGAAACAAAATAAGTACATCTAATGAACAATGAGGCTCGAAGAGAAGACCTCCTCGAAAGATAATGAAGTAGCAAGTCCTGATCCGTGCTCCTGCGAATAGTCATGATCGTTTATACCTGGAAAGGGACCAGGTCCTCAGAGGGACGTAACAAGATATATAGAAGCATGCCATAAAGTAAATACTATAAAAACTCGAGGGTGAACTAACCAGCTAAGTGAATACAATTTGAGGACAACCTTGGTACATATGGGTAGGTGTAGGCATAACGTCCACACTCCGAAGAGCGTAGCATCTGTACATGTAACGTTCATCATTCCAAAGAACGTGGAATTTGCATAGTATAACGTCCATATCGTTCCGTAGAACTTGGAATCTAAATGGTATAACGTCCATATCGTTTCGTAGAACGTAGAATCTGAATAGTATAACGTCCATATCGTTTCGTAGAACGTGGAATCTGAATAAAGGAAGTCATTGGATCCGTGGCACCTCCTAGGGGGCTAATTTACAAATATTGCATTAGCTGTCAACACCTCATTGGTTCAAACCAATGGAGAAGCCCAAATCTTTGACTAATCAACAACCCTCACCCTTGCATGAGTAATTTCTCTTATGTCAAATCCTGACCACCCATTCAGAATGGGTGCATCATCACCACTCATTTCCCACTCACATATCCTATTTAATGTCCCCTCAAGGCCCTCTTCCCAACCATGACCTAATCCCCAAACCTAGGGAAGCCCCCATCTCCTCCCTCCTCACAAGCCCCCAACTGTATGCTTTTTCATTTTTTCCTTTCTTCTTCTCTTCTTCTTCTCTTCTTCTTCTTCCTTTCTTCTCCTTCTCCTTTGTTTTTTTAAAACTTAGAAAGGGGGGAAAATACCACAGTCCGGCCACTGTTCCCCTGAACCACCACTGTTAGCTCCTCCAGCCCGACGGCCCCCTACTCCGGCCGACCGTTCGAGTCGTCCCTCCACGCAGAGCCGACCTTCTTCCCGCCAACTCCTCCATCTTCTCCGACCGACACCCTGCATTCCCCGGCCTCCACCACATCGAGCCACCACCATCAGAACTCATCACCACCCGTTCACCCCTACTCCGGTCAGCCTTACTCCACCACTGCACAGCCCGGCCGGCCGAGTCCCGAGCTCCGACCCCGCTCCACTTTCAGCCCGGCCATCTCCCTCGGCCACTGTCATCTTCCCCCGCTCTTTCCTGCATCCGGCACAGCTCCTCCACGACCTCACTCCACCACCCTCGACCCGCCGAGCTCCTCCCCTCGTTCCCTCCGGCCTGAGTTCACGAGAACCACCGTCACCATCATCATCTTCCCTTCTCCGGCCTTAACTCACCACTACCACCACCCTATCGCCACCAGCTCCCTCCTCCCGTAGTACCATCACCACCACCATCATCACCTAGTCCGGCGAGCTAATCCCCCACCACCACGAGCACCCCGCCTGAACACCTCAGCCGAGTCCCCCTACACGAGTACCACCACCTCCTTCCCCGGCAGCCCGCAGCGCAGCTACGACCCCCTGTTGTCCTCGCGTCGAGCCCGACCCCGCTGCTTTTCTACCCCGGCCACCTCCCTGCACCTCGGCCGAGCCACCAGAACTACCACCACCACCGGCCAGAACTATCATCACCACCACCCGATCCACCACCACTCCACCAGTGCCATCCCGAGCCCCCTACTCCGGCGGTTCCCCCCCCCCCCCGTTTCCAGTCGACAGTAGCCCCCGAGCAGCCTCGACACAACCACCTTTGTCACGACCCGCACCCGGTATAGGGGCACGAGAGCGTGGGTACGTCCAGCCTACGCCGCAGCATCGGCGGTAGAGCGCTGTCTAGGTCAAGTACTATCTAAACAATCTCACGCTAGTATCCAACTCCATAAGGAGATTCGGATAATACTATAAAAATATTCACAACATACTCAATCACAACTACAGCACGATAGGAATTTGAAGAAATAAAAGAATACAACGCTAGTCTAAAGACAACATAATCATACCTGCAATCATTAACTTCCAATCCCCAGGTGTGTCGGAACCAGTCTACTAAGGTCACAGTCTGGAAAAATATTTTCCAGTCAGGAAGGAGCAAAGTACATCTCTAAATAGCAGTTCTATATAAATGACATAAACTATGTAGCAGTTCTAGATGGAAACATACCAGATGCATGTATAGGTACGAGAAATGTACAATGAGAGAATATACTGGAAATACTGTAAGTAAGTGCAGGAAAACAATATGTCCATGAGCAAGAAACCTATGACTAAGTGTGTGAGTACTAGTTTTAATATGTGATCGGCTTGGGAACTTGATCAGGCTGGTTACATGTGATTAGCTATGGTTCATATAAAGTCAGGCTAACCGTTGGTTAGCTATGGTTCATATAAAGTCAGGCTAACCGTTGGTTAGCTATGGTGCATGTAGAGATCAGGCTAATCACACGTAACAGCTATGGTTCATATAAGTGGTCAGGCCGCACCCGACGTAAGATGTGGGGTGAGCTATGGTGCATATGAAGTTGGGTATGATCACATATCTACACTAAAGTACTCCCCAAACCCCCGACTGGTATAGTAGATCCAATCATGGTACGCTATGGCACAGGATTCCCTAGGAAGGTAGCAAATCTCCCCGGGAATTAGTGTCTGTATATGCACAAGATATCAAGGAAACAAGTCTCGTACAAGCTACACCATGAATAAGGAATAACATCTCATGACGAGATCCGTGTATACCAATCCGTGTAACCATCGTGTCAAGATCATGGATATTTACACTAGATACAGTGAACATAGGAGATATCATAAATTAGAAACTAATCAGAGAATGTACTCGCCTTGGGTCCTTAGCTGGTGAAATCAATGTCCTGTCCCAGAGTATCGTCTGGAGGAACCAACAGTCCTAAAAATATATAATAAACAATACAATATTGCATCAGAAGCTATACTAGACACATCACAATACATGAACGCAGGGACTCTGCCAGGTATGGCACTAGTCAACTAGGGTCATCTAGTAGATAGACCAATATATATATCTATATATATCACACACATTGATACTACTTAATTATAATTAAAAGATACCTTTATAAATTTACACATATACATATTATTCATTTGGTATGAAAATAGATGTGTATTTATATGCTTAAATAGAACTAATGCTTGTATATAAAAATAATACTGTATGTTTAATTTTATGAATCCACTAGGACTTACTTTACACTACATATATATATATACATATGAATATAACCCAAAAATAGAATTTACTATATGTACTAAATTCCAAAAATACAATTAATATATGCTAATATATGTACCATATATACTATCATATAATATGTATACATATATACATACATATATACTGGTTTGAGGTTGTGAAATTACACATATACCAATTTAAATGTATTTACAATATATATATATATGCCTTTTAAAATACATATTCGATTTATACTAGTTGAACATTATATGTGTATAAAAATACATTTTAAAAATATATATATATTGTTAATGTATTTATTTAAATATATATACTAATACTAATACATCGCATTGAATACCTATACAATGCCATTTAATTTCATGTATAATATATATGTTAAACAATATATGTGTACCATATATATATCAATTTAAAAATATACCAGGTATACATACAAATAAATATATACATATACCAATTTTTATATATAATAAAAATATATTAAGTGTGCCAATAATACATATAGTAGAATACGTATTTATATACATATACTAATCATATTAAATACTTATATATATACATATACATGTACATATTAAAATATACATGTACAGGTATACAGATTATATTATATATATACATATACACTGTTAAATACATATACAAATTAACATTAATATACTTATACATATATACAAATTTTAAGATATACTAAGTGTATATACAAATACATATATACGTATACCAATTAATAATTACATATATATATACTAATTATATATATACACGTATACCTATTATATATATTGAAAATATCTTAAGTATATACAAAGGATATATATATATATATACATATACATATACCAATTTTTAAGTATTAAAATATACTAAGTATTATACAAAATACATGCATATACATATATCAATTATACGTATACTATACATCATACTAATTTATCTACACTATACATTATATTAATTATATACACTATTTATCATATTAATTATATACACTGTACATTACCTTAGTTATATAGATTAACATATAATTTATACACATGAAATATATTAAAGTGAAAGAGGGAAGAGGGGAGAGAACTCACTGTGATGGTGGTTCCGATGGTGTAGATGGATTGATGGTGGTGGTTCGAATGAGGCGGAGGAGGGCTGCGTGGCTGGACTGACGGGGGAGCGGCTTGGCCGAGATCCAGGGCGGCGGGAGGAGGAGCAGTCAGCTCGCTGCGGGCCGCCGGGAAACGAGCTACGCCGGAGGGAGGATCCCAGATGTCGGAGAGATGAGCTCGGGATGAGCCCGGGGTCGGCCTGGCTGGGTGGCCGGAGCACGGGGTTGCTCAGGGAGAGCGGGGTCGGCCTGGCCGGGAAACGCTACGGGCTGGAGAGGAGGGAAGGTCGGGGAGCAGTTGGTGCGGGGTCGCCGGAAGAGATCGACGGTAGGGAGGAGATGGGAGAGGAGTAGCCGGAGTGGGGGACTCGGTCGCCGGACTGCGGCAGAGGGAATGGGGAGCAGCAGCCCGCCGGTGGCGCGAGGGGAGCAGTGGAGCGCCGGAGGGAGGCCGGACCGGAGTGCAGCCGAGGGGAGCACGAGCAGCGGCTGGGTGCAGTCACCGGCCGCCGGGGTTGCTCACCTGAGCAGGAAGAGACCGCCGGGGAATGTACACAGGCCAGCGGCCGGGCTGGGCCACCGGACTGCAGAGGGAGGCCGGCACAGTAACTTCAAGTTCCCTCTCTTTTCTCTTTTTGAAATTTCAATTGAAAGAGAAAAATTAAAGAAGGATGAGGAAGGAAGAAGGAGGAGAAAAGAAGAAAAGAGAAGAAGAAGGGAAGAAGAAAATGAAAGAAAAATGAGGAAGAGAGAGCTACGGTTAGGGGAGGCTTGGGGTGTGTTTTCCTAGGTTAAATTTTTGGGATTAGGGCTTGATAGTACATTAAATAGGAGGGAGGTGTATAAATGAAAGGTGGGGATTGGCCCATTAATTGTGTGGTCCAGATTGGTCATGGAGAATAATTGTTTTCATGTAAAATAGGGTGGGGAAAATGCAATTTGGTCCACAAATACATAACCTTTCCATTTGGTCTTGGACAATGGGGTGATGACACCTATAATTGAATAATTGCAACTTAGCCCCTTAAATTCGGGAAATTGCACAAACACATGAAATGACGAAAATTTGGCGGGCAATTCGGGGTCCGGTATTTTGTAGGGTCAGGGGGCACTGTAAGACCGGTACGGGCTCAATTTGTAGGACACTGGAATTAATTTGGGATTTTAAAAATCAGATAAAATGGTATCCTCAATTTAAATAGAATTAAATGCAAGTTGTGTTCAACAATTAATTAGGAGTACATGGGGCCAAAATCAGGTCAGGTCATCAATACCAATAATGAAGAAGACTCAGAACAGGATATTACCCTAATTTGGGTCGCACGAAAAATAGGTCAAGATGGCCTCCAATTTTCGATTGGAGCGCACAACGATGAAAATAGGAGTTTATTTAAAATAACGTCCGCGACGATTTTTGTGCGGCCAGAAATAATGTACAGGGAGCAAAATTATAAGTTGCAAAAATAACAGAATTGAAGGCGGGCATGTCTAGGGCAAGATGGTGAAATTTGTTGGAAGACAAAAGTCTGGATAGTGCTCCAAATATCGAAGCAAAGGCAATGCGCAAAAATATTAAATAAAATACAGTAATTAATTACACCTCCAATAAATTAATTCTAAAATAAAACAATTGACCTCAAAATTCCATAAATTTCGACAGGTGCTCATCTACTGACTACTAGGTCTAGTCTAGTAGCTAAAATAAAATAAATAAATAAACACTGCATATAATTATATATTGAATTACACATCGCACAAATTATTTAAATCAAATACACTATCATGCAATTAATTAATGATAATTAACATAATATTAATTATAGTAAAATTTCGAAAATACCCCTGTTTTCAGAATGTGGTAGTGACAAGTCTACCCACCTTAAAAGAATTTCGTCCTCGAAATTAAAATCCTCAAAGTAGCATTAAATCATACACATTATCATTTCCCTCAAAATTTAAATTCATCATCCATGAAATCAGGTTATAATCCACAATGTCCCTTCACGACTTTTCAAAATTCTGAAATTGTTGCATTCCGAAAATCCTCGTAATGAAATCAAAGTCCATTTTTATTAAAATTTCCATGAAAGTTTTGAGTTAATAATTCAATACCCGGAATTTAATATCCACTCCTCAAAATACTCAACACTATGATATTTAAGGA
Source organism: Iris macrosiphon (assembly GCA_036927795.1). Lineage (NCBI taxonomy): Eukaryota > Viridiplantae > Streptophyta > Magnoliopsida > Asparagales > Iridaceae > Iris > Iris macrosiphon. The sequence goes on along the minus strand of JAYESA010000015.1, from coordinate 104,557,010 downwards.
TTCTCCAAATGTTACATCCAAATATAAAGTTCTAAAATTCATAACTTGCAATTTAAATAATTACGTTGATAAATCTCCCAAAAATTCCAAATTAATAACCAACTTAAACATGTCATAATCTTTCCTGGAATTAATACATCATAATTTCCGTCATGTTAAATTCTTGACCCTTTATTTAAATCAATGTTTATCCTCGAAAATTTAAATCCTCGATTGTTTTATTTATGTATTTACTACCATCAAAATTAAATTCCTATAATCATGAACTACTCCATATTGTTATTTCACAATAAATTCTTTCAAAAATTCTATAATTAGCATATCCCCAAAAATCTTCAAAATAAATCAAATCACATTCTTATCACAATATTCTCCAAAATTTTAAGTTAATGACGAAATGCAAGAATTTAATATTCCATCCTCTAATTGAAATCCAATTAATGCATATTTCTAAAATTGAATCTCATCCCAACATTTGAATTCAACACTAATCCATTGGTGTTCTTATCCCTCGATTTTTTTTTTTTTTTCCACATAATATGCAACGATGTAATACTTATGCAACCTCCAATACAATATTCAAGATATAAGTTCATTACTTGCAGCCCAATAAATATATCGATGGCCTTCTTAAAGTCCTCAATTTCAATGATAAATTCAATCATTTCACAATCGTCTTAAAGTCAAATGATTTAACAAACTTCAATTACGCCATATTAAATTCCCAACTTCTATTAATTTTATATTTTTCCTCAAAATTTTAGGCACCTTGTCTCTCTTTGTAAAGTCATAACCTCTTCGTTAATTTTTACTACAGTTAAATTCTCAACCATCAAAGTCTAAGAGAATTCTACCTACAACCATACAACATGCAACCTAAGGGAAATATGTATGATCATGGTGTCTTTTGTCATGGTATTGCAGTCTCTGTATCAGGGGTACTACTAACTACATTATAACAAAATCATGCATACAAGCTACGGTACTAAGGTATCAATCAATCAGAACATGAGGAAAGAAAGGAAAGAACCTGCTAACATTATTACTTGCAGTATCTACTATCTCTAACAAACACTTAACTCTAGCACATTCACTAACTAATTTCTATTCATGTACACTGGTACCCATATCAACTAATCATATATTAATATTCATATCTCTCACCTACCAAAAATTAATCCTCAAAATAATCGTCAAGGTTCAACTTCTCGATCAAATTAAAATAAAATGCATATACCTCCTCAAAATCAGATACTTCACATCGAAATAAAATTTAATCACTTCTAAAATCTTTGTAGCCTTAACTATGTTTAGTGAATCAATTTTTTTTTAATCCTCAATATTTTAACAACATAAAATCTCAACTCCTTAAAATTCTGAAAATTTAAAATTCATTTCCACCTTTTAATTTATAACTCCTCAATGTACATATGAGTGCTCACGGTCTCTAATACTCAAGGTGCACTCAATACCTCTATTGTCTAGAACTGTGTACTAAATTCGTACTGCCCGAATCACTTACACTGTTACCTCCAATGATCAAAGTTATCATCAACTGTGTTTCTTTCATGATTTCAATTTGTGTCAATTGGTATATCATCTAATTATCAACACACAGAGTGCTTACGGTTATTAACGTCATCCTTGACTAATCCTCGATATAGAACCATTAGCACTCTTGGTATTATATCACTAGCTGCATTAATGGATTATCTCATCAAGCTTATTAGACTCATGATCACCTGTATCCTCTGTAACACTCATGTTTCTTTACTCTCATGGGTATGTGTATGGTTCCTCATCTCGATGGTTGTATATGTATTTCCTTCAATCCTTTAAAGCCTTTTAAACTAATCCGTGATACGCTTCACAACTTCCATTACTAATCCTGATATTTCTCTACTTATGACATCTCATAAAACCCTTTATACATATACATTTCTTTACCTTTAACATTTCCGATATCAATCATCAAATTGGACATCATGCTCCATAAATCCTTAACACAATTCCCGGATACTTAATCGTTTACATAAATCACTCAATTACATAATCATGATTATCCAGGACGGGTAATTGGCTCTGATACTGACTCTGAGAACTATTACTGATACCCTATACTCTCCTTAGCTCTCAGTCTCTAATGACACTACTCCTAGAATCATTGGTACAAGGTACTATGCTAAGGGCTAACTCTAGATTAAAGCCTACTGCTCACCTGTCCAACTAAGAAACACTTACAACTCACTAGCAACACAGTCAAAACTAATACAAGACACAAACAAAATTACAAGCCACTAATCACCATGCTTAACAAGAAATCCTCAAGGAATAGGAGCTCAAAGACTGAATTGAGGACAGAAGGTATCTTTACTGCTAGTAAAGAAAGAAGCGGTGGAACAAAGTCCTGGAATAACAGAAATAGGTAAGTCTTGAGATGATATTTTAAGAACCAATTTAGGATACAACCTGATAATCATACACGTCTGTCTGAAATCATGACACTCAGAATCCTCGCCACGCCAGTAAGCATAGATGCGATAAACGATAGGTTTCGTAACTAGGGTATGCACTCTATAATCATGTCGTCTAGAATCTTCGCCACGCCAACCGGTATGGCTGCGAAAGACTCTAAGCTTCATAACTATAGTATGTACATCCAAGTCAGGTCCCTACGTTCTCGTCACCACAGCTAATATGGCTGCGATAAATTCTAGGTTCCATAACCAAAGTAGACGTTTACCTTCCTCACTGTCCTCATCAATATATGTCATCAGATGATACCATAAATCCTAGTCCGTAAAAATTCATATCAATTTGAAATCAACTCAACAACGATACCAGGAATTAAAGTTAACAACTGGTCAACAAGAATCAACTCAACAATGATACCAAGAATTTAATTTAATAACTGCTCAACAAGAATCAAGTTCAGTGACAACAAGCGAGAGCGGACGAAATCAAGGAAAAAGATTTAAATTGGAATAAGATTCTCAAGGGGTCGTCCCAGGAATCTCTCAAGAATTTGTGATTGAGTATCCTCTCTCATCCTAGTATCCTATGTCCTATATTCAATAGCAGGCACGTAGTAGTACAACTATGACGTCGCACTACCACAACATCGCACAACTTGCGAAGTCTGACCTGCGTGGGCCACCACTTAAACGTGTCACGACCCGCACCCGGTATAGGGGCACGAGAGCGTGGGTACGTCCAGCCTACGCCGCAGCATCGGCGGTAGAGCGCTGTCTAGGTCAAGTACTATCTAAACAATCTCACGCTAGTATCCAACTCCATAAGGAGATTCGGATAATACTATAAAAATATTCACAACATACTCAATCACAACTACAGCACGATAGGAATTTGAAGAAATAAAAGAATACAACGCTAGTCTAAAGACAACATAATCATACCTGCAATCATTAACTTCCAATCCCCAGGTGTGTCGGAACCAGTCTACTAAGGTCACAGTCTGGAAAAATATTTTCCAGTCAGGAAGGAGCAAAGTACATCTCTAAATAGCAGTTCTATATAAATGACATAAACTATGTAGCAGTTCTAGATGGAAACATACCAGATGCATGTATAGGTACGAGAAATGTACAATGAGAGAATATACTGGAAATACTGTAAGTAAGTGCAGGAAAACAATATGTCCATGAGCAAGAAACCTATGACTAAGTGTGTGAGTACTAGTTTTAATATGTGATCGGCTTGGGAACTTGATCAGGCTGGTTACATGTGATTAGCTATGGTTCATATAAAGTCAGGCTAACCGTTGGTTAGCTATGGTTCATATAAAGTCAGGCTAACCGTTGGTTAGCTATGGTGCATGTAGAGATCAGGCTAATCACACGTAACAGCTATGGTTCATATAAGTGGTCAGGCCGCACCCGACGTAAGATGTGGGGTGAGCTATGGTGCATATGAAGTTGGGTATGATCACATATCTACACTAAAGTACTCCCCAAACCCCCGACTGGTATAGTAGATCCAATCATGGTACGCTATGGCACAGGATTCCCTAGGAAGGTAGCAAATCTCCCCGGGAATTAGTGTCTGTATATGCACAAGATATCAAGGAAACAAGTCTCGTACAAGCTACACCATGAATAAGGAATAATATCTCATGACGAGATCCGTGTATACCAATCCGTGTAACCATCGTGTCAAGATCATGGATATTTACACTAGATACAGTGAACATAGGAGATATCATAAATTAGAAACTAATCAGAGAATGTACTCGCCTTGGGTCCTTAGCTGGTGAAATCAATGTCCTGTCCCAGAGTATCGTCTGGAGGAACCAACAGTCCTAAAAATATATAATAAACAATACAATATTGCATCAGAAGCTATACTAGACACATCACAATACATGAACGCAGGGACTCTGCCAGGTATGGCACTAGTCAACTAGGGTCATCTAGTAGATAGACCAATATATATATCTATATATATCACACACATTGATACTACTTAATTATAATTAAAAGATACCTTTATAAATTTACACATATACATATTATTCATTTGGTATGAAAATAGATGTGTATTTATATGCTTAAATAGAACTAATGCTTGTATATAAAAATAATACTGTATGTTTAATTTTATGAATCCACTAGGACTTACTTTAACCTACATATATATATATATACATATGAATATAACCCAAAAATAGAATTTACTATATGTACTAAATTCCAAAAATACAATTAATATATGCTAATATATGTACCATATATACTATCATATAATATGTATACATATATACATACATATATACTGGTTTGAGGTTGTGAAATTACACATATACCAATTTAAATGTATTTACAATATATATATATATGCCTTTTAAAATACATATTCGATTTATACTAGTTGAACATTATATGTGTATAAAAATACATTTTAAAAATATATATATATTGTTAATGTATTTATTTAAATATATATACTAATACTAATACATCGCATTGAATACCTATACAATGCCATTTAATTTCATGTATAATATATATGTTAAACAATATATGTGTACCATATATATATCAATTTAAAAATATACCAGGTATACATACAAATAAATATATACATATACCAATTTCTATATATAATAAAAATATATTAAGTGTGCCAATAATACATATAGTAGAATACGTATTTATATACATATACTAATCATATTAAATACTTATATATATACATATACATGTACATATTAAAATATACATGTACAGGTATACAGATTATATTATATATATACATATACACTGTTAAATACATATACAAATTAACATTAATATACTTATACATATATACAAATTTTAAGATATACTAAGTGTATATACAAATACATATATACGTATACCAATTAATAATTACATATATATATACTAATTATATATATACACGTATACCTATTATATATATTGAAAATATCTTAAGTATATACAAAGGATATATATATATATATATACATATACATATACCAATTTTTAAGTATTAAAATATACTAAGTATTATACAAAATACATGCATATACATATATCAATTATACGTATACTATACATCATACTAATTTATCTACACTATACATTATATTAATTATATACACTATTTATCATATTAATTATATACACTGTACATTACCTTAGTTATATAGATTAACATATAATTTATACACATGAAATATATTAAAGTGAAAGAGGGAAGAGGGGAGAGAACTCACTGTGATGGTGGTTCCGATGGTGTAGATGGATTGATGGTGGTGGTTCGAATGAGGCGGAGGAGGGCTGCGTGGCTGGACTGACGGGGGAGCGGCTTGGCCGAGATCCAGGGCGGCGGGAGGAGGAGCAGTCAGCTCGCTGCGGGCCGCCGGGAAACGAGCTACGCCGGAGGGAGGATCCCAGATGTCGGAGAGATGAGCTCGGGATGAGCCCGGGGTCGGCCTGGCTGGGTGGCCGGAGCACGGGGTTGCTCAGGGAGAGCGGGGTCGGCCTGGCCGGGAAACGCTACGGGCTGGAGAGGAGGGAAGGTCGGGGAGCAGTTGGTGCGGGGTCGCCGGAAGAGATCGACGGTAGGGAGGAGATGGGAGAGGAGTAGCCGGAGTGGGGGACTCGGTCGCCGGACTGCGGCAGAGGGAATGGGGAGCAGCAGCCCGCCGGTGGCGCGAGGGGAGCAGTGGAGCGCCGGAGGGAGGCCGGACCGGAGTGCAGCCGAGGGGAGCACGAGCAGCGGCTGGGTGCAGTCACCGGCCGCCGGGGTTGCTCACCTGAGCAGGAAGAGACCGCCGGGGAATGTACACAGGCCAGCGGCCGGGCTGGGCCACCGGACTGCAGAGGGAGGCCGGCACAGTAACTTCAAGTTCCCTCTCTTTTCTCTTTTTGAAATTTCAATTGAAAGAGAAAAATTAAAGAAGGATGAGGAAGGAAGAAGGAGGAGAAAAGAAGAAAAGAGAAGAAGAAGGGAAGAAGAAAATGAAAGAAAAATGAGGAAGAGAGAGCTACGGTTAGGGGAGGCTTGGGGTGTGTTTTCCTAGGTTAAATTTTTGGGATTAGGGCTTGATAGTACATTAAATAGGAGGGAGGTGTATAAATGAAAGGTGGGGATTGGCCCATTAATTGTGTGGTCCAGATTGGTCATGGAGAATAATTGTTTTCATGTAAAATAGGGTGGGGAAAATGCAATTTGGTCCACAAATACATAACCTTTCCATTTGGTCTTGGACAATGGGGTGATGACACCTATAATTGAATAATTGCAACTTAGCCCCTTAAATTCGGGAAATTGCACAAACACATGAAATGACGAAAATTTGGCGGGCAATTCGGGGTCCGGTATTTTGTAGGGTCAGGGGGCACTGTAAGACCGGTACGGGCTCAATTTGTAGGACACTGGAATTAATTTGGGATTTTAAAAATCAGATAAAATGGTATCCTCAATTTAAATAGAATTAAATGCAAGTTGTGTTCAACAATTAATTAGGAGTACATGGGGCCAAAATCAGGTCAGGTCATCAATACCAATAATGAAGAAGACTCAGAACAGGATATTACCCTAATTTGGGTCGCACGAAAAATAGGTCAAGATGGCCTCCAATTTTCGATTGGAGCGCACAACGATGAAAATAGGAGTTTATTTAAAATAACGTCCGCGACGATTTTTGTGCGGCCAGAAATAATGTACAGGGAGCAAAATTATAAGTTGCAAAAATAACAGAATTGAAGGCGGGCATGTCTAGGGCAAGATGGTGAAATTTGTTGGAAGACAAAAGTCTGGATAGTGCTCCAAATATCGAAGCAAAGGCAATGCGCAAAAATATTAAATAAAATACAGTAATTAATTACACCTCCAATAAATTAATTCTAAAATAAAACAATTGACCTCAAAATTCCATAAATTTCGACAGGTGCTCATCTACTGACTACTAGGTCTAGTCTAGTAGCTAAAATAAAATAAATAAATAAACACTGCATATAATTATATATTGAATTACACATCGCACAAATTATTTAAATCAAATACACTATCATGCAATTAATTAATGATAATTAACATAATATTAATTATTGTAAAATTTCGAAAATACCCCTGTTTTCAGAATGTGGTAGTGACAACCTTCGTCGTCGACGTCCTCGCCGTCGTCGTAGACGTGCTCAGGTATGATTTCTCCTCTCACGTACGCGTGTATGTACGTATGTATGTAGTATACGTATTTGGGTGTATTTTGTTTGTATGTGTGTACGTATGTTTCGTATATATACGCGTATATGTATATATATATCGTATATTTCTCTATTTTTATATATATGTATTCCATGTATATGTGTATTAATATATCCGTATATATATATATATATATATGATATATGTTAATGTTCGTATTGGTATATATATACCTGTATATGTCACGCCCCAGTCCCAAAAATACGTAGGACTAGGACACGTAAGCATGCCAGCCGCATGGATATGGCAACTCCAATATATGGAAACCAAATCCATACGTACGCTGTATTATGAATATCAAATCCACAAGTGGTAAAGAATGTAATACAAGTCACAGGATAAAATCTAAATCTCATCCACCAAAATTATATAGAAATAAATAACCAGTATCTATGAAACTAGACCTCAATAAGAAGTATCTAAGAATGATAGTTGGATGGAAACAAATCCACTACCAACTCAAAGGAAAAAGTAAATACAATATAAGTACAACTCACTCAAACAATATAAGTATCAGCTACCAATCACGGCTCGAAGAGAAGACATCCACGGAGCATCTATATCCTTCCAAATCTACGCTCCTGCAAATACTCAAGAACAGGTACACCTGGCAGCGGACCAGGTCCTCAGAGGGACATAACAAGTATACTTAAACACATGCCAATAAAGTACTGAAATAAATATCTAATGGGTCGCCTAACCGTCTAAAGTGAATGCAGTTTAAGAACAACTTTCCCCACAAGTGAGCTATCTGGCTGAAAACTGGGATTTGGCATAGTTCTCTTTTGGAGATCCAGGGGCCTAAAAGGCACGTTGTCTTTTGAACGCCGGTGGCCCGCCTGATAGTACATAATATATAGTGGTCATCATGACCCGTATCTCCAGCGGAGAATCCGGGCGTACAGGAGAAAGTGTAAGGAGCTCAAATGCGGTACTTGTTGTTCTCCCCACCCCATGCTCTAAGCATGTCACATCCATGACACGATTCGGTCCATAGCCTATTCTTAGTACCCTAGCCCAATCCTGCAACCAAACAAGGACAAGGATGGGACCACCGTACTATAATAGGCTATGTCCATGGACCTCTAATAACTGCCAAGTCTACTAGCATGTAAAGTTTCTAACAGCAGTTATTCCTAACGCACATCCCACACGTACCGATGATCAGTCAATACGTGCGTCCATGATCTATATGAGACGCACAACTCGTGTAAGAATGTGTCACAGTCAAATGAACCTAATGATACTACATGATAATGGGGTACTCTCATGAACAAGGTCAATGCAATACATAAATAAAAACATATCGCGACGTCACTGTCGCGCGCATTTTATATAACAGTTAAAATATATGAACTAAGGACAGAAAATAAAGATGCATGCAACATATGGAATATAAATAACAGTACAATGGCAAGGTATACTTGCCTGGCAAGAATCTGTAAAGTGTACGCGCCCAAATGTCCAATACACAGGACCAGAAGCTATGGCCACAGAACAAATGTCTCCGGATGCTGAAATAAATATTACCAACGTTTCCGGAATGAGCAAAATAGCTAAAAAGCACATCCCTTTCGTCCAATTTGGACACAGGGACAAAACGGTAATTTTGGGTAAAAGTGGGGTCCACGTGTGGCCCACTTTGCACCGAAAAGCGTGCCGAGGGTAACAGTCTCTAAATGGGACAAACTATAGGTCAAACAACTCTAGATGTCAATACGAACCCAACGGTATGTCCAAATTTGGATTCCGATGAGCCGAACAAAACTTGGTCCAAAAAGTCAACTGTGGGGCCCGCCAATTGGCGATCTGGTCAACCGTCTCAGAAATGCGTAAAAATTGGTTCACAGGACCAGCGCGTTACCACGAGTCCAGTGACGCAAGTTTCGTCACAATCTGACAAGCGTGCACAACATACTCGCGAGTTCCACAAAAGTGGCGACACGAAATGTGTCCGCGGATACGGCCTGATTCCGGCACGCACACGCGTCCGAATCAGTCTCCACGAATTTTCAAGTGTCCCGTTATGCTGCGTGCACCATTAGGTACACTTGGCACACGGCGGGACGGTCCCGTTTGGCGGGGCGCGCTCTGATCTCCAACTTTTGGAAAACCGGAAAAAGTAGGTGCGTGCAGTTTTGTGACGAATATAATTCTGTCCACAGCGACTAATAGCACAAAGTTATAATACAGAAAATAAACTAGGTCATGTAATCTACAGGTATCAAAAAGAATCACCGAATTCGGATCTCTGTGGTGGGAGATACGAACTCGGCAATATGGGTGGTCATCGCAAGTTTCTGCGATTCCAGAATTGGGTAAGTCCGGCCAACTTGGGCGCTGTTTTGCACCTAGGGGCACACTTTTTCCGAGGTTGGCTATAAAACAGATATTGGAGAGGGTTAAGGGATGATCATATCTATGAAAACGGAACAGCGTTTGGTCGAGCGAGTCGACGGAAAATCACGCCGGAGCGAAGGTACCTCGAGTGGGATTCTGCAGGGCGCGATGTCGGCGTCGACGGGATGGTTGGATGGCTTGGGGGGCTTCTCTGGCTGCGGTGACGGCTCTAGATGGGAAGAGAAAGTCTGGAGTTTTAGGTTAGGGTTTTAGAGAGCTATTATGTATATATATATATTATATATTAAGGGAGAGAGAGGGTGGATGGATCGCGGGTGATGAGGCTGAAGGGTCGGTCGGGTTTCCCTGGCATTTGCTAAGTTTAGCAAACCAACGAATATTGAAGTGGTCATATAAGGGGGCGGCTCCAGCAACTTTGCTGAGGATGGAAAAGTATGCTAAGTATATTATTAATATTATTATTATTAGTATATTATTATACTTATTTAATTCTTACTTTTTTTTCTTTCCTTCTTTATAAAATATATATACATATATATATATATTTGTATATACATATATATATATATATACTCATAAGAAAATTTATATATTAGGGTATTGCACATCGTTAGGCTAGCAACTGCTCAAGGGGTCTCCTACATGGAATAATTTCCTAAAAATTCCTGATGGTCCCACAAGTCCTCTAAGTGCCCGAACACCTAACATAAAAATTATTAAAAATCTATTTATCCTATTTAGCACATAATTACCATAATTAAATTATTAATTAATAAAAAAAAAAATAATAAATACGATTTTTAGAAATAGGGGTTTTACATTCTACCCAACTTATAAAAATTTTGTCCTCGAAATTAAAATTAAGCCACGATAGAATGCAATGATGGTATAAGATTTGCATTGTTTAAAATGCAAGGCTAGGTTTAAAGGGGTGGGCGATGTTGCATGTTGCACATCCCAAAAAAAAAATCATGGAAAAATCCATATGAGCGAAAAATAGGTTTCTTCATGTGTCATGTCCAATGGTGTGGTCACATAAATGCTCTTTTGCATAAAAGCGTCCAACAATTAGAAAATTGCACAAAGATGAGAATTGGATGATGGGCATGTCTAGGATAAGGGTGTAGAATTTGTAGGAAGGCAGTGGCTAGTGACTTGCTCCATTTATCGAAGCAATGGTAAGGCGTGTCAAGTGATATCATGTTGTAAAACTAAATAAAAATACCGTGTTCTATTTCTAAGTGGATTCGCTAGCCTCAGTCTCACTACCTAAGTCGAGTAGGTCAAATTCTTAGGTGAGGGGTTTTACAATCTGCCGAACTTAAAATAATGTCGTCCTCAAAATTGAAATAAGGCAGAATCGGTTAATCCTTTATGTACAATAAGGCAATTCAGTCACAATCTTCTTACGATAACTAAAATCCTAATCATATCCATTGCAATCACTTCTAGGTTAAGATGTCCACTGCTCCAATCAAAATTTAACCTATGGTTATCTTTTCTCCCCTTGTTTCAAATTATCCATATCCACATACCATCTCCAAGATTTACATACGCATATAACTTTTACCTCACGATCTCTAACTATCATAATCTCCTTTAGAAGTGGTTTGAGTCCAATATATTCCCATTTTCACTTATAAAATTTTGTATGCCTCAACTCTTTAAATTCCATTCACATCCTCATTATTTCAAATAGGTCGTCCAACCAAAATTTTAATTCTTAATTCAAATCACCAAATTGAAAAATAATTTAAATGCAGCCCACCAATATTCAAGTCTGAAATTCTATATTTATCCTCTAAATTCAAATTGGTGATTCTACCTTCATTGTTCAAAAATTAACTCATGCACTTAAGGTATAAATATTGGGTCCTCAATATCAATTCATTGATCCTCATCATCTTAGTCATCCTTCAAATTTTCTCAAAATTACAATGACTTGAATCTCCCCATCTAATCTTACTTGATCACGATCTAAAAGAAATTCCTCTCAAGTTGACAATGCACTACTACCCAACTTGGAATTTATCCACCTATCACCTAAGGCTATATACCTTAAGGAAATATCCCTTAATTTATTTACTCATGTCGTTCAATCCTCGAAAATTCAACGCCGATCATATCACATATGATATGTCCTTAATTACGAAAAAATAATCCTCAAGTATGTGATCGGCCTATGGGGTATATCTAGTACTCTCTGTGTATCAAACTTTATACCCAGCACGAGGTTTCGTCTTTCCGAAATAGGGAAAGACGGAGAGAAATAATAAAGAACTCAGGGTGAAGGTGACAGAATACAAGTACGAGGTTCAAAGAGATTAAAGAATCGAAAAGAGAGTTGTCAGGACAGTTGTGGATTGAAATCCTTTTTTTTTTTTGGTAATTTCCTATTTACATGCTCGTATCAGTACAGTTATGTAACCGATACGATGTGTCAGACATATCTAGGGGCAAGTATATCTGTCTACTACCATATATCTCAATCCACGTAAAGTAGTCATGCGAAGAGCGAACCAAGCGCACTAAGGTTAGCTAGACCTTAATACACCGATTCTGATTAGGCAATTGTATCATTGTGTGCACCCAATAATACATATGCCATGAGCAAGCTCGATAAAAGAATAAGCTTGCAAAAACTAGGCTATAATAGCAGCATAAGTCAAGGTAGTACAGAGATTATAGATACGCTGGATTATGATGAGAGATGTTACAAAATAATTCAAGTTCACAATAACAAAACAAAATAAGCAACAATAATAAAAGGCTCTACAATCTCTACAGTTATCATATTAATTCCATGTCTAAGTCGATAGTCGACAAAGTAGGGGTGTGAGCCTCTAAGTTATATAGTCTGAATAAACACTATCATCTTATGTTAGCATACAATTAATGCCATTCAGTTACGCTACCTTGATGGGTCAAGTGGACTATGTGATACTAGGTTGTGAGGCATACTAGCCAACTTAAAAGAATTAAACTAATACGGTGACAGTCTTAAGAGGGCCCTACCAAATAATCTTGCACATGTAAATAAAACAGAAACTCTTTATTAGGGTATATGAGGAAAAAAAATCTTGGTATTGATTAGGGTATCCTTTTTATGTAGGTAATGGTCATCCTAAGTCTTAGTCATAGCACTTATAAGCAAGTGTCAATGGTAAAGATAGAAAAGTTACTGGCCGTTAAGGAGGAAGGGTCTAACTTGTATCGAGGTGAGGGTACAAATTATATGGTTTAAAACTAAGGTTTAATCATCGGTCACAATCTACAAAACAACTTAAACTTATCAAGTTCTAACTACCAAGCATAAAAATTCACACTCAAGGCTACAACTATAATCCTAGTAAACTGTGAGCCCTTAACAAAGAATAAATTTACTTGGCCTACTATCCGAAGTGTCAGATGGCACGAGTTGAAAGATGAAGAGAAGAAACGTAATTTAGCCGTCGCAAAATAGCGAGCGCTACGGTCGCAGGGAAACAATATATAAAATAAAGATAGGGGGCTCTAGATAGCATCATGGTTCTCTAAGGGGAGTGGGGTATTAGTTGCTATGTTCGGGGTATGATTAAGGGAGAAGTGTTGATTATATTCCTCTAGGCTTCCTAGGGTGCTGTCTATTAATAATAAGATAATGATATAAATTTATAGTTCCAATATCATCTAACTATGAAGGTTAGGTTCAGTCCAAATATTAAGTTTTTGGTTTTCTATTGGTTCCTCAATACTAGGGTCAAACATTATGGTAAACTTCTAACTGACTCTAGTAATGTCTATACTACTCTCAAGTCCTCATAATACATCCGGGTAATGGTAAACCAATTATAGGGATAAGGGATTCTAGGGTTCGCTAGATATTCCAACTTAGTGGTGTATCTAAAATCTCGTTGTATTCTAAATAGGTGTGCTACTCTAACTATCATCTAACAACAGGAACTCCTATATTCTAGGAGAAGGCTATACTTAAAGAACTATTAAGGAGGTACATGAATCACGCATGATGCAATTGTTCAAAAATAGAACAGAGAGGAGGAAGATGAATCATAGTCAATTGTGGATGAGATCCTATACTCTAGTCCTAGATACAGGCTTGTTCGGTACAGTAACGTAACCGAGACAATATGCTCTCGACCTGCATGGGCCACCACAAAAATATGTCACGCCCCAGTCCCAAAAATACGTAGGACTAGGACACGTAAGCATGCCAGCCGCATGGATATGGCAACTTCAATATATGGAAACCAAATCCATGCGTACGATGTATTATGAATATCAAATCCATAAGTGGTAAAGAATGTAATACAAGTCACAGGGTAAAATCTAAATCTCATCCACCAAAATTATATAGAAATAAATAACCAGTATCTATGAAACTAGACCTCAATAAGAAGTATCTAAGAATGATAGTTGGATGGAAACAAATCCACTACCAACTCAAAGGGAAAAGTAAATACAATATAAGTACAACTCACTCAAACAATATAAGTACCAGCTACCAATCACGGCTCGAAGAGAAGACATCCACGGAGCATCTATATCCTTCCAAATCTGCGCTCCTGCAAATACTCAAGAACAGGTACACCTGGCAGTGGACCAGGTCCTCAGAGGGACATAACAAGTATACTTAAACACATGCCAATAAAGTACTGAAATAAATATCCAATGGGTCGTCTAACCGTCTAAAGTGAATGCAGTTTAAGAACAACTTTTCCCACAAGTGAGCTATCTGGCTAAAAACTGGGATTTGGCATAGTTCTCTTTTGGAGATCCAGGGGCCTAAAAGGCACGTCGTCTTTTGAACGCCGGTGGCCCGCCTGATAGTACATAATATATAGTGGTCATCATGACCCGTATCTCCAGCGGAGAATCAGGGCGTACAGGAGAAAGTGTAAGGAGCTCAAATGCGGTACTTGTTGTTCTCCCCACCCCATGCTCTAAGCATGTCACATCCATGACACGATTCGGTCCATAGCCTGTTCTTAGTACCCTAGCCCAATCCTGCAACCAAACAAGGACAAGGATGGGACCACCGTACTACAATAGGCTATGTCCATGGACCTCTAATAACTGCCAAGTGTACTAGCATGTAAAGTTTCTAACAGCAGTTATTCCTAACGCACATCCCACACGTACCGATGATCAGTCAATACGTGCGTCCGTGATCTATATGAGATGCACAACTCGTGTAAGAATGTGTCACAGTCAAATGAACCTAATGATACTACATGATAATGGGGTAGTCTCATGAACAAGGTCAATGCAATACATAAATAAAAATATATCGCGACGTCACCGTCGCGCGCATTTTATATAACAGTTAAAATATATGAACTAAGGACAGAAAATAAAGATGCATGCAACATATGGAATATAAATAACAATACAATGGCAAGGTATACTTGCCTGGCAAGAATCTGTAAAGTGTACGCGCCCAAATGTCCAATACACAGGACCAGAAGCTATGGCCACAGAACAAATGTCTCCGGATGCTGAAATAAATATCACCAATATTTCCGGAATAAGCAAAATAGCTAAAAAGCACATCCCTTTCGTCCAATTTGGACACAGGGGCAAAACGGTAATTTCGAATAAAAGTGGGGCCACGTGTGGCCCACTTTGCACCGAAAAGCGTGCCGAGGGTAACAGTCTCTAAATGGAACAAATGATAGGTCAAACAACTCTAGATGTCAATACGAACCCAACGGTATGTCCAAATTTGGATTCCGATGAGCCGAACAAAACTTGGTCCAAAAAGTCAACTGTGGGGCCCGCCAATTAGCGATCTGGTCAACCGTCTCAGAAATACGTAAAAATTGGGTCACAGGACCAGCGCGTTACCACGAGTCCAGTGACATAAGTTTCGTCCCAATCTGACAAGCGTGCACAAAATACTCGCGAGTTCCACAAAAGTGGCGACACGAAATGTGTCCGCGGATACGGCCTGATTCCGGCACGCACACGCGTCCGAATCAGTCCCCACGAATTTTCACGTGTCCCGTTATGCTGCGTGCACCATTAGGTACACTTGGCACACGGCGGGGCGGTCCCGTTTGGCGGGGCGCGCTCTGATCTCCAACTTTTGGAAAACCGGAAAAAGTGGGTGCGTGCAGTTTTGTGACGAATATAATTCTGTCCACAGCGACTAATAGCACAAAGTTATAATACAGAAAATAAACTAGGTCATATAATCTACAGGTATCAAAAAGAATCACCGAATTCGGATCTCTGTGGTGGGAGATACGAACTCGGCAATATGGGTGGTCATCGCAAGTTTCTGCGATTCCAGAATTGGGTAAGTCTGGCCAACTTGGGCGCTGTTTTGCACCTAGGGGCACACGTTTTCCGAGGTTGGCTATAAAACAGATATTGGAGAGGGTTAAGGGATGATCATACCTATGAAAACGGAACAGCGTTTGGTCGAGCGAGTCGACGGAAAATCACGCCGGAGCGAAGGTGCCTCGAGTGGGATTCTGCAGGGCGCGATGTCGGCGTCGACGGGATGGTTGGATGGCTTGGGGGGCTTCTCTGGCTGCGGTGACGGCTCTAGATGGGAAGAGGAAGTCTGGAGTTTTAGGTTAGGGTTTTAGAGAGCTATTATATATATATATATATATATATATATATATATATATATATATATATATATATATATATATATATATATATATATATAATATATATTAAGGGAGAGAGAGGGTGGATGGATCGCGGGTGATGAGGCTGAAGGGTCGGTCGGGTTTCCCTGGCATTTGCTAAGTTTAGCAAACCAACGAATATTGAAGTGGTCATAAAAGGGGGCGGCTCCAGCAACTTTGCTAAGGATGGAAAAGTATGCTAAGTATATTATTAATATTATTATTATTAGTATATTATTATACTTATTTAATTCTTACTTTTTTTTCCTTCTTTCTTTATAAAATATATATACATATATATATATATATTTGTATATATATATATATATATATATATATATATATATATATATATATATATATACTCATAAGAAAATTTATATATTAGGGTATTGCACATCGTTAGGCTAGCAACTGCTCAAGGGGTCTCCTACATGGAATAATTTTCTAAAAATTCCTGATGGTCCCACAAGTCCTCTAAGTGCCCGAACACCTAACATAAAAATTATTAAAAATTTATTTCTCCTATTTAGCACATAATTACCATAATTAAATTATTAATTAATAATAAAAAAATAATAAATACGATTTTTAGAAATAGGGGTTTTACAGTATATAGTATAAGTACTATTTTGATATATATATATATATATATATATATATATATATATATATATATATATATATATATATATATATATATATATATATATATATATATATATATATATATATATATATATATATTTGTATTGGTATATGTTTAGTAAAACATATTTTGGTATATATACATATATGTAGCATGATATACTTTAGTATGTTTATATATGGTATATGTATTAAGATTTGGTATATATATATATATATATAGTATATGTATTTTTTTTTACTGAAATTTGTATATATATATATATATATATTTAGTATATATATATATATATATATATATATATATATATATATATATATATATATATATATATATATATATATATATATATATATATATATATATATATATATATATATATATATTATTTTGTATATATATAAAAAACATTGGTTGTTGTATATATAAATGTATATGTGTTATATATATTTTTAAAACATATATATAGTATAAAATTCTATTAGTGTATATACACTTATACCTATTTTTGTTATATATATTATGTACGTATTTAATTGGTATATATATTTTGAGTATATATATATATATATATATATATATATATATATATATATATATATATATATATATATATATACTAGGTAACCGAATGTAAATACGGATACCCCGTAACTACACATGACCTATGACCCTGTGAACTGTTAGCAGACTGCCACATGTACACTGACGTACTGGCAAGTCCCGTATCATTTTGACCGTCTGTCTTGCACAGCAATCACAGACGCGACGCCCGTACAACTTGACGCACTTGACCCTAGTTGACTAGTGCCATACCTGGCATAGCCCCTGAGGCCAGTGTATTATGATTGTGTGTTAGCGTAGCATCTGATGCAAATGTTATATTTATGATATGTCTATAGGACTGTTGGATCATTCAAGCGATACTCTGGAACAGGACATTGGTATTATCAGCTAAGGACCCAAGGCAAGTACATTCTCTGATAATTTCCAATTGTTTGATAATTTCTATAATTCCAGTATCTAGAAATGTTACATCTGATCCTTGACACTGTGCTACACGGACTAGTATATAGATTGGATCTGCAGTCATGAGATGTTACATTGATTATCGTATTGACATTGTACATGACATTGATATTTAGACCTTGTACATGATAGATTAGATATTGCTCGTGTATCGTGACGTGTCCTGGTTGGATCCACTGTATTAGTTGGGGGCGGGGAAGTAGTTAGTGAGAAATGTGATCATATCCCTATTGTACAAGTATAGAATAATGTTAGTGTTAATCATGCTCCTCACGTATGATTAGCCAGGCCATATAGCTCTCGTACATGTTCCCAAGCCGATCACATATCGAAGCTACTATTTCAAACACTTAGAATAGTTACAATTCTCTATTTTAGATCATATACTACATCACCCGTATATGATATTGTACCTTGTTTTCTTTATTTCATATATGCAATGACTGTATCATATTGCCTATGTTGCCTGTCTCTTTATATTGCATGTCTCTTTATTTTGTCATTGCATTTATTCACTGTCTTCTCTCAATATCTAGCATCATCTGTTTATTGTTTTATAGTCCTTATCAATTAAATGGAACTGTTATTTGAGATGTACTTTGCTCCTTCCTGACTGGAAATATTTTTCCAGACTATGCCTTAGAGGACTGGTGTCCGACATTTTATGGACCACAGGGTGAGTAGCTGCAGACTTGGACTTGGTAGTTCAGTTGTGATTCCGGGAGGTTTAGCCGGAATCACTAGTTATCTAGTTAGTTCTTTTAGTAGATCATTTGGTACCAGATTTGTCTCCGGCATACTTGTTGAGACATGGATATTTGTTGAGTTAGATTATTTACATTTAGACTTGTGTTGTATTTTTATTTGATTTTCTTCGATATCTTATCGTGTTGTAGTTATGTGATTGAGTATGTTGTTCATATTATATTGTGTCATCTGTGCCTCCTTATGGAGATTGGATGCTCATGTGAGATTGCTTAGATAGTATCATGACCTTGACAGCGTTCTACCGCCGATGCTGCTATGTAAGCTGGACGTACCCGCGTACTCGTGCCCCAATTCCGGGTGTAGGTCGTGACAGTAGGCTACTTCTTATGAAGGAAGATACAGATTTTGGGGTCATCCTATATTATTAATGTCCAAACCACGATGAAGTGTCCTAATATAATCATTGGATTTTAATTGATAAAAAAATAATCTAAAACAAATACAAGAAATACAAAATACACACAATATACCTATTTTTTGGGAGAGGGGGTCTACAATCTACCCAACTTAGAAGAATTTTGTCCTCAAAATTAAAAATAAGGCATGATTTGTTAAATCCTTCACATTTGTATATAAGGCAAGTCAATCACAATCTTTTCCAAAAATTTAAATAACAAAATCTACTCAAATCTATCCCAATTACTTTAAAACTAAAATAATCACTGTTCAAATCAAAATTCAATCTATCGTAATCTCTTCTCATATTTTAAATAATCAACATCGAAATCTAATTCAAATCTATATGACATCCCACATCAAGGTTTATATCATAATTTTCAACTATCATAATCTCCTCTAGAAAATAATTCTAATCAAATATTATTCCTATTTTTAACTTGTGAATTCCGTACTCTTCAAATTTTAAATTTGATTTTTATCCAAATTTTAAATTCAATTTTTATCCTCAATATTTCAAATAGGTGATCAAATAATCAAAATTTAACTTTTAATTCAAATCATCAAATTTTAAAAAATTTAAATCTAATTCACCAATTGTTCGAGTCTAAAATTCTATATTTATCCTCAAAATTTAAATCGATGATTCAACCTTCAATATTCAAAATTTAAATCATGTGCTCAAAGTATAAATATTTGGTCCGCAATATCAAGATTTCAAAATTCATTAAATCCTCATCGTCTTAATCATTCTTCTAAAAATTAAAATAACTTAAATCTCTCAATCTAATCTTAATTGATCACAATCTAAAAAAAAGTTACCTCAAGTTGATAATGCAACTTCTACCCAACTTAGAATTAACTAATATTGTATCTGCCTTAAGGGGATTCTACAAAATAATATTTTCCTTGTAAATAAAGTATAAACTCTTGTTAGGGTATACGAGGAAAGATCTTGGTACTTATTAGGATATCCTATTACATTATATAGGTAATGGTCATCTTAAGTCTTAATCATAGTGCTTATAGAACAAAAGTGTTAATATTAAGAATAGAGAAGTTACTGGCTCTCAAGTGAAGGAGGATATAACCTGTATTGAGATATGGGTGCGAATTACGTGATTTGAAACTAAAGGATAATTATCAAATCACAATCTAAATAAACAACTCAAACTATCAAGTTCTAACTACTAAGCACATAATTTTAAAATTCAAGATTAACAACTATAATCCTAGTAAACTATATATCCTATCATAAAAGAAAATCACTTGGCCTACAATCAGAAGGGTTAGGTGACACGAATTGAAAGATAAAAAAAAGTTTTAGTCGTCGCACAAATAGCGAGCGTTAAGGTTTCGGAGAAACAAGATATGAAATAAAAAAAATGAGAGACTCTTGATAATATCATGGTTTCCTAAGGAAATGTGGTATGCTAATCTCTGTGTTCGAGGTATGATCAAGAAAAACATTGTATTCATTCCTCTTGGCTTCCTAAGGTATTGTTCTGCTAATATCAAGACAATAAGCTAAATTTATAGTTATCTAATATTATCTCACTATGAAAGTTAGGTTTAGTCCTAATATTCAACCTTGGATTTTTATTGGTTCCTCAATGCTAGGGTCAAACGATATGGTCAAATTTTTAACTAACCTAGTAGTGTCTATACTACTCTCAAGTCCTTCATAAATATATCAAGGGATAATGGTCAATTAATCTACAGGTAAGGGATGCTAGGGTTCATTAGGTATTCTAAACTTAGTGATGTGACAATATTCTAGTTGTATTTTTAGTAGCAATGTTACCCTAATTATTATCCTAACAACAAGGATTCATATATTCTAGCAGAAGGCTATACTCGAGGAACTATTAGGGAAGTACATGAATCAAGCAAGATACAATTATTTAAATAGAACGGTTTGAAAGGAAGGCGAGTCATAGTCAAATATGGATGAGACCTAAAACTCTAATCCTAGGTGCAGGCTTGCTCGGTACAGTAACGTAACCAAGACAATATACTCTCGACCTGCGTGGGCCACCACAAAAATATGTCACGTCCCAGTCCCAAAATACGTAGGACTAGGAATATGTAAGCATACCAGCCGTATGTATATGGCAACTCCAATATATAGAAACCATAACACATATGTACGTTGTATCATGAACAATAATTCACAAGTGGTATATATTTGTCACAGGTCACAGGGCATAACTAAATCTCAACCACAGAATCAAATATAAATGAATAACCAATCAACTATATAACTGAATCAAGTATAAGATGCTTGATAAGAACAAGTAGTTGGGTGGAGACAAATCTACTACCAAACTAGAATATAAGAGAAACAAAATAAGTACATCTAATGAACAATGAGGCTCGAAGAGAAGACCTCTTCGAAAGATAATAAAGTAGCAAGTCCTGATCTGTGGTCTTACGAATAGTCATGATCGTCTACATCTGGAAAGGGACTAGGTCCTCAGAGGGACGTAACAAGATACATAGAAGCATGTCATAAATTAAATACTATAAAAACTCGAGGGTGAACTAACCAGCTAAGTGAATACAATTTGAGGACAACCTTGGTACATATGGGTAGGTGTAGGCATAACGTCCACACTCCAAAGAGCATGGCATTTGTACATATAACGTTCATCGTTCCCAAGAACGTAGAATCCGCATAGTATAACGTCTATATCGTTCCGTTGAACGTGAAATCTGAATAGTATAACATCCATATTATTCCGTAGAACGTGGAATCTGAATAGTATAACGTCCATATCGTTCCGTAGAACGTGGAATCTGAATAAAGGAAGTTATTGGATCCGTGGCTCCTCCGGATACTACGAATTCCAATGTATGTATCCCATACGCCTACTAGTTGTCCTTCCCACCCCATGCTCTTTGCATGTTGTATCTACAACACGTCTTAGCTACTACGTCGAGACGGAGTGCAAGTATCGGCGTCGTAACTTTGGTTCATAGCCTATCGTTAGAACAATAGCCCAACCCTACAACCAAACAAGGACAAGGATTGCACCACCGTACTACAATAGTGTATGGACCTGGACTACTAATAACTGATAAGTCTTCTAACATGCATCACTATTAGCAGTTATACCCTATCCGTCGTACGACTTATATGTACAGGTGGTCAACCGAATACACAAGTCTGTGTCCTACATGAGACTCACAACCCGTATAAAAGATGTGTCATGGTCAATGAAATATAAGAATACCTCATGATAATGTGGTGGTCTAATAAAACTAGGTCAACATGCATAATATATAATAAAGATAAAATACGGCGCCACCGTCGTTGCACCCAAGTTATTCTTAGACACGCAGTTTATATAACAGTTAAAATATATAAACTAAAGAACATACATAAAATGCATGCACCAT
The DNA here is from genome assembly GCA_036927795.1 of Iris macrosiphon. Classification (NCBI taxonomy): domain Eukaryota; kingdom Viridiplantae; phylum Streptophyta; class Magnoliopsida; order Asparagales; family Iridaceae; genus Iris; species Iris macrosiphon. The sequence goes on along the minus strand of JAYESA010000015.1, from coordinate 104,534,030 downwards.
ATAGAATGTAAATCACAGTACAATGGCAAGGTATACTTGCCTGGCAAGAAAGCTGCATAGTATAAGCGTCTAGACGTCAAGCACAAATGATCAGAAACTAAGGCCTCCGAATGAACGTCTCCGGATGCTGAAATAAATATCACCAATATTCCCAGAATAAGCGAGATAACTAGAAAACACTATCCTTTCGTCCAATTTGGACACAAGGGCAAAACGATAATTTTAGGTCAAAGCGGGTCCACATGTGGGCCACCTTGCACCGAAAAGTGTGCCAGAGGTAAAGGTCTCTAAATGGGACAAATTATAGACCAAACAAATTCTAAACGTCAATATGAACTCAACGGTATATCCAATTTTGGATTCCGGTGAGCCGGTCACAAATTCGCCCTTCAAGTCAAACCGTGGGGCCCGCGAATAGGCGGCTTGGTCAACTGTCTCAGAATCGTATGAAACTTGGGTCATAGGATCAGCGTGATACCACGAATCCAATGGCATAAGTTTTGTCGCATTCTAACGAGCATACACAAAATATGGTGGTATTTTACAAAAGTCACGATATGGGAATTTTTTACGGATACGGGTTGATTCTGACGCGTACACACGTCCGAATCAACTTTCGCGAAAGTCCACACGTCAGGATATACCATACGCGCCTTTCGGTGCAATTGGTACGCGACGAGGCGGTACCATTTGGCGGGACGCACTCCATATCATAAAATTTCAGTTTTAAATTATCAAATTTTTTGTCATTTTGGAGGCCGAATATTTTAACACATAAAACGAATTAATAAAAATTAAAAGAAAAAAATCTCGATTATATTGAGAAGAAAACCCTTTAATTAGTTTTTGAAAATATTAAACAGGTTGATGGCAAATTGGGTGTGAACATGGGGTTCGGGTTAAAATTCTGGACTATTTATGGTCAGCTTTTTGGCCATTTTTCGATCAAATTTTTGACCAATCTAGGCCACGAAAACATGTCCCGCTTGAATAAAAATCCTAGAGGGTTAGGTTGTGAACGTATACGGACAAACCGCTCGCAAAAAGAATCACAGATGAAGAAGGTATTGTACCTTGAAGATGGGATATTGGAGTGGTGTTGTTGTGCACGCGCGCGGGGCGGACCGCGGCGGCGGCTGCGGTAGCGCAGGGCAGCGGCTGCGGCGGTCGGCCGGCCGGAGGTCGGCGGTCGGTCCCCGGTCGTCGGAGGCGGCGGTCTAGGGTTAGGGTTAGCGTTTGAGTAGTTGTAATACATATATACTTATATATATACATAAGGGATAGGGGGAAGAGAGATGGGTTGCGGGGGTTCTGTGGTTCAGGGGGAGGGATTAGTAGTTAGGAATAGTAGGTTTTGGTTTTAATTAGTTAGGTTTTTATAATAGGAATTAGGGGTAGGTTTAGGTGTTATATGTTATCTTTTTCTTTTCTTTTCTTTTTCTTTTGTTTTTCGTTTTCTTTTCTTTTTCTTTTTCTTTTTCTTTCTATTATTATTATTATTATTATTATTATTATTATTATTATTATTATTATATATTTATTATATATATATATATATATATATATATATATATATATATATATATATATATATATATTCACATATATAAATAAGGTTAAAAAATCCAAAAAAAATATTTGCACACAAAATAAATTCTAGAAAATTTTACTTTGTAAATCTTTAATAAAATACTACACGCAAAATATTTTATAAAATATTTTGTAATTAATAATTAGATATTTATCTACTAATAATAAATCAAATAATTGTATTAACCAATTGACTAAGTAAATAACTAAATGGATATCCTACAAAATAGGATAATAAAAATAATATGCAATCTTCCAAAAAGAGAATTTGCCTAATTTGGCATGGAGAATTATGGGATGTTATTTGTAGAAGAGTTGGAATTAGAAAATAACCACAATTAAATTGTATATATAAATACCTAAATATTTAACAATTGATCTATGGTCGTTACTCTAATGTCATACTAACACCAAGGGATCGAATATTTGTGCCACGAAAAGATCCTACAGGTAGTGTCTCCTGTATAGGCTACTTCCTATAAAGGAAGATACAGATTTTGGGGCCATCCTATATTATTAATTTCCAAACCACGGTGAAGTGTCCTAATATAATCATTGGACTTTAATTGATAAAAAAATAATCTAAAACAAATATAAAAAATATAAAATACACACAAGATACTTTCTTTTTTTGGGCAAGAGGGTTTACAAGAGGGTACTCCTTTGGAGAAGGAGGACCATGTGTCAGATACTGAGGAGGCTTAGACTTATTGTTTAGGCTTGTATTAGACTTTTATTGAGACTTTTGACATGTATATATTATTGTGGACTTGTGATTGTATTGTGATTCTTATTTCATCTTTCTCATTCCACATTGTGCTTTATCTTCCTTAGTTTGATATTGTGATTAAGTATAGATATCATTATCATGTCAATATTTGTTCCTCCGTTTGGTGTGGAGATGACATTGACAGGTACCTTATATATATTGTGTGAGATGTTTAGTTAGTATTGTTGACCTATACATCGTTCTACCGTTGATGCTGCGGCATTGGCTGGACGTTGCTCACTACTCGTGCCCTTATTCCGGATGCTAGTAGTGACACCAACTATATCTCAATCCACATAAATAATAAATAACGAAAATGAACAATATGTGTCATGGTTTGCAATCTACTTTAACCCCTGAATCCTGATAATCCAATTTAAAATCTATTTTTCAAAAACTTTCCAAATGGTTTATATTTTTAAGTTTAAATATTGAGAATAAAAATTATTTTTGATAATATATATAAAGTATGGAATTAAGGTATTTAAAATGGTAAATAATGGATAAGTAAGTTTTGGGGGTCTGCTTCTCGTTATGTTAGGCTTCCTTCTTGGAAATTCAGGTGTGTGCTTTCATTTCTATTTTGGACAATGCTATGCCTACAACCAAATGCTTACAACCTTCTTACAACCGCCACGTGGCGGCTACGTGACGGCCGTCCATTGGAGGAGGGGAGAGAGGTGGGACCCGGTGGCTGCCTAGTTGGCCGCTACGTGGCAGGAATGCCACGTGGCAGTCGTTCGTTGGGGGAGAGGTGGGACCAGGTATGGCCCACATAGCGAGGGAGGGGTGGGGGGAGGGGGGGTAGAGAGGGTTGTAAGTATTTGGTAGTAAACTTAGCATTATTGTTCTATTTTTTTCGAAATAAAGAAGAGGGGGAAGTAGCGAAAGGTTAGCTATAATTATAAGTAGCCCTTGATAAATTAATATTTGTTCTTTAATAAGTTAAAACTGGAATGGGCCAGTTAATTGGTAATAATTATGGGCTTAAAGTCGGTGAAGAGAATAGTAGGAAACGCTTTGGACATGTGTTAGATGATAATGTTAAAAAAATCCAGATTAGTTAAATAAACATATGAATTAGTAGTTAGTTATAACTAATTATTTCTATACAGTTCATAATTAGTTAGAGGAGAATGATCTTAGTTAACTAATTTTTCCAAATTAATTTAATTATACTTTCTTGCACTAAATTTAGGGTCAAGTTTTTTAATCCTATAAATACTTCCAGTTTTCCCAAGTAATTTTTATTTCCACTTCAGTCCAGACCCAAACTTTGCCCAAACCCACTCTCTTATCCAGCCCAAACCCTAACCTAAAATTCGTTAGCAGTGTCTACTCTATGTCGTATCCATTATCACTTTGTGTCCAGATCCAAGAAAGTCGCATCGGCCTCGGGTCCGATCCCGAGTGTCCACATTGTAAGTACTTTTTCGGACACAATTCATTTACAATTTCCGTGTCCGATATGACACGATAAATTCCCCAAATCCCACAAAAAACACAAAACACAGATCTTCGTGTCCCCGGGTCCAACCCCGAGGACATGAATATAGCCAAACCCAGCCTTCCAGATATGCCGTGTCCAACCCGCAGTGCTCCACCATGGTCGAACTCTCCACCTCTGCTTCCGACGAAGTTGTGGACGTCGTTCCGACCATTGTTTGGACCTCGCAGCTGCATCATCCTTCCAATGATCGTCGTCCCGGCGAAGTGTTAGATTTGTTTATCCATGTGATTCAATAAAGGCAACTCTTTTGTTTAGTCCCACATGGGAAAGGAGAAGTCATTCTCCTTTCCATATATTGCTTTACCTCTCTTAGTGGATAAGTGGTCTTTGTAGGGGATGGGCAAGATCTCATCCAACCCGCGAGTGGGTGCACAATTTAATTCGCGGTTTTACGCATTTATTAGTCGCACACTTAGCACTTTGCAAGCTTGCGCGCCACGGAACAGACACGGGTATAAAGGTAATTTTATAACTTATTTTATTTTATTTTATTTTTTTGTTGGTTTGGTCTGGTGGGTTGTTGGTCTTCCGTGGAACCGTTCTCACGTAATCCCTTTACGGAAAGAGTAGAAAAGATTACGTGAGAGATATATCCAGGATACGATCCTGAGATCTAAGAACATAAATCAGTTTTTTCTTCTCTCTCTTGCTCTTTGTTCGGAACGAAAGAAAATTCGTACAGGGATGAAAAAGAAAAATACCAGAACCTAAATTCCTCCAAAAACTCCTTCGTCTAATCTCTCTTCTTCGGGCAAGGTTGTGATCGTTCGTGGGATTCGCCACCGGGTGCACGGTGAAGTGGATCGAAGGATTCGTTGTATCTCAGGGATAGATCGCCAGGAACTCGCTGGGCAAAATTTTATTCCAAGGACAGTGTGTAACGTGCCTCGAATCCTCTACTCTTTCCTGTCTTTAATTTTACATCTTCCAATTTGTATTCTTTAGGAATTTGTCCAACAATCTTAGAATAGAATTTTAGCTTTTGTCTACTTTCTATTTTCTTTTTGTGAAAATTTCTATCTACATGATGAAGACTACCGTAGAAGAACTATCCACCAACATTCGTAACTCCTCCAAACCGGAGAAGTTTGATGGCCTGAACTTTAAGAGATGGCAGCGTAGGATAACCTACTGGCTGACTTGCTTGAAATTGGTTAAGGTTGTCAAAGAACCGGAAATCCAACCTGACTTACACGAACCTGCCAGGACCTATGAATTAGAGTCCTATAATGAGACAGACTTTATTTGTCACGGTAAAATTCTCAGTTGTCTTTCTGATGCGCTCTATGATTAATATTGCACTACCTCTACATTCAGAGAGCTTTGGGAAGCTGTCGATAAAAAATACTCCAATGAAGGAGCGGGTTCTGAGATTTACATTGTTGACAGATTTTTAGAGTTTAAAATGGTAGATGAGAAGTCTGTTGTTGAACAGATTAATACCCTTCAAACTATCATACACGAGATATCTCATAAAGATATGCCATTTGCTGATAAGTTTCTAATTGCTGCCTTCATTAATAAACTTCCCCCATCCTGAAAGGAATTTGGTTTAAAACTAAAACATAATAAGGAACCCATGTCTTTAGACGACCTGTTCGTATCCTTCCGCATTGAGGAAGAAGGTAGAACTAGAGATAAGGAACCTCTAAGTACTGAATTTGAGGCAAAGTTACACATTGTTGAAACCAAGGAAAAGCCTAAGGGCCAACCATATCAACAGAGGAACAACCCCCAGAACAGGAACCCTACAAAGAAACAGTTTTTTAAACCAAGAGTTGTGATTGAGAAAGACAACAGACCTAAGCGGGAATGTTACAACTGTGGTAAGCCTAGTCACTTTGCTAAGCAATATCGTCACAGGAAGAAGGGTCAAGGATTTCAGAATCCTGATCGTCGAACTCCTATAGACGCTGATGTTGTTCCACAGGCTCATGTTATCATAGCCGGGACCGAATCTGTCGGTGTCGATGATCAGAGGTTTGTAACCGTATGTTCTGATTTAGAGTCCTCGAGCCTACTGACTAGTGGGTTGATACAGAGACAAATGTCCATGTATGCCCTAATATTGATTCTTTTTCCTCCTACCGACAGGTTGAGGAAGATGAATCAGTAGCTATGGGAAACTCGAATACTGCCAGAGTGCAAGGAAAGGGAAGAGTGAACCTCAAGTTATCTTCGAGCAAGATTCTCCCTTTGCATAATGTGCAGCACGTACCGGACGTCAACAAGAACTTAATTTCTGGTTATTTGCTAAATAAATATGGTTACAAACTTGTATTTGAGTCTGATCGAGTTGTTATCTTCCTGAACGGTAACTTTATTGGGAAAGGATATGTTTGTGGGGGTATGTTTAAACTTTCTGTGGACATGCCTTGCAGTACTTTAAATTCCTGTTTAAATAATATTGCATCTACTTCTACTTCTGATTCCAATGCTCTCTTTTATAATACTGATAGTTGTGATGTTTGGCATGGTCGTTTGGGACATATTAATTTTAACTCTTTAAAGAGAATGTCTAATTTGCAATTGATTCCTAAGATTGACATGAGCAGAAATAGAAAATATGAGATATGTACATAAGCCAAACAGTCCATTAAATTCTTTCATTCTGTTGAAAGGAGTTCCCAGCTATTGGAGCATATTCACAGCGATATTTGTGAATTAAATGGTGTTCTTACTCGTAGTGGTAAACGGTATTTTATTACTTTTATAGATGATTATTCAAAATACTGCCATGTTTACTTGCTTAGAACTAAAAATAAAGCTTTCGGTAAGTTTGTATCTTTTAAAGCTGAAGTTGAAAACCAGCTTTAAAAGAAAATTAAAATTCTTAGGTCTGATTGTGGGGGTGAATACTCCTCTGCCGAGTTTGACTCCTTTTGTGAATTGCATGGCATTATACATGAGGTAACTGCTCCTTATGCTCCTCAACGGAATGGGGTAGCAAAAAGAAAAAATAGAACATTTCTTGATATGATTAATGCTATGTTAGGGAGCTCTGGTTTATCTGATAATTTGTGGGGGGGAAGCCCTTCTTTCAGCATATCATATTTTAAATAAAGTTCCTTTCAAAAAGACTGATAAGACCCCTTATGAACTTTGGAAAGGTAGAAAGCCATCTTTGAAATATTTTAAAGTGTGGGGGTGCCTTGCTAAAGTTTTTGTCCCTATTACTAAGAAAAGAAAATTGGGACCCAAGACCATAGATTGTGTATTTTTGGGATATGCCCAAAATAGTATTGCTTATATATTTCTTGTAATTAAGAGTGAGGTAAATGGTATTGATGCTAACACAGTCATGCTAGGGATGCTACATTTTTTTTAAATAATTTTCTATTGAAAAATAGAATTCCTAGATCTTCTATTTCTACATAAGTCCCTGATGTAACCTCTAGTTTACAACCAGAGGAGATTACCCCAGTAGAACCCAGGAGAAGTAAAAGAACAAGACGAGAACCAGACCTAGGTAAAGGTTTTTTTACCTACCTTGTTGAAGAGGACCATGTCTCTTATCAAGGGGCTATGACCTTAGTTGATTCCTTGTTTTGGAAAGAGGCCATAAATAATGAAATGGATTCTATTATATCAAATAGAACTTGGGATTTTGTTAACCTTCCAGCAGGTTGTAAACCAATAGGTTGTAAATGGATCTTCAGAAATAAGTTAAGACCTGATGGGTCTATTGATAAATTCAAAGCCAGGTTAGTGCCTAAAGGGTTCAAACAAAGAGTAGGGGTAGAGTTTTTTGACACTTACTCTCATGTTACAAGAATTGCTACTATTAGAATGTTAATGGTCCCAAAATACGTAGAACTAGGAACACGTAAGCATGCCAGCCGTATATATATGGCAACTCCAATATATATATACCATAATACACACGTACGCTGTAATATGAATATAAACTCACATGTGGTATTTATATTTGGTCATAAGTCACAGATATACTAAATCTCATCCACACAACAAGTCACAAAAGGAAATAACTAAACTAGAATAATGAGTCTAAATAATCCAAAACTAATAGTCGGGTGGAGACAAATCCACTACCAATGACTATATCAATACTAAAATGAGGGAGAAGGGTAAATCTCCAATATAAATGAGATGATGATATAAAGGTATCAGCGAAGCGATCCATCGCTAGAGATAAGCACTGATGCTCAGAAGGTAAGATCTCATCGGAAGAGATAAGTAGTAAGACTTGATCCGTGCTCCTGCGAATAGTCATGAATATCTACACCTGGAAAGGGACCAGGTCCTCAGAGGGACCAAGATACATAGAAGCAAGCCAATTTGAATACAGTAAACATGCATTATAGATGGAAAATATATAAGTACGTTGTACAAGAAAATCTATATGAATACAAATGAGGACAACTTTTTGACATATGGGCAAGGGTAGGCTACTCGATCTAAGCCTCACAACTCATACACCCGTCTAGAACATCAGAAATCGATATACCGCGGGGGTAGCGATCAGCGTGTGACTCCAGAAATCGATATACCGTGGGGGTAGCGACCAGCGCGACACACTCCCGTAGTGCGAGCTAGAGGTTTACCAGAGTGGTTAAAGCCCATACGCCTACTGATTGTCCTCTCATGATACTAAGTGTCATGTGTGTGTCAACATATCTAATATATAGTAATGACTGAAAGAAACTACACATGCAATGAATATACAAAAATATAATAAATATATAGAAATATAATAAGCATACAAAGTACTGTAAATAATTTGGCAAGGTATCTTGCCTGATCTAAAAAAGAATGAAGTCCCAACTCAAGGCGTCGTCCGATCTACCCGTCACATAAATTAAACAAGTTAGGTTACAAAAGTGGGTGAATAGGTTCCTCAATTTTAATCTATTTTAATTCTGAATAAAATAACTTAAAATAGTATTTTAATCTTATTATAATCTGATTTTATTGTTAAATCCTAATTTTGGTCCAACGAAAGTCAACTTTACGAATTTGTGATCCATGACACACAAATCGAGGCAATCTATTGACCAAAAAGTCAACAGACTCAAATCCTTGATTTGTGTATAGAATTCTATAGATTTCAGTGCTACATGAACATCGGAATCGACGGTTTTATAAAATCACAAGTCGGTAAAGAGTTATGTCCACAAGGGTGCACAGATGACAATTTTTGGTGGTTTCCTATTTACGTATAATTGCACAAATTTTACAGTAAATTAAACTTACAAGTTAAATTATGAAAATATTATTTTATGTAAGTTCATCATGTCAACTTTCTAAAACTTCAAACGGTTCGTAATTCCGAATTCGGGATCTCCCGAAATCTCGAAAATACGAAAACGCGTCTGATTTCGGACTCTGACACTTTCAGAATATTTTGGAAAAATAGGTTCTAAAATTATTAAAATAATTTATATATTCAGAAAACTAACCTTGATATGGTTCTAACAAAAAAAACTGGAGCACGTTTGGAGTCCGGAGCTAGGAGATATCGTTTATTTAAGTCGTCATAACTACTAGAAAATTAGGCTGAATTTATGACGAATTTTGACTGTTTTTGGACGAAAATGAGGGAAATTTGGGGAAGAAAAATATGAAGGATGAGTTATTTATAATGGTGTACACTACTTAATTGAATACGACTAGGATTGGCTAATTTGGATATGATTAGGATCAGTTTAAATAATGATAGGATATGCATGAAGTTGCTTTCCTAGTAGACTCAGAATTTAAATTAATTTAAAATAGAGTTTGAGTTTATCTCAATAATTTATTATCTTAAATAAAATTAAAGATATTTCAAATAATTTATATATAATCTTATTAATATCTATTAATACTAAATTATCATCTATCTAATATTAAGACTATAATGTATCCAAATAAATCCTAAATAATTTCAAAAATCTAAATAAATTTCTTAAAATTCTAAATAAATTACAAAAAAATATAATTAAATATTTTAACATAAAATAAATATTTGGTAGAAATAATATGCAAGTATGAACTCATAGTAAATCATGGAAGTCCTAGAAATTTAGGTTCCCTATGTTTTAATTACCTAAAAATGCTAGAAAAATCTTCAAAAATCTAAAATAGCCTAAAAATGATTCTAAATAAATATATACATAAGTAAATATACTAAGAATTTTATTTTCTAATTAAATAAGAGAATACTCTAAAGTAATTTAATATTTAAAATAATCTATAATAAATATAATAATATAAACACACAAAATACCTATTTTGGGTGAGGGGGTTTACAATCTACCCAACTTAAAAGAATTTTGTCCTCGAAATTAACACTAACCAATATTCGTAATAAATCACTATAGCTATTACACTACATTGCTATCTAGTAGTGCTTCCTCAAAGTCATGGTCTGTCATTCTAACACTTCTCATTTATTGTCCATACACTATTCCTTTTCTAACTCATATACACTACCCAACTTACAAGAATTCTACTAGTAGTCAAAGTCTCTTGAAGCTATTGTCTAGGTTGTAAGGCAAATTTATTTATTAGGTCGAGTATCTTGGGATACCCATCTGGAATCTCATAAATATGATTTTTTTTCTGTAACCGTCAAGTATCGTAGTCTAATACTGCCATGTCACCTGACCAGTATGTCTGCAAATACTTTGACTACTCTACTATAACGGTCTAGCTGCAGCTGTCGCTACTTCGCCAGCGAATTATCATAGTTGTCAGTTCGCAACAAGTGCCTTCAACTCTTTCCTAAGCTTAGTCTAGGTTTTTAGGGCAACAGTTATGGTCTTGACTAACTTTATAAAACTATTAGAAGTAAGTACTAATTCAACTAATCCAACTTATTCCTATTAGACTAAGGGATGCTATACATGGTTTTTAAAATAATAAAAGGATACAGATATTGCTATAGTGTATATACATAAGGGTATTTATTAAGAACTCATTCTTTTAGTTATTAATTATTTACTAAACCATTTATGTTTTTAACTAACAAAATAAGGGTGGGGTCAAAGTAAACCAACAATTCATAATGGCACGAAAGGATGCGACTATGATAGGAAGAGTTAAGCACGAGATAAGGAATGGATATAGAAGAGAAGATGAGTCACCCAAGGGCGAGAGGGTGATAAGAAGAGAATACCACTACTGCTACGCGTGTCATCCATTAGCTTCGTGGATATGCCATCTAGTTAGGATATTAACATATCCTCATAACTGCTAAACTACCTTATATATAATTCTACGGCTATTATGCACCTAAGATCTCGTGTCACAATGGGGGTCATGAGTATGAACTGACACATATAGCTAAGGTCGTACCTGTATCAACGACTTCCTGTGCCCGCGCTTCTTATTTGTCATTATGAGTGCTTGGCCTATGGGGTATATATGGTACTATCCGTGTATCAACTTATACTAAGCACGAACGTTCGTCTTTTCGAAATAGGGGAAGACGGAAAACAACAATAAAAAATTTCAAGAAGGAGATGATAGAATACAAGTACGGGATTCAAAAGGATTAGAGAATTTTGAAAAGGAGTTGCCAAGGCAGTTGTGGATTGAAATCTTATTTTGGTAAATTTCTATATGCATGTTCATATCAGAACAGTTAGGTACCTGACATGATATGCTCTGACCAGTCTAGAGGGCAAGTATATTTGTCTAACAAGTTGAGTCAACTATATCTCAATCCGCATAGAGTAGTGATACAAAGAGCGAACCAAGTGCACTACGGTTGATCAGACCATAATACACCGATTCTGATTTAGACAATGTATTAGAGTGGGCCCCCAATAATACATATGTCATGAACAAGCTCAATAAAAGAATAAGCTTGTAAAACTAGGCTATAATAGCAGCATAAGTCGAGGTAGTAAAAATATAAGTACGTTTGATTATGATGGAGGAAGGTACAGAATAATCTAAGTTCACCAAGAAGATCGGTGTTGTGCCTCTACAGTTTTCTTAATAACTCCTTGTCAAGGTCTCTAGTCGACCAAATGGGTGTATGGGCCTCTAAGTTCTACAGTCTGGGTAAACACTATCTTTTTATGCAAGTCTATAGTTGGTGTCATTCAATTACACTTTATTAATGGGGCAATAGGTCTATGTGTTACTAGGTTATGAGACATACTACCAAACTTACAAAAATTTAACTAATAGTGTTATTAAATACTATAGTGTATATACCTAGTACAAGGCACCTTCCTAATCCTTATCAAGCATGAGAGAAGATTAACGTTGAGAAGAGATTAAGCAAGATGCAATGCAAGCAATCAAATGAGAATGCAAAATAAAATCAAGGAGGTGATAAATAAGTGGATGAGATCCTCTATTCTAATCCTATGCGCAGGCTTGCTCGGTACAGTGACGTAACCAAGTCAATATGCTCTCGACCTGCATGGGCCACCACAAAAACATGTCACACCCCAGTCCCAAAATATGTAGGACTAGGAACACGTAAGCATGCCAGCCGTATGTATATGGCAACTCCAATATATATATACCATAATACACGTGTACGCTGTAATATGAATATAAACTCACATGTGGTATTTATATATGGTCACAAGTCACAGATATACTAAATCTCATCCACACAACAAGTCACAAAAGAAAATAACTAAACTAGAATAATGAGTCTGAATAATCCAAAACTAATAGTCGGGTGGAGACAAATCCGATACCAATGACTATATCAATACTAAAATGAGGGAGAAGGGTAAATCTCCAATATAAATGAGATGATGATATAAAGGTATCAGCGAAGCGATCCATCGCTAGAGATAATCACTGATGCTCAGAAGGTAAGATCTCATCGGAAGAGATAAGTAGTAAGTCTTGATCCGTGCTCCTGCGAATAGTCATGAACATCTACACCTGGAAAGGGACCAGGTCCTCAGAAGGACGTAACAAGATACATAGAAGCAAGCCCATTTGAATACAGTAAACATGCAATATAGATAGAAAATATATAAGTACGCTGTACAAGATAATCTATATGAATGCAAATGAGGACAAATTTTTGACGTATGGGCAAGGGTAGGCTACTCGATCTAAGCCTCACAACTCACACACCCGTCTAGAATATCAGAAATCGATATACCGCGGGGGTAGCGACCAGCGTGTGACTCCAGAAATCGACATACCGTGGGGGTAGCGACCAGCGCGACACACTCCCGTAGTGCGAGCTAGATACTACGGTTTACCATAGTGGTTAAAGCCCATACGCCTACTGATTGTCCTCTCATGATACTAAGTGTCATGTGTGTGTCAACATATCTAATATATAATAATTACTGAAAGAAATTACACATGCAATGAATATACAAAAATACAATGAATATACAGAAATATAATTAGCATGCAAAGTACTATAAACAATTTAGCAAGGTATCTTGCCTGGTCTGAAAAAGAATGAAGTCCCAACTCAAGGCGTCGTTCGATCTACCCGTCACATAAATTAAACAAGTTAGGTTACAAAAGTGGGTGAATAGATTCCTCAATTTTAATCTATTTTAATTCTAAATAAAATAACTTAAAATAGTATTTTAATCTTATAATAATCTGATTTTATTGTTAAACCCTAATTTTGGTCCAACGAAAGTCAACTTTACGAATTTGTGATCCATGACACAAATCGAGGCAATCCATTGACCAAAAAGTCAACCGACTCAAATCCTTGATTTGTGTGTAGAATTCTATAGATTTCAGTGCTATATAAACACCAAAATCGACAGTTTCATAAAATCACAAGTCGGTAAAGAGTTATGTCCACAAGGGCGCACAGATAACAATTTTTGATGGTTTCCTATTTACGTATACGTTGCACAAATTTTACAGTAAATTAAACTTACATTTTAAATTCTAAAAATATTATTTTATGTAAGTTCATCATGTCAACTTTCTGAAACTTCAAACGGTTCGTAATTCTGAATTCGGGATCTCCCGAAATCTCGAAAATACGTCTGATTTCGGACTCGGGCACTTTCAGAATATTCTGGAAAAATAGGTTATAAAATTATTAAAATAATTTATATATTCAAAAAATTAACCTTGATATGGTTCTAACAAAAAAAACTGGAGCGCGTTTAGAGTCCGGAGCTAGGAGATATCGTCTATTTAAGTCGTCATAACTACTAGAAAATGAGGCTGAATTTATGACGAATTTTGACTATTTTTGGACAAAAATGAGGGGAATTTGGGAAAGAAAAATATGAAGGATGAGGTATTTATAATGGTGTACACTATTTAATTGAATTCGACTAGGATTGGCTAATTTGGATATGATTAGGATCAGTTTAAATAATGATAGGATATGCATGAAGTTGCTTTTCTATTAGGCTCAGGATTTAAATTAATTTAAAATAGAGTTTGAGTTTATCTCAATAATTTATTATCTTAAATAAAATTAAAGATATTTCAAATAATTTATATATAATCTTATTAATATCTATTAACACTAAATTATCATCTATCTAATATTAAGACTATATGTATCCAAATAAATCCTAAATAATTTCAAAAATCTAAATAAATTTCTTAAAATTCTAAATAAATTACAGAAAAATATAATTAAATATTTTAACCTAAAATAAATATTTGGTAAAAATAATATGCAAGTATGGACTCATAGTAAATCATGAAAGTCCTAGAAATTTAGGTTCCCTATGTTTTAATTACCTAAAAATGCTAGAAAAATCTCCAAAAATCTAAAATAGCCTAAAAATGATTCTAAATAAATATTTACATAAGTAAATATACTAAGAAATTTATTTTCTAATTAACTAAGAGAATACTCTAAAGTAATTCAATATTTAAAATAATCTAAAATAAATATAATAATATAAAATACACACAAAATACCTATTTTGGGTGAGGGGGTTTACAGGGTTAAAGCCCGTAGATTGAGTCACCTCAAAGGCAACCCAACCTTTGATTGGAAGCACCAAGAAAAGGTTCAATGGGTAACAACAAAATTGATGTGTGACTGGAAACACTATATGATAGTAATTGTAAAGAACCATTCCTCTACTGTATAGTGTTGATCTGCAATAAATAAAATGGTGATTGTAAAATCTTAATTAATCTGTGGCTTGTAAAACAGGGTATATAAATTGCAGAATACCTAGAAAGATTCACCTATTTAAGAGTGAAAGTGGGGTCAGTTTCTATGGGAACTCGGACTGTTCTCTAGAACTCTTAAGAAATCGAGATAGCACATGGCCGAAAAGTGCACAATTGTTGATATGATCAAATGCCTACAATGTGTTTGTGTGTATGTTGAATCTGTACAAGTAAGATCCTAAGTTCAAGACTTAAGTCACTTTGGGTCTGTATAGATGAGATGTATAACACTAAGGGGAGGTTCAAGTCCGGAAGATTTGTTTATCCATATGATTCAATAAAGGCAACTATTTTGTTTAGTCCCACATGGGAAAGGAGAAGTCATTCTCCTTTCCATATATTGTTTTACCCCTCTTAGTGGGTAAGTGGGCTTTGTAGGGGATGGGCTAGATCTCATCCAACCAGCGAGCGGGTGCGCTATTTAATGCGCAGTTTTACGCATTTATTAGTCGCGCACTTTGCATGCTTGTGCGTCGCAGAACGAACACGGGTACAAAGATAATTTCATAACTTATTTTATTTTATTTTTTATTTTCGTTGGTTTGGTCTGGTAGGTTGTTGGTCTTCCACGGAACCGTTCTCACGTAATCCCGTTACGAAAAGAGTGAGAAAGGTTACGTGAGAGATATATCCAGGATACGATCCTGAGATCTAAGAACAGAAATCAATTTTTTTTTCTCTCTCTCGCTCTCTATTCGGAACGAAAGAAAAATTGTACAGAGACGAAAAAAAAAACACCAGAACCTAAATTCCTCCAAAAACTCCTCCGTCCAATCTCTCTTCTTCGGGTAAGGTTGTGATCGTTCGTGGGATTCACCACCGGGTGCACGGTGAAGTGGATCGAATGATTCGTTGTATCTCGGGGATAGATCGCCAGGAACCTGCTGCACTATTAGTAGGACAAAATTCTATTCTAAGAACAGCGTGTAACGTGCCTCGAATCCTCTACACTTTTCTGTCTTTAATTTTACATCTTCCAATTTGCATTCTTTAGGAATTAGTCCAACACGAAGTTCCTCGCCGTATCCTCATGAACCTGACCTGACCAGACCTGAGCCACGTCTCAGACTTCAGATCCGATCGGCGCCTTTCCCGCGGTCGTTCTTCACGGGACCCAGATCTGAGCTACCAATGTCAAATCTCCGATCCACTGCCTGAACTATCGGAGCCGCCGTGCTTAGCCGTCAAGCGCCTTTCTGCGGTGATCGAGCAGCCATCTCGAGCTCCGACCGCCTCGAGCCATTCCTGGTCGTCGAGCCACCTTAGCTTCTTTCCAGTCGAGCTTCGGCTTTCTAGTGCTCAACGTTGTCGATCGCCTCTTTCTCGGAGTCTCCCGTCGTCGGATGTGCCGATTTCCTCCTCGCGGGTTCTGGCCAGCCTCGAGCCGCCTCTCTCGACCGGAGGCCCCCACATGGAGCCGCACAACCTTGGTAAGCTTCTCCTCTCATTTTCTCTCATCTCTCTGTCATCTTCTTCCTTTCCTTTCTTCAATATGTTTTCTATTTCCTTCTTTAGAGGAAAGTGTATATATATATATATATATTAATTTGGGTTCTTTTGGAATTAAGCTGTGGTAAATAATTGATCAAAAAATTATTATACCTTAATAAAATTGTGTTCAGAGCAATAAGTTTCAAAAATTACGAAAAAAGCAACGAAGGACGTTTTTGAGCAATGGGTCAAATACGCCTTTTTTGGGGCGTTTTAGCGAAGAACCAGTCGCCGACTGGCGCTCCCACGGCTCCGTCCGCGTTTCCCTCCCCGCCGCCTTCGAGGACCTCCGCCTCTCCGCCGAGGGGGCGCTTCGCTTCTTCTCCACCCACCTCCTCCTCCTCTTCCTCCTCCTTGACTCCCGCACTGACATCGTCCCCCGCCCCTTCATCTCCAGTCATGCGCTCCCGCGGCTCCGGCCGCGTCCAGTTCGACTCCCTCCCCGCCGCCTCCAAGGCCCTCCGCCTCTCCGTCTAAGGGGTGCTCCGCTTCCTCTCCACCCACCTCCTCCTCCTCGACTTCCGCAATGACATCGTCCCCCACCCCTTCAGCTCCATGGAACTCCTCGAGCGCGTCGTGGTCCAGCTCGGGGACGTGACGGAGGAGGATGCCATGGAGGTCCTCGGGGAGGGGCGGGGTCAAGGTGGAGATGATGGCGGAGAGGGAGAGGCTCGTGGTCTTCTTGGAGGAAGGAGCGGAGGGCTTCAACGACGGTGACAAGTCGTCATAAGTGAGAAAAGTCTATAAAAAAGGCGTTTGTGTGCAAAACATCCTTAAAAGGGGCTTTTTGGATCCATTGCTCAAAGACGCACTTTTTAAGAACGTTTCGTTGCTTTTCTCGTAATTTTTAAAATTGCATTGCTCTGGACGTAATTCTATCAAAGTTCAATGTTGTATACGCAATTTTCTGATAATTGATTAAGGTTTAAGCATCTAAGGAGGTTCTCTCTTTTTCTGACACTTCCAGAGAGAATGAGTTCGGGGCTGTGCATAGTTGGGGACTGAGCCATGAAATGGGTAGGTGAGATATTTCTGAGTGAAGGAGAAAATTGTGGGTATTGGATTCATTTTTATTAAAAGAATTATTATATTAAATTAATCTAATATTGGTTTGGACTTTCACTAGATGATAGGCTTGTCTTAATATGTTGGAATTAACTGAGGCCATTTTATATAACAGATTTGATAAAAGGGCCCAACCAGTAATACATGGAAATTGGACTTTGGAAGATTATATATAGTGATTATGGACTCTTTCTATAAAGAAGATATGTGTTGGTCCAGACTCTTAAGGATTCTTTTGGGGTTGTAGAAAAACCTATGGAAACATAATTATTAAATCTTGTATTGTTGACTAGGTTGACTAGGAGCAAAGTCAGCAAATTGGACTTAAGGCAAGTACTCCTTACTTATGTTTCTTAATACATTATAAATGTATCCTTTATCTCTTGTCAAATCATGTTTCATATTGTGACACGGTTCTGACACATGATCGTTCGCGTATATTGGTCATGACTCTTGCATTGACCGTATTGTTTCATGTTACAAAGTAGAGGGGTGGCGTAAAGTGACCTCTGAGGCCTAAGTTCCAGCAAACTACCATCAAGAGGTGCAAAGGTCTCCAATTATCCGAGTGGCGGCCTTTATTTTTGCTTTCATCAATATGACAAGCTACAAAAATCACCGAGCGAGCGTTCGATTCTGAAGACGATTCCCTCGTACCTATAGAAGGGATATCTGAGTGTACCTGATCCCATACAATGAGACTACTGAACTTTAATGACAAGATTCTCTCGCCTGTCTACACATCCTCCTCTTCTACATGGACTGCTACAAGAAACCACACACTTCCCTCTCACATGGTCTGAGGATATAATAATAAAGGTACGTAGCACATATCGCTGCATGGAAGCAATAGAGATAGCGACCCACCATATGCGGGAGGCAATAAACTAACTCCTGATCACTAGGACCACCGTAGGATATTGGATGTCCACATCTGGGCGAGTCCATGACAACTTCCAAGCCTCGATGCAGTTGAACTCTTTGGCACAAAACCCAAAGTATGAGGTTTATAGACAATGATGCCCTAATGACAACCATGTTCATTGGACATTGAGGGTGCTGCATTCGACTGGTTTCAAAGTCTTTCAATGGGATCGCTCAGATCTTGGGATGACCTCGAGAATATCTTCCTATACTACTTCTTTCGAGAGAGGAATGTGGGCTGCCATAAGAACGCTAATTTCCACCGTTCAAAGGAAAGGTGAGCTCACGCGAGAGTTCATTGAACATTTCTAAGAACTCTCGCTCAAATGCCCCCCAGGGACCCAGGGAATATGCTAATAGAGACCTATCAAAATAATCTTTTACCCACAATTGGGTAGCAGCTGCAATTGAAACCTTGCCCATGTTGATCGCTCGTGCTGAACGATCAGAGAGGGTCTCAGGAAAGATATATTTTCTCGGGATCAAGAGCCCGATGATGGGATAGCACCAGTAGAAAGCCGCCATATTACGTGAGATCCGAAAGGAACACTACACCAAAACATGTGATTGCCAACGGATTTTATCGTGACAAATTTTTGTTATGGTTATTACCGTGACAAATTGGGCATGGCTAATTTTCAAAATAATTTTCGTAACAGTAATAACTGTGACAAAAATTTATTTTGTCAAGGTAATAATCGTGACAAAATTTGCCTTCGTAACGATAATAACCATAACTAAATTTATGTTCGTAACAGTTATAACCATTACAAAAATATGATCTTACTGTTTTTATAACTTTTGTGTCACGACCCGCACCCGAAAAATCGGGCATGAGTCATGAGTACGTCCAGCCTACGCCGCAGCATCGGCGGTAGAACGCTGTCTAGGTCAACTATCTAGCTAACAATCTCACGCAATCAATATATAAACCTGTCAAGATCTCAACTCTAAACGGAGGAGCAATATCATAATGATAATCAAGTACTCAATCACGAATCTAAGCACGATAAGATAACAAAGAAGACTAACAACTCCAAAGTCTAACCAACTGCAGCTAAAAACCACCACAACATCAATAATAATAATAATAATAATAATAATATAACATCCTGAATAATATACAATACAAGGTCTCAATCCAAAACCGGAGACAAATTCGGTGCTAAAAGCTAATAAACAATAACAAGGTCCTAGTGATCCCGGCTACCAACCCGAAAATTACCCCTAAACTAGAGGGTCCCTGTCTGCACCATCAACAGGCTCAGGTCCATAAAACGTCGGACACCAATCATCCGGATACTCTGGAAAAAATATGTCCAGTCAGGACTGGAGCAAGTACACCTCTAACAGCAGTTCCAGTTAAATGATAAAAACTATAAAACAGTTATAGCAAGTAGCAAGAAGAATAAAATAAAGTATGAACAAGAAAATATGCATGTATCACTAGTGCATAAAGGTAAAGGTGCATGAATATCAGAGCAAGATAGTAATAACTGTAAGGTGCAAGAAATCTAAACTAAGAGTAAGTCCGTGCACATGAACGTGTAGTGAGTCCAGCATGAAATACATGTAATGAGTCAAGTCCAGAAACTATAAGTGAGACCAGCAATAAATGCAAGAGAGTCCAGACTAGAAAGAATGAACTCGGTGTCTTTGAAATACTTGTTTCGACATGTAAACGACTAGGGGTAAGTACGGCTCACCGCCCACTGGGTTCGCGGCTGCTATCATTCCAGATTAGACAAGAGGGGGTGATTCCTGATGATTTTAGATGGGAATGTTTACATGTCTACTCGAGTATTTTCTCGCCCCGACTAGTACAAGTGAATCCAAGACCCGACACGTAAATCAAGTATGAGTCCAGCCTGAAACATGAGTGATGCATGTAGTGATGCTAGTAGGTGATTCCAGAATAGAGGCCAGAAACATGAAAAAATACGTATCGCAAGTAAATGAATCCAGAAATACCAGTCCGTGTCCCGTATTGTGCCAGAAAAATCAGATGATACTATACTAGAAGCTGAATCATAATAATTATCAGATAATGAAAACTATCAGAGAATGTACACGCCTGACGTCCTGAGCAACTGGCGATCTGAACTGGTGTCGCAAGGACCTATTGCGAAAAGCACGATTAAACAGGTTTCTAATGAGTTAAACAGATATAAAATAACTAAAAATATGCTTCTAGGGTCGTTCTAGGTCAAACGGGTCAAACCGGTGAAATCTAAGTCAAAAAGTCAACTCTGGGTTAAAAAGTCAACCCTGGGTCAAATCTAGGTCAAAAGTTGACTTTGGCGGCCAACCGGGTCAACTACGGTCAAGTCTAGGTCAAACTAGGGTGCCCCTGAAATTCTAGGCCAAAACTAGGTCATTAAGCTAATAAACCCTCAAACTCGCCTCCTTGAGATACCAGGATACCCTCGGTATCCGATACCTCACCCTACGCTATACGTCCCGTCTATGCCCTCTAAAACATATGCTAGCACGCGTAAATATATACACATATACATAAAAACCTATCTCTAAACTCAAACATAGGCAATTGCTCAAAAACCCCGCTCGAAACTCAATACCTTGGATATCTCAAGGTATTGAGATACCTTGGTATCTCAAGGTATTAAGATATCGCCCAATACCCCTCTAACTAGCTATCTAGTTAGCTATCTAAGCAAATAGATATATTCCTAGTTATTAATCTAGGCTAGAAAAAAAAAAAAAATATATATATATATATATATATATATATATATATATATATATATATATATATATATATATAGCACATATATAGCACATATATATATATATATATATATATATATATATATATATATATATATATATATATATATATACACCTAGATATCTATATGCATATACGTATATATTCACAACACATACATATATACCCATATCCCTACATATATACATTTAGCTATAACTATGCATCTAACTAGCTAAATGTATATATATCTATACATATATATATATATATATATATATATATATATATATATATATATATATATATCTATTTATCTAGTTAGTATATATCTATGTATCCATCTAACTATCTATTTCTATCTAATAATCTATCTATCTAGTTAACTATTATCTATCTATCAATCTACCTATCTATCTAAGTATTCCTAAACCTCACTCTCACCCCTCGCTACTGCGAAAGCTGCTGCTGCTGCATGCTTGTACTGTTGCTGCTGCTGCATAAAACTGCTGCTGCCTTAAACTGCTGCTATGCTGCTGCTTTTACTGCTGCTGTGCAGCTGCTGCACGCTGCTGTGGGCAGCTGCCCCCCCCCCCCCTCGCTCGCTGCACGCCTCGCACTGCTTGCTGCCCCGCCACACGCACACACACAATCACACACACAAACACAATCACACACACCTATATACATATATATATATATACAACTATCTATATACACACACACTCATATGCACAAACACACACACACTAATACATATATAAACACATACCTATATATATATATATATATATATATATATATATATATATATATATATATATATATATATATATATATACACACACACACACACACTCAAACATATTTATATATATATATATATATATATATATATATATATATATATATATACACTCACTCACGCACACACACTCACACACACTCACTCTCACACACCCTCACACACTCACTCTCACACACACTAACACACACTCTCACAAACACAACCACACACACAAATATACATACATATATATATATATATATATATATATATATATATATATATATATATATATATACACACATACATATATATATATATATACACACATACATATATATATATAGAAGCACACACACAAACACTCATACATATACATATATATATATACACACAAGCACCCACACTAATACACAAACCCCTACACAAATATATGTGCATACACACATATATATATCAACACATATTTACAAATATATATAGAGAGAGAGAGAGACACACATACATATATATATATATAAATATATATAAACACATATACACCTATATACAAAACACAACACAACGCACAACAACGCACACAACGCCCACCAACGCGCGCCCAACGACCCCTACGCACACTAACACCTATATATATATAATATAATCCGAGAATTCTAGCACACACTCTCCGAAGCTAACCCAACGCGCGCACAAGCCCGAAACTAGAAAACCACGCCGAAATGGCCGTTCTGTCATTTCGACGAACACGCGGTGTGCGGTTCGGAAAACCTCCTGAAACGCACACCAAACCAACTCGGAATCGGCCCAAAATTTACCCATGGATTCTAAACGATGTCTAGGTCCTAGAAAAAATGCTACCCCGTCGATTCTAGGCCCGTGGCAAAAATGCGCACTCACTTAGAACCGGCGACGACGAAAATCCCGAAAATGCCCGAAACGCCCGTTTCTCCGCGACACGACTTCACGTGTCCGAACAGAGACACGCACTAACCCTCAAGACACCCGACAACGTCTACCTAGGTCCGTCTAACCTAGGGCATCACCCAAAATTGGGCCAATCTGGGATTTCACCCAAAATTGACACAAAACCTAGTGTCAAAGTCTCCAAACTCAACCAAACTAGTTCCAACTTCCTCCCACGGGTAGCTCTAAGGTCTATGAAGGTTCTAAACCACTAATTACACTATATAAGAGTAATTATAAGGGGAAAAATCAGGGTTTACCTCTTGGGAGTTGGAATCCCAAGCCAAAGTCTCCAAAAAGCTCCAAATCCACCACAACTAGCTTCCAAGCTCCCAATCCAAGCTCCAACACCAAATCTAAGCTCTACCCACCTAGGTTGGGGAAGAATGTAGGATTAGGGTTCACATAAGTAGAAGAAATGGAAGGAGGAAGGAAAGAAAATGGAGAAAACTTACTTGCTTGAGGTTGGAAGAAGGAAATAAGAAGAAAGAAAGAGTGGAGAAGAAGAAGAAGAAGAAGAAGAAGAAGTGAAGAAGAAGAGAATGGGGCTGCTGTGATTTTGGGTAGGGGTCTGGGAATAGGCCGGCCACACCATGATAAAGGGTTTCCAAAGTTCCAAAAGACCAAAATGCCCTCCTCTCACTTGGGTTTGGGTTCGGGGTTCCAAAAGCACTCAAACTAACTCCAAATCTCTCCAACTAACCCACTAAAAATATAATAAATATTCTAAATCCAAAAATAGGTCTCACAAGGGTGTGGGTTGGGTCCACTGGGGTCTGACACGGGTCCAGGCTAGCCAAAACCCTAAAACAATCAATAAAAAAATAATGCAATCACTAATTAAATATAAATACAATTAATTATAAATAATACACAATTAACTAAATTAAAATTAAAAAAATACCCAGCTCTAGAAATGGGGTAGTGACATTTTGTAACTTACAAATAGTCATGTTTTGAACCTTTTTCTTGAATATATTTGCCATGAACCTGTTTTCAACCAGCTTCCCAATAACAAGTAATTAAACCACACTCTAGTTAATATTATAAGTTCAACAAAATATATACAGGCATTAATTTAGACATCTGAGTCATAAGTTGGAATTCTTCTGGTTCAACAAAATTTAAGATTCTTACATAGAAAATGTAATCCTAATATGTAACATTTTGATTATTCAACATGTCTGATATTAATGTAGAACGCGTAGAAAATTCAAACCTAAAAGCCACTCTTAAGCCTAAAAAGTGCCACTCTCAAAGAGTGCAATTTGATTCCCATGACTAATTTACGCGCTACAAAATTTACGCGCGTAAAAATGAGTCTGATGCTCATTGATCAAGTTTTAGGAGAAGAAAGGCTTCACGCCTAAGAGCTATCACACCTAAAAATAAGGATACAATTAGGCTACTTTCTTCACTAAGACATTTTACATGTCAACTGCATATTAGAGCAAATGTCAGCGTGTCAAGACTCAATGAAGACTAATACAATATCTAAGATATTGCATTTTAGGTGTAAAATTTTGGTGAAGTCTATCTACATTTGTATATTCTCATAAACTCGTGTTAATCTGCTACCTGAAGATTGATGCACTGTAGATTGATGTTAACCATTCATGAAGACTAATACAATATCGAATTGAGTTGTGCACACTTAATGAGAAGTATTGTAGTTAGTTTTAACTAACTATTAGATATGATTGTTTCGACTAATGTATATCTCTTAGGCTTCATTTGGTAGGAAGGATAGAGAGAGGCGGGGAGGGGGGGAGGAAAAAGAGTAGAGATATGCTTTTCATTCATATGGAAAAGAAATATAATTTTCTTCCTTTGTGTTTGATATGAGGGATGAAAATGGAAGGGACGTACTTTTCCTTTACCAAAAAGAAAAAATGAAAGAAAGGAAAATAAAATGCATATGTTTTACCAATTATATCCTCAATTAAAAAAAAATACTTATTTAGCATTTGACTTCATTGAACGATTTTTAAATAATATAATTTATATGTGGTATAATTGTAAATTAGGATAAGAATGCACTTCTTCTTCCATTTTTTTCTTCCATTTTTGCAGGGATTGAATTTCTTGGTTACGAAGAAAAAATAATTCCTCCATTTTTCCTTCTTATACCAAACAAAGAAAAATACATCATTATCTTCCTTTTTTTTTTCTTCATTTTTCTTCCTCCCATTTTTTTCTCCTACCAAGCGGACCCTTAGGGATATGGTTGTTATCCCTTGTAACTAACTTAGCTTTGTATATAAACATAGCAGACCATCAATTCTAGAGTTGCTTGCTCTTCGCAATAATAAATACTTTTATCTCTTCTCCATCTCTTTCTTCTTCCATAATTTTCCGAAGAACACCACCGTGTACACTACAACACTTCCTTGTTCTTGTCAATTATATTCCTAGCAAATGTATTATTTTTATATGAAAAAAAAACTAAATCCCTATAACCCGCACATTTTCTCGAAACCCAGACAGACTACTACGAGTCATGTCGGGTCGAACTATATTTTGTTCTTCAATATTTTAGATAGAAATCCCAATCGACAACTCCATTCCCTCGTAAAAAAAAGTAAACAATATAATTATCCGTTAAGATGTAGAGTCTATTTTTGTTCACTACCAAAACTTGGGTGATGCTCATCATTCCAATCAAGAACTGTCACGTGTCAACCTAAAATCACTTATTCCATTATTATGAGACGAGAGCCTTGTTAGCAATTCGACAAACGAAAAAATTTGGGACGACAAACGTACGGGTATAAATCAGCGCAGTGCAAGTAAAATACGTTAAAAAATTCGGTCAAATATTTATCAAACGGAAATATTGAGGTTAGAAACTTCACATACTTAAACAGATTGTCAAATTTAGTTAATTAAATATATTACCACAACGTTTTTTGTGCCAAATTTATCAATAATTTGTACGGAACACGTTTAAAACTCCACATGCTTACGAAAAAAATTTGCGTATAATATGAGTTTTATTCGAATGATTGCTAACAAGGGGCGAGAGAAATTAAATTAAAAATAAAAGTGATTTTAGATTGATATGTGACAACCCTTATGTGGAATTGTAAATATTATCCATGTTTTAGTGGGGGAACAAAAATGGCCTTTGATAAAGGCACTAAAAAAAACTCACGACAGCCCAAATTTTCACCCTTGATAATTACAAGTTTGTCACTCCCAAAAATTACTCACTAGGCTGTCAACTTCCAATTTATTTTTTTTATAATCACAGTCCTACAAATTGGAAGGACTCTCAAAATTTTGACAGTCCTAACAATTAGAAGGATTGCGAAAATTTTGACAGTTCTAAAAAAATATGTTGATTTTTCAGGACTGTCAAAATTTTGACAGTCCGGAGGAAAGGATTATGCGAGGTGACACGAGGGCGGAGGAGCGAGAGGAGGAGGAGGAGGACATAGAGGAGAGGAAGGAGGAGGTCGGAGGGGGGCGGAGGAGCGGGAGGAGGAGGAGGAGGAGGAGGAGAGGATCTAGAGAGGAGGAGGAGGATGCTTGAGGGGGGTGGGGGCGACGGAGCCGATGAGAGCCGACCTCGTATGCCTCCGTCGTTCCTCCGAGGAGGACTCCGACGGTAACGGAGCCGACGAGAAGGTGCTCGAGGTGCGGTTCGACGGCGGAGACAATGTCGATGGTGAGGTCGATGACGCGGAGAGGCGGAGAATCGCGGAAGGAGGGATGAGGAGAGGCCAGAGGGGGTGGGGGTGGGGGAGAACATGAGGAGGGAGGTGAAGAGGGTGGGCAACCCTAGTAAAATTTGGCCTAGCCTGAGTAAAAAAAAAATTTCTAACTAGACTAGCACCAATACTAGACTAGTCCCGAGTCATTTTTGTAGTGCCTTTATACAAAACCTAAATGGAGTCAAAAGATGCAAGCTTTTCTTAGGCAAATTCTAAAGGCACTCCAAAATTTACTTAGGACAACCCAACCCTAATCCCAAATTCACCCACCGGAGGAGGAGGAGTAGTCTGAAGGAGGAGGAGGCGGCGCAAAGTCTCCCGCGCGCGACGGCCCGGCCTCGCTGCCGCCCGCCTGCACACCTCGCATCCGTCGTCCGCCCCCGCACCATTGTCGCTGCTTCTTCTTCTTCTTCTCTGCGCGCATGTGCGCACCTCTGCCGCACGAGGCGGGCGATGGCCCGCCCTCGCTGCGGCCCACCCCCGCACCCCGCCGCCGCTGGCCGCCCCCGCATCACTGCCGCCGTTTGCTGTTGCTTCTTCTTCTTCTTCTTCTTCTTCTTCTTCTTCTTCTTCTTCTTCTGTGTTCCTACTTCAATAGGACTGCCAACATTGTGTTGGAAGGACTGTCACAATGTTGACAGCCAACATAGTGACCGTCTTGGAAAAAAAAAATTTTGACGTATCTATAGCAATTTTTCGATAACAAATTTGTAAAAAAAAAAAAATTCAAAATTTGGACTAGCATAAGAAAAGTTAATTTTTTTAGTGCCGATAGAATTAACCTTTTCTTATTAAAGTCAACACACACACACACACACTACTAAAATAGGGGGAAAAAAAGGGAGGAGTGGGGGAAATCTGTCTGTAGTGTCCAGCGAGCCAGGAATAGGGATTGATGATGAAGAAGAAGAAGGTGTTGGTGACCGGGGCTTCAGGCTACCTCGGAGGAAGCCTTTGCCATGCGCTGCTGGCGGATGGGCAGTCCGTCCGTGCCTTCGTCCGCCGCAGCAGCGACCTCGGCTCCCTTCCCCTCTCCTCCACGTCCTCGTCCTTCGAGCTGGCCTACGGCGACGTCACCGACCTCCCCTCCCTCCTCGACGCCTCCTCCGGCTGCGACGTCGTCTTCCACTCCGCCGCCGTCGTCGAACCCTGGCTCCCTGACCCCTCCCGCTTCATCTCCGTCAGTCCCTCCCTCCCTCCCTCAAATCTATTCTATTCTATTCTATTATATTCTTGTTATTTCCTTACTTGGTGACATCAAACGGAATTATCCAATCCGGACCTGAACTTTTTACTGATTTTGGGATGTTTTTTCAAAAAACCGTTTATGAAAATTCCTTTTTGTTAAATTTTTTTTGAGGCACGCGTGTGTGGTGGGCGGTTTTGGTCGGCTTAAAAATTATCTAAAATATTTTGGGTGGCTTTATAAACACTCCAAAATGATGGGTTTCAAAAAAATTTATTATTTTATTATATTTATATTCTTAAAAAAAATATAATTATTGTTACTTTATTCTATTTTGTGTTTCTTTTCTACTATGGCTACTTTCTCCGGTAAAATTTTAAATTTTTATCTCGTTTCTATTATTTCTGTGTTTCTATTATTTTGATCAAGTATGTACTTCTATCTCTTGACGGAGGCATGAACGAGTGGCATTTTCTGCGCTATGGATCGTTTTGTTTACATATGGTCGTATAGGTAATTTTATTCGTGTAAACAAATTTCAGAACCGTTCGTTAATAAATTACAAAGGCATGAGTTGAATTGGTTTAAAACCACTACTTAAAACCACACAAAACCGGATTCCTCATGACCGCTCATAATCGATACTATAAAAATACTACATAACCGCTACCCCTACAATTACCGAGCAGACCCTAAAGGGTCAAATACCAGTAAGTAAGTAATCGATTGTTTATGCCAAATATTTCAACTGCACTAGTTTTTCGAGCAAAATATGAGAGGATTGATATGTAAATTCCAAATAATGTTCTTAGACTGGATAAAGCATTTTGGCTTTAGCTGAATGAAGAGGGAAAGCTGGTACTACTTAGCAAAGTCTAACTTAGGACTTCCGAGCATTTAGTTATGTTGTATTGTGTGGCAGTAAAGGGAGTCGATAAAGGACTTAGAGGTATCTAAGCGTAGTCAACCTTAGCTCACACTATAAAATTTAAATTTGCATCATGGACTGACAATTTTGTAATCAATAAACATCAGTTTGTTCCTTTCATCAGGTCAATGTCGGAGGCTTGAAAAATGTGTTGGAAGCTTACAAAAAGACCAAGTCAGTGGAGAAGATAATTTATACATCATCCTTTTTTGCCCTCGGACCCACCGACGGATATGTTGCAGATGAAGAGCAGGTAAATTTGATTCGTCAATGGTGTCTTTTCTTTCACATTTGATTAATTTCACAAAAGAAACCTATTGGGGGAAACAATGAAGAAAGATTGAAAGAGGAAAGCCAAGTCGATTATCATGCTTTATTTAGATAGAGGTGGTACTCCTCCATACTGCAAAAGTTACAACATTTATTCTCTACTGAGATAAATCAGGCATTAATGAATTGATTGGCCTATTCGGTTTCGCACTAAAAATAACCCAATATATACCAATATTAGAGAGATTTGACATCCTTCGATGGTTGTATGATGCCTTTTGCCCCAAGATCACATCCCTGCATTTAGTTAAGTAAATTATTTGGAGCTCAACAATTGAATGACCCTGCAAATTGATTGGCCAACTATGTCCTGTCAGCTAGTCACTTTGATTGAAAAACTATGTTGAATGATAAACCCAACTCTGTCAACTTATCTAGGTAAACATACAAGCAAAGCCACGACCATGCTCCTATGCTTCGCTCCTATATCCCACTCATCATACTCATGTATCCTGCTCCCACGAAGAGATCAACGGTAGAAGGGAGGTGATACTTAAATGCTTTCTGTCTAGAGATCTCTCATATGAATGCCTGAAGGGAGGCGATACTTAAAAACCTTACATCAATTCCTCATATATTCCCTGCCATCAGCACGGAGAGATCATCCCTTACCAGTTACCCCTAAACACACAAGTGGGATATAGACTTGTAATCAAACAATGGTATGGGAAACAGCTTACTCTAGATTGGGTGAGACCCAACTATTGCACCCATAAGGGTGCCCATCAGTG
Source organism: Iris macrosiphon (assembly GCA_036927795.1). Classification (NCBI taxonomy): domain Eukaryota; kingdom Viridiplantae; phylum Streptophyta; class Magnoliopsida; order Asparagales; family Iridaceae; genus Iris; species Iris macrosiphon. The sequence continues at coordinate 104,504,203 of JAYESA010000015.1, read as the reverse complement.
GATCCACTTGAATCGGCTCAAGAAATCGATTCCGGCTGGGTCCACTTTCAACATTCTTCCACTTGTCCACTGTTGGAGCCTGTAATGGTCATCTTCTCCAAAATGAGCTCAAAATGTCCATATATGCTTTTGTATCTTTCAATTACTGAGTGCTTACTGAGTACCTTAAAGCAGAGCACCTCCATTGCAAGTTATGGTCACACTTTGTTGCTGCAGAAACACGATCGAAGTTTGGCCGATGACTATGTCATTAGACACTCTTGATGATATGTAGTTATGTTGGGTTCTGATCGCTTCCAATTATGGAACAAATATGGTTTGTTTATCGTACTAGGTTAGGATGTCAGAATAGCAGTCGTCATCTACAAGCTTCAGTATACAATCAGGTGTTTCAAAGAGCACATGCTACCAACTATAGTGGTGACTATCTAACAATAGATTTAAGAGCTCACACGGAGAGGAATCCTAGATCCAATCTTCAGTCTCCTATATTGATCACTCAACAGACGCCATATGAAGATGTTCCATGGCAAGATTGGGAGGGGGGAAGAAAAACTAAAAAATAATGTCTCTTCTAATTGCAGAACCTAAAGCTTTGTAGTTTGTACTTTGTAGGCGCTAGAGAGAATCTTCTAGTTCCTGGAGGCGTAACTTATTATTTGCAAGCGGTAAGAATATTGGCGTGTTGTCATTAAAATGAACTCTCTGAACTTTTTTAATGTGGACGACGTTCAAAGGATACATAAATGATTTATGTACTCCCAAGTGAACCATACAGCTTCACAAGTTTGGAGAACAATGTGAATGCTACTAATAACATTTATTGGATTATGGCATACCTTTATTGGATTGTGGCATATGTGCCAGAAACAACAATTATGAACCATACCAGACGACTAAGCTTGAGAAATGGAGTTAATAATGGCAGATTCCTCTGAAAATGTTGCTATTTATCTGGATATTGGTGATGATGGTGATAATAAAAGGGAGGATGACAATGCTTTATTCGTTTATAAACATGTGTCAAGATGATGTATCTTGTCCATTGATGATCTATGACCATTTTTGAAAACATTAACAATTTAATAATATAATACGATCAGATCAATAACTTGCATGTTACAAAGAGATAATGTGGCAGAGGAAATCAGATTGTATCACAAGCTTGAAGAGATGTGGCACAAGATATAAGCATCTCATACAATCAGTATAAATTTCATAATGAAGATCGAGGGGGAAACAAGAAAGTTTCGACCGCTTGAGGCGCTCAATCTACTAAAATCTGGAGGTCTGCAAGTACTAAGGAGAAAAAACCAAATTTCTGAAGATGTAACTGATTGTGTTGCTATGCGTGATATTAGTTGCAATGTTCTGGAAAAAAAAACGAAGGTGGTCATATTTGTATGCAAGTGGACAGATGTAACAAGCCAAGTTAGAGGAGTTAAGATGGACGAGTCACGAGCTTGTTTTGATTCTCGTGAACTTCAAATGATTATCAATCAGTAAGCCCATATCAATTGGATGGACCTTTCTTCTTAGGAGACCGGCAAGTACAATATCTATAATGCTAATGTTGTGTAGCATCGAATAGTAAGCCACAAAACTTCAGTATTGTTTCTACAAGAGTCAAGACCTAAGGTTGGACAACTCAGTGGTTGAGATGTTTGGTACGGAAAAGGAATTCAAAATCCAAAGGACATTCTAAAGTAACTACCCTTTATTCTCAATAAGAAAATTTTGTTAAAAGTGGATATGTAGATGATATTGTTGGCTGATCATGACTCCTTAAAGACTCTTCATATACTAATGTACATATGGAGGTAATTTTGGCATCAATCCAACTGCAAAATTTAAGGCATATATGTTCAAATTGCAGATGGAAAACTTCAAACTCATTCCCCAGTTTTGCATATGCTAGAATAAGTGTAGGTGTGCAGCTACTTCCTAAGTCCTTTTAGCGCACTTGATCCTAGGTGGTGTGTGAGAGAAATTAAAGCCTTTAGGGAGATATGGGATCTGAGCCAAAATGACATCCACATGTACGTTAGTAAATTTGTACGAAATACGAGCACAAATATGGATAAGGATACAATACGGGTACGGAATATCGACATTTTTCAACTTTGTATAATATAGTCACATTATACAAATACAAACACCGGTCTTTCATACCTGTGCAATATAATACAATAGCATGTAAAGAGTCTTTAGGGATTCATGATCAGCCAACAATGTCAGCAAGATAACCACTTGTAGCAACATTTTCTTAGTGAGAATAAGAGAATTACTTTATTATTCCCCCCGGGTTTCAAAGTCCAATTTTCTACCAAAGGTCTCAACCATTGGGTTGTCCAACCTTTGATCTTGACTCTTGTAGCAATAATATCTATACTTCTAGTGCTTAGTACTCACTTCTAACAGAAACACTGACATTGTAGATAGTGAAGCTTGGAGATGGAGAGGAGAGAAGGAGAAAAGTAGGACAATAGAGAATATGAGAAAGGAGATTGCAAGGACATAAAATTCTAGGTTGCATCTCATGTCTATTTATATTGATATGCAATACACCCATAATTACTATTATATCCTTATAAGATAAATAACAAAATAAAATAACACTAATACCCTCCCTCAAGCTGGAGCATATAGATCAGACATGCCTAGCTTGCTACATAAATCAGAAAATGGACCACGAGCAAGTGGTTTTGGTGAGGATATCACCTAATTGGTCCTCCGACCGAACATAAGGAGTGACAATCTGTTTCTTCAGCAACAAATCACGAACAAAATGACAATCCATCTCGATATGCTTCGCGCGCTCATGAAACACTGGATTACTTGCGATAAACATTGCCGACTGATTATCACAATACATCTCCATCGAAATAGGAATCATAATCCTCATTTCATGAAGAAGTGACTGCACCAACATCATCTCATAAGCTGTATGAGCCATCGCACGGTACTCGACCTCAACACTAGACGGTACTCGACCTCAACACTAGAACAAGCCACAATATTTTGTTTCTTACTATGCCACGTGACAAGATTGCCACCCACAAACGTACAATAGCCAGAAATAGACCTCTTATCACTGCGATTGCCTGCCCAATCAGCATCACTGAACCCTGTCACCATAAGCAACTGGGAAGGTTTGTACAACAAATCATTTCCAGGTGCACCCTTCAAGTATCGAAGAATGTGAGAGATAGCCTCCCAATGTGGTTGTCGAGGGGCATGCATAAACTGACTAACTACTCCAACTGCATATGTGATGTCTGGTCGTGTGATAGTAAGATATATAAGTTTGCCAACCAAACGTTTATAATATCCAACATCCTTAAATAACTCTCTCCTGTCAGCATCAAGCTTGTCATGATAATCCATATATGTCTCAACTGGCCGACACTCCAACATCCCAGTCTCGAAGAGCAAGTCTAGAACGTACTTGTTTTGTGACAAATACACACCATTCTTAGATCGAGCAATCTCAATTCCAAAAAAATATCGAAGAAGACCCAAATCCTTAGTATGAAACTGACGACTAAGGTAGACATTTAAGTCCACAATTCCATCATGGTCACTCCCAGATATAATGATATCATCAATATAAACAATCAACACGATAATACCTGTCGAGAAAGAATGGCAAAATACTGAATGATCTGATGTGGTGCGTCGAAAGCCATACTGAATGAGAACTGAACTGAACTTGTCAAACCAAGCACGAGGTGACTATTTCAATCCATATAATGCTTTCTTTCAATCGACATACAAGTTTTTCATTTCCTGCTGCAATATATCCCGATGGTTGATCCATATAAACCTTCTCCTGTAAGTCACCATGCAAAAAAAGCATTCTTTATATCCAGCTGATATATAGGCCATTGACGATTAACCGCCACAGAAATAAAATTCGAACTGAATTCAGCTGAGCCACTGGAGATAAAGTCTTCATATTATTCACACCATATGTCTGAGTATACTCTTTGGCAACAAACCGCGCCTTGAGGCGCTCAACTGAACCATCAGGATAATACTTAACAGTGTACACCCATCTACAATCCACTGTTTGCTTCCCAACATGAAGTGATGTCAGCTCCCAAGTCTGATTTTGATATAAAGCACATATCTCCTCATCTATTGCACTTTTTCAACCAAAAGATGACCTAGCCCGCTTGTAGGTTTTGGGAATATAAATAGTAAGACAATGAAACATCAAATGCATGAAAAGATGATGAAGCACGGTGTAATAAAACCTAATTAGAAATGCTATGCTTATTCTTTGTGGTACAAAGACGTTTTCTTTTTCTGAGAGCAATGGGAATATTATCTAGATCTGTGGTGATGGGAGCAGAAACCTCAGGCACGGAAGCTGATTAGTTGAGGGCTAAATTCTGCTGAACCACTGGCCTGTCCTTGGATCTCTGATAAACCTGTAAAGGAGGAATGGAGATAGAAACTGATTCAGGAATGACCGGAAGTGGTATAGAAGATATCAAATTTGATGTAAAAGGAATACAACGATCTCCTGAAGGAAAGAAAGGGGTAGACTCAAAGAATATAACATCTGCACTGACATAATACTTGCATGGCTATGGACCGTAACAATGATAATCTTTTTGAATACGAGGATAATCAAGAAAGACACACTTTAGAGATCTAGGAGCCAACTTATCTCGATTAGGTTCCAAGTTATGAACAAAAGTGACACACTCAATCACTCGAGAAGGTAAGAAAAAAGTAGTGACATCTGGATGTAACATGGAAAATGGAACTTTATTATTTAATACAGATGATGGCATACGATTAATTAGATAACATGCAGTAAGAACGACATCTGTCCAATATTGTTTAGGGACATGCATATTGAACATGAGAGTTCGAGCCACATCTAAAATGTGTCGATGTTTGTGTTCGACTATACAATTTTGTTGAGAGGTGTAGACACAACTTGTTTGATAAATAATACCACGATCAACACAGAAACTGTTCACAGAAGATTGAATATACTCCAAAGTATTATCAGAACGCATAATTTTGATGCTTTTATCAAACTGAACATAGACTTCATTATAAAAGGCAGATAACATATTTGGAAACTCAGATCTTTCTTTCATTAAATAATACCAAGTCATTCTGGAATAATCATAAGTAAAAATAACAAAATATTGAAATCATTTCATACTTTTGACTCTAGACGGGCCCCAAATATCATAATGAACAAGATCAAAAGACTCTAACTGACGACTCTCACTACGACGAGGAAAGGAACTACAGTGATGCTTGCCTAACTGACAAGCCTCACATTCAAGACTAGAAACATGACTCAAACTAGGAACAATTTGACGCAACTTAGCCAAAGACGGATGTCCCAAACGATAATGTCACTACAACGGAGAAGTAGAAACAAAAGTGAAAGCCTTTTCAGGTAGATCCAAGTAATACAAACCATCTTTTTATGCTCTGAATTAATCTTCTTTGTTCTGAGGTCCTGGAAAACACACGAATTGGAAAAAAATGTCACAGAATATTGAAGAGATTTGGTTAACTGGCTTACAGATAACAAATTAAATGAAAAATTATGCACATTTAATGAATCAAATAATGACACTGATTGAGTAGGGTGAATGGCACATTTTTCAAGCACATGACGAGTAGACCCATCAGCCAAGATAATATTATGTTTCATGGGACTACGATTATGAAAAAGAGATTATACCAGACGTGAGAACTTGCTCCTGAGTCGATGACCCAAGAGGTGGATGGTGACTGGGTTGCCAGAAAAGCATGATTACCTATATGTGTCATGGTTGCAGTAGGTTGAGAGGTGGTACTAGCAAGTGCGTTTAACTTCTGGAGGATCTGTTCAAATGGAGATGATGTATCGGGCGTTGAAGTCTGACTGAAACCAGAAGTATCATCTTTGGGAGCAGAAGTGGTGACCTGGGACTGCATATTTTCATCATGCACTTGATGTGCATATTCTGGTTTGCTCCACTTGTCCCAACAATAGTCTTCGATATGACCGAGCATTCCACAATAGTTACACTTCCGTAGTTGACCACCACAACTACCACCACTACGACCACCACCACGACCATTGTCTCTACCACCATGGCCTTCTCCTCGACCAAAACTACGACTATCATCTCTACCGCCACGTTCACCACCACGTTCACCACCACGACTAGCAGCACTAGAAACTAGGGCAGAAGAGTCAGTACTCGACACCACAGAACTCTGTCCTAGAAAGGAACGATTGAGACAGAAGAAAGTATCTGCCACCGTAGGTAACTGCTCTCCAGCAAGGATCTAAGCTTCATAAGGTTCAAGCATAGGATCCAAGCCGGCTAGGATAAGTGAAACATGAAACTCTTTCTTCTGTCGTTGAGCTTCCTTCAAATCAGTAGTAACATGATGATATTGTAGCAGTTCCTCCTACAAAGCCTTCTTTGAAGCCATATATTCATTCACATACCTCCCATTTTGCTTTGTATTAAACAATAACTCGTACAACTCATAGATACGGGCAACGTTCTGCTTCTGCGAATATGATTCTTCCAGAGATGCCCAAATCTGTTTGGTTGATTTACACCACTGAACATTAGCAGCGATGTGTGGCTCCATACTATGCCACAACCACGACATAACGTATGCATCTGCACTCATCCAATTTTCATACTCAGCGGACGTTTCAGACGGAGTTCTTCCGTCAAAAACTTCAACTTCTTCGTCCTCAACACTACCTTGATAGACTTGGACCAGACAAGGTAGTTCGCACCATTGAGTTTCATCGCTGTAATTGATTTTTTCAACTCATTATTATGAATAACAGTAAAAAGAGAACCACCTCCGCTACCACCACCACTATTAACCTCGCCAGAAGATTCGGTCTCCACCATACTTTCAGATGCAACAAAAAGACGAGATCTTTGAAACCCTATATCTCACAACGAACCACAACCGATGATGAACAACCAATGGAGATCTGTAAAATTCCTAGATCTCATAAACGAACCATGAACGACCACGAACAACGAACGACGAACGACGAACGGCGAATCATGAAAAGTAGACGAAAAACAGCCGAAAATTGGGATTTTCAGTACTTTCAAAATATGTTCTGATACCAAGTGAAGTTTGGAGATGGAGAGATGAGAGAAGGAGAAAAGTAGCAGAAGAGATAATATGAAAAATGAGATTGCAAGGACATAAAATCCTATGTTGCATCTCATGTCTATTTATATTGATATGCAATACATGAACAATTACTATTATACCCTCATAAGATAAATAACAAAATAAAATAACTCTAACATAGATATTATAGTTGTGACTTGTCCTTCAACAAACTAGAGGAAATGCAACTACTCTTTGTATGGGTTGTACAAACATGGACGCCAGTAAAAAAAAAAACCTTTTATGTGGATTTGTGATATAACAATTTAAATAAACTACTACTATATGTATTCCTCGTGGTTCCCATTATGCAAGAGAAACCCATGTATTGATGAAGAGAAGAACCAAGGCAAATTAGCGCATATAGTCCTAATATTCTCTTATCTAGGTTGTCACATGCTTCCCTTTTTGTTCCTCTTTCAGTTCTGAAAAAAAAAAAATCCTCTGGCTAAGAAATCAAATGGTATACTCCTTGACTACTTAGAACCTGCATCATCTCAACTCAAACCTTCAACATCTTTAATGTATATGCCAATCAACAAAACTTTAGCTCACTGAATATTGAAGAGGAACTTGGGAGAGTAACTGGCTGTTTGCTACATGATCATAACTCCCTCAGGTAATGCTTTGTTGATACTATTGAGATCATTTATCGTTTCTACTTCTTTTTACTTCTCATTTTTTATAGTACTCAAAATTTACATTTATATTCATCAGTTCAACCAATAACATGCACTTTTGAATCAAATGATATTGAGACTTATTGAGCTGTGTATTGTGCAAGGTTAAATATCTCTGTTTCGAACCCTTACTAGTGATTATCTGTTCTGTCAGTTTCAAGGGGTTTTGTTGGTTCTGACTTGGTTGTTTCAGTAGTTTCGGACACTCCAATTCTGATCCTAAATGGCTGATACTTATAGGTTTTGTCGAATACCTAAAACCTTGGTATTATGTCTAATTAATACACTGTCCAATTTGAATGTTATCCACTTGCATAGCAAAAGGATGAAACCACTTTAACTGATTAAGTTCAACTATTCCCTAGCACCTTTTTGAAGTACTAATTGCTCATCGATTTTAACATCTAAAATTCTAGTCGAATAATTTGTTGTTATTGTGAAACTATTTGGTAACTAATCTTTATGGGTTTTCTTTAGAAAGTTATATTGCCTAAAGCTCTGCTATGTCTTTGCTCTTCTGTTAGTTTATTTTGTATCTTGTCCGGTCTGTGTCTAATTTTATTTACCAGCTTTGCTAAAGAAATTTGTCTCCATGCAACTACTCTCCTGTTGCCAGCTCTCTGTCAGCTTTTAGGTACTAATTATGTTTTGTAGGGAATATATTCAGCGATTAACCACTTCCAAGCTAAGATCTTGTTTTGCAATCCTTTTTGGAATAAATTGGGGCATTCCTGTTGTTACTTCAACTTTTTACTCACCTTGGGAATAATAAGTGATATAATCTCTGTTTTCAGTTGCTAACAAGTAAATCTTAACATTGTTAAATGAGACCTGTAAGTTCTTGGCAGCTGCCTTCATCTCCGCCCGTGCTTCCATTGTTTATAGTTCACTATTGCAGGTTCATCAGGGGAAATTCTTTTGCACAGAATATGAGAAGTCAAAAGCTATTGCTGATGCAGTTGCTCTACAGGCTGCAAGTGAAGGAATACCGATCATCCTTCTCTACCCTGGAGTCATTTATGGCCCTGGAAAAATGACAGCTGGAAATGCTGTTGCACGCATAGTAAGTACTATTTAAATTTGAACTTTACCTCCTGGCTCTGAGAAAATATAGTCGCTGTTCAAAACATGAAATATGACTCTTGTTGTTAATCTGCTTAGTACCTTTTTTTGTAGGTCTCCTTACTCTCCATCATCCATGTAATTCTAGAATCTATACCTGTAACTCATTGCTAATTTTTTCCCCCTGTTTTAACCCTCAGGTTTTTGTAACGAGCTTTACTTTTCTTGGAACACCACATAGCATAGTACCATAACTTTGGCAAATGCCTAGTTAAGCAATGTCAAGAAGTGAAAGTTATATTTTATTTATTTGTTGAATCCGGTAATTCAGTTATTTAGTTCCCCACAGAAATCCACGCGGGCCTGTCTTGAGATAAATCAACAGTTAGCTCCCCCCGGGATCGAACCACCCGGCTTGGGATGGATGTTAGTATCTCCAGAGGCTTTGATATATATATATATATATATATATATATATATATATATATATATAGGAGAGGATATTGCACCAATGATTATTGCAACAATTATTGCACTATTCATTCTCAACCACACATTTTTTTTAAATGTGTGGTTGAGAATGATGCTGACGTGGCACTACTTTATGGGATAATTTTTAACCACATGATTGAAATGAATGTGTGGTTGAGATTGTTTTGTATAATAATTGTTGTAATAATTTGATGCAATATCCCGCCCCTATATATATATATATATATATATATATATATATATATATATATATATATGAAAAAAAAGATACGAGTCATAAGCTCATATTCCTACATGAGCCAATGCACATATGGACCAATAGGAATAGAGTGTACTAGTGCACATGGGATGTAGGAATTCATTTCTATTGGTCTATATGTGCATGGCTCATATAAGAATATGAGCCTATGGCTCATATCCCGTATATATATATATATATATATATATATATATATATATATATATATATATATAAACAACATTGTCATTAATATTATTAGCATGTAAAGCTTAAATTCATTGAGTCAATTCTAGGATCCACTTGATAGTTTGAAACATGCATCTCATGTAATATTTGCCATACTAATTTATTTCCTTGTGGCCTCAAAATATTTGTTTCTTTCAAACTATGCTATCTAAATAAAAATGGTTGCTTCCAGTTGATTGAACGTTTCAACGGGCGATTACCAGGGTATATCGGCGATGGTAAGGATAAGGTGTCACTTTGCCATGTTGAAGATGTAGTGAAGGGACATGTAGCAGCACTGCACAAAGGACGTATGGGTGAAAGATACTTGCTCACAGGAGACAATGTATCTTTTGTGGATGTTTTCAATAATGCAGCCTTGATAACAAAAACAAGGAGACCTTGGTTCCATATTCCCATGTGGTTGATAGAAATTTATGGTTGGATATCTGTCTTCTTTGCTCGAATCACCGGAACGCTTCCGACTATCAGTTATCCGGTGCACGACTCTTTTTCTATTCTGCACTTCCTTCTGGTTTCATGTTTATGGATTTAGTTGAATGTCACTGAAACCTTAATAATTTGATTGTGTTATTGTCTGCTGCAGGCTGTTTGGGTCCTGAAGCACCAGTGGGCATATTCCTGCCAGAAGGCCAGAGAAGAGCTAGGATACAGTCCTAGAAGCATGAATGAAGGGCTGGAAGAGATTCTTCCCTGGCTCAAGAGCTTGGGCTTGATAAAATATTGAATATTATTTGTTTCATGGTATTTACCCTTTCCTTTTCAAAGTTTATACTAAACCTTTATCTAGTCTTTTGTGCATTTTACTTAATACAGTTCTGCGGGAGCAAGGAGATTATTTCTAGTTGAACTTGATTTTCTTATCATATCAGTGGAGGCAAGCATTGCTCTTATGTTCCTCTGGAGATTTGGCTACTATAAAGTGATGAAGGCATTGAAGTATATGGGAAGTTATCGAAAGTATATGGACAGTTCTTGGAAGTAGTAGGAGACGTGGAGTTCCTAATTATGGAATGCCTGGGCTTGCTGTTCCTGTTCTTTTGTCATAATAATGTTCTAGTGGAATAATTTACATAAAACAGTATTTTCTGGTTCTATTTTGTGCTTAGTTGGGTGGTATGTGTATGTTCATGTGGATGGGTAAAGTGAAGTAATCAAAATACTGTGGCCCAAACATTATAAAAACCTGGCTTAAGAGGTTGGAAGACTGAATGAACATATCTAGAGTTGAATTACAAAGATAGTAAAGTATAAATAACAGAGTGAGTTTTCTAATTTGAGCAAGCCGGTAATGTTCTCAATTGAATCTGTAATTTTAGGAAGGCCGTGAGACAATGTTACACAAGGAATTGCATGCTAGATAAAATTTCATACTTTCAATTTCTCCTTTTGACACATCAGCGATCAAGAACAACGTAGGTATGGATTTTGACCAAGTTTTTGGTTCCACTTTCAGCCAAAGAAACATCGAAATCAGATGACGAAACGAAGATCTAGAAGTCTAGTTTGTAGATAATTCAGGTTCATCTCGGAGGCCCCCTATAATGAAAAGTATGTTTGTTTGAATGAAGGTGTCGTGTTCTTCTTCTTCTTCTTCTTCTTGGGTAATCGACTACCTCTACGTTTGGTGTTGGTCATTTAGGTCCACCCGGACCATGGAAGGTCCAGCCACTGGCTTGGCCCCCATATCATTCCGAACGATTCACATCTTTTTATTATAATTTTATTTTGACAACTAATATTTTTGTGAAAGTTATGCCCATTCAGCTAAAATTATGCCGGTGCTACTAATCAAAGTGAGACATCAATAATATTCAGAGTACATGAATCTATAGGCCCAAATGGATGTCCATATTCCGTTTCACAAGCTAGCTCAAGTACAATTTTGTGCAATCCTTTCACAGCTATAAATATGAAAACTTTAATTGAAGATAAAGTGGCTACTGCCGAGCAAAAGAAAGAAAAATATTCGAGTGTATCAATTACATCTGGAGAAAGGAGTATGACAGATGAAAAACAAGGTTACTGCTGAATAAGAAACCAAGTAAAACAATAAAACTATTTGAGAAAAGATCTTGCAAAGTGCTCTCTAGCTGTAGCCAACGCTTGAGAAATGTTCTGAAATGAGGCAAGGAGAAACAAAACCAAGAGATTTTTAGGAGTTCAGAAACTGTGATTAGCAAACATAGGGTGAGCAAAACCAGTACTTTAATAAACACACCTGGTCAGACATCAACAGAGAACCATTGTCGGAATTAGTAGCAACCTTTCCAGCAATGATGCTAGCATCTGTTTCCAAGATGATCCTACATTGAGGGAGAAACAAGAACATGAAGAATTCGTGATCCTAAATCATTGGAGATAACATAATGAAGCTATATTGTCCCTACGACAAAACCATAAGAAAAGACTAATCGAACATCAAGCCATAGTTCTGACAATCTGGTTGTCACACGTTCACGTAAGTTTTAATTGAAGGGAGAAACTACAATGGCAAGTATATCACCCAACCAGAAAGTTGATTCAAGTCACACAAAAATTACCCACTATTCATACCATTTGTTCCTCCGATATCACAATTTCAGAAAAGAGTAAACTAGAATTTCAGAAAAGAGGGTTTTAGATGTTGAAATGAAAAGCTGGCTGATGCGGCAACATGAGTGCTTGTCTGTGCAGTGTAGGGACTCCCAGCAGTCAGTTTTCTGGCTGCTTAAGGTCTCAAGGTCTCGAAGTGGACATTGTACAGTAACAACAAATAGGGGAGCCAACAATGGTAGGCTAAGTTTTGGTGGAGGGAAGAAGTAAAGGGGTAAAAAACTTCGACCAAGATTAGAGTTCAACACACAACTTGCATCACACAAGATCTATGGAGAAGACAACAACAACAACAACAACAAAACCTATATTCCAAAAAATTTGGGGTTGGTTATTTTAATCATTTTTTTCCAGGCAATTATATTAAAGGTCATGTCTTCTGTAACATTAACAAACACCGTATCCTTTGTTACATACTCAATCCAAATTCGTTTAGGCCTTACTAGTTCTAGCACCTCTTTTGACTAGTATTTTACCATTCCCTAATCAGTACATCTATTGATCTAGCGTTGCACATGTCCAAGCCACCTGAGGCTTTTTTCTCCATCTTATCCTCAATTGGGGTCACCCTCAAACTTCCAATGGATTCAATCATTCTTATCATATCTTCGAGCGTATTGCCACTTGTAGCATTCTCATTTTAGTTACACTCATTATTTGGACGTGTTTTAAAAAAAAAATCCAACAACACTCCAATTAGTAAAGCATGTCCGATCTTATAGTTGTGTCATAGAACTTTCCTTTGAACTTAAATTTTATCTTATGACTAGAAAGCACTCAAAAAGTTCTCTACCATTTCAACCTTCATGTTTTAGTTCTATACACAATATCCTTATCACTCTCTGTAGTGATGAGTGATCAATCCTAAATGTCGTCAGCACTCCATGTTATCTCTTGTCCGTTCTCTTGTCCATCAATGTGTATCCTTCCTCATTTCTTTTCGTCCTTTGGTTGAAGTCAAATTTGGTATACTTTATTGTCGTCCTAATTGTAGAAGCCTTAAATTCCAAAGATTATCTCCATAATTCTATACAAACTAACCCTTTTCTAGTCTCATCAAGGAGTAAAATAAAATATCATGAACAAACATACAAAATGGAACTCCATTAAAAACACGCCCAATAATTTCATTCACAATTAGCACAAATAGGTAAGGACTAAGGTCACTCATTGATGTAAGGCAACGGTGATGGAAAATATGGTATCTCCTTCAATGGTCATGGTAGTTCTAACTCCATCACAAATATTCTTTATAATCTCAATATAACTAGTATCTCCTTAAATGGTCATGGTAGTTCTAACTCCATCATAAATATTTTTTATAATCTCAATATACCTACTACAATTTTTCTTCTCAAAAGCCAACCACATTATCTGCTCAAGTACTTTATCATAAGCGGTTTCTAAGTCAATAAAGATCATATGTAGAGACCCTCTACGTCTCTCTAAATTTTTCCATTAATCTTCTTAATAAGTAAAAGGCTTCCATGATAAATCTCCTCGACACAAGCAAATTGATTTTTCTGATATTCTTGTGTTGTTTCTTAGTCTTTAATCAATTACTTTCTTGTAGTGTTTTATGGTATGGCACAAAAGCTTGATTCTTGATAGCCAGTACAACTATGTATATTTTTCACATTTTTTCATATAGTAACATAATACTACTATACATATTGGGCATTTTCTTAGCCCTTAGGGTTTGGTTGAATAAATTACTATTGCTATGTAAGGATTCATTATTTCATAGAAAAACTTTATTTGGAAGGGATTTCTAAACTTTTACTTAATCACTACACTTTCAGTTGGTTGTGTACCCCATATATCTATAGATTAGGGTACTTAAGTATACTAAAAGAATAAAACCACTACATAGGTGTTTTGTTTGTTCTAAATGCATATCCATGAAACATCTTTTGCACCGTTTACATCATTTCCGATGCTTGGTTTGATATAAATGAAGAAAATGGTGGAAAAAATGTTACATCAATTCTCCCAACTATCACAACATGTGTTATGATCAAAATGGTCGTAACACCACTTAGGACGACATTTATCACACAACTTGAATCGTTTCCTATCATTCTCTCTCCCCTCAAGTCACACCCAAACAATGGATTTGTATTTACCGTAAAAACTTGAATTGTTTCCTATCATTCTTTCTCCCCTCAAGTCACACCCAAACAATGGATTTGTATTTACCGCAAAAAAAAGTTGAAGATAATATCATAATTACATCATCCGAAACAATGGATTTGTAAATCTCGTAACATCTTTTCAATGCAATCAAACAATGCATTTGGAAAACCACTTACAAAAACAAATGTTGCATGATATTTCCACTTATGGGCAACCAAACATGCCCTAAGTAACATGACAGCCTACCATGAGTTTTACATAAAACCCCACTATATAAGCACATCAACAGAAGTTTCCAGATTTGGAAATAAGAAAATACAAATTCATATAGAACATGTTACCTATAAAGATTTGACACAAACTATTTAATTTAAGTGCATGTTACTGGTACCAATGGCAATGACTTTAAGAGAGATGCCTTCTGTCTCCTAGTATTTAACTAATATTTTTCATTAAATTAATGAAGAAACCAACTAGTTTTAGGTGTCAGCGCTACAAACTGAATACAAAAACGTCCAAGGAATTAATTAACTCTGCAAAAAACATGAGGCAAATCATGGGCTAATAGCCTAATCTCCGGAAAGATATAATATACAGTCCTCCATCTGTTCTTGCTTGCCTGTTCTTTTTACCTCCTAGTTTGCAGTTTTTTTAGGGACCTGGATGTACATATTTTATATTCTAGTGGATGATGTACTTGTCAAGAATGTTTCAGATGCATTTCTCAATTAGTCACAAGCATTGTATTTTGCATTTGCATACTTTATAATTTGCACATAATGAAATGTGACGGGTCTGCTTGGGCTGCCTTTTGTATTAAAAGAAGCAAGGCCAGTATCGCATCATTGTAGACCATGATACACATTAGTGGCTAAATAGCCTGTTAACTTATTTTTTTAAAATATTACCCACACACAAATATGAGAAATATTCCAACCATAGAGGAATTTGTTTTATGGATCTCATTGTACTAAAATCTTATGTTAACTCAGTTTACTATAATTTGCTGCCTTATCTATAGAAGGGGTATACAAATTTGCTACTAATTCACATTCCTAACAAAGAAAGTGAAATATATACAGAAGTTTTAGCTAATGCATACCCTCCATCAATAATTTCATCAATACAAAGAAGAATCAGGTCCAAGTTTTCAAGAGCAGTTCTCTTCTCAACTTCATTCCTGGTAGAAAGGTACAAAGATTGTGGGGAAAAGAACAGAAAAGTAAGGGGAATAAAGAAGATGTGATGGCGAAATGATCATAAAGTAAGGGGTATAAAGAGGATGTAATGGCAACAGACCTGAGGATCTGTCCAACTGCATCATAAAAGCCCTGAAGGACATTTGCTAAGATGAGTTCATTTTCATCATCGCTCGATGTGACAAAGAAGTGCAGATCCTGGACAAACCTATACACTACAGTGTAACTGTCGAACATGGTGATCTCCGCTGCAAATGGCAAGAAAGTTCCCATATGAAAGGTTGCAATTGACTTGCAAACTTTTAAGGTAGTTTGCATGTGACCATGTTGATTATTGTAAACATAATTCAATTTTAATTACTACATTACAAATCATGCACCAGGAAATTAGGTCATATTTTTAATTAATCAGTTACAGAGAGAGAAAAAATCACCCATGAACATATATAATCTTAAGAATAGAATGTGTATTACCTTCTGAGCGTGCATTTGTCTTCAGAGTTTTAGTGAATACAGATCTCTCAAAAGCCAACTTTGCACTGTGAGTAGGCCAGTCATTCGAGAAGTATTTGACAGCCACGCGATTTCCTTCAGCATCTAAAAGAAGAATGTTTTTCACGGAAGGACAAGATTCCTGGAGTTGCAAAAGAAAATTGCATGAGTTTCTTGATAGGGGGAAGAAGAATAAAACTAATCTAAGATCAGACAAGCATATTCCAGAAATTTAGTGACCACTATGAACTTTCAACTCATAGCAAGAGTTTATTGGTTAAGAAAATTAATCCCAATTAAGGTGGAAGTTGTTATTATGGTTGACGCATTGGAATGAATTGCATACTAGTGATATTTTGATGGGAAAAAAAAAATTACTTGCAATGATACTTGTGTTTTGTAATAATCATAAGGAAAGTGCTTATCATATTTTTATTGAGTGTAGTTTTGTTTCTCATATTTTGGTCCTTTTTACGAAATTTTGGCATATTGCTTGTGTTCCTTCGTGTTTGGAAGAATGTTGGGTGACTTGGAGAGAGCATAATATTTCCAAAAGCTATGAAGAAAGCATGGGATTTAGTTATGGTATCTCTAATTTGGTGGGATTGGAAAGAAGGAATGATCAACTTTTTAATAAGGAATTTAATTCTGCTGAACAAATTCATTATAATATTGTTATTGCTGCTAACTCTCGGTCTAGTCTATTACCAGATAAGAAGGAAAAGTTGATGCTGCCTATGATGCATAGTTCTTCCTATATAGTTTTATCTTCAGGTGCTGGAGTTAATATTCAAGACCATTGAAAGCAACTTTGAAGAAGAAAGGGAGATATAGTATTTTGAAGAAAGTTTGATAATTTGGAGTCATTATTCAGTAGTTTTTTGTTAATAGTTCAGCAGTAGTTCTGGTTTGTGAAGAAAAAGAATTAAATGTAAGGACCTATAATATTTTCGAGTTTGTGGGAATAGTCTTTTAGTTTTAGTCCCCTATTTCGGTGTAGTATTTATTTCTGCATGAACTGCAGTTATTATTAATGAATTTGGTCGAGTACTAATCAGTTATTTCTGGTTAAATACTTATCCAGTTAGTTTTTTTTTTTTTTAAAAAAAAAAAACTTCAAGGGATATGCTGAATTCACAAAATTCATCTGTACAGGAGGTTTTACTATCCAAGGTTTGTAACTGAAAAAGTATAAGAAAACTAACTAATAATCCATTAACTATACTCTCAGATTTCAGGTAAAAGTGTTGTTATTGTCTAATAGTCCACAAGATTCAAGTCTTTGTTGGACAAAGGACAATTTGGGGACGACTCCATAAGCCAAGGTTTACAATACATTTAAGGAGTGAGTCTCACTTTCATAACCCAAGACGGACATGAACTCAATAGAAATAGGACTCCAATTCCTCCTTATAAAATCCCCGATGACGGGCGGCCTGTATTCCCTTGGGTTGGTAAAGCGAAATGGGGGCCACCCTAGCCCATTGAGTGCTCTACCTCGGGCCATCGACAGCACACGCTCTGCTGAAATAGATTTCGCGGAAAACCAACTATATCCGATCTTGGTTGGCCTTTCACCCCTAGCCACAAGTCATCTCCGTATTTTGCCCACATACGTGGGTTCGGTCCTCCAAGGCGTGCCTGATAGAGGTCTCTTCAACCTGCTCATGGCTTAGATCGGTCGGTTTCGGGTCAAATAGGAAGAAATATCATCTTCCACCTGACCAAATACATAAGCATTTTTGACTGGGATATACAATATTACAAGAACCACTTGAATGGCACTGAGACAGATTAGCAGGAAACATACGATTCAAATTAGGTTACCGCAAGAAGATCCTCCGTTTTGTTTGAAATCTAAGGGGATAAGAAAGGGGGCAACTGTAACAAGGAATTTGTAGCATATATAGCGGAAGACGGACGGTCTCAATTGTTTCATTCCCGCTCTTTCTTTACGAAAGTAACACTCATTTTGCTCTTTCATATATGTACTACTTACTATAAATGACTGATCAAGAGATCCCTCCCTAATGAGCAATCTATAATGTTATTCTGATTGTGCGATCAAGAGATCTGTAACCATTTATTTTATCAAAGAAAACCCAAACAATAAATGGAGTAATTAAAAACAAACACAAAATGAGCACATATTATATAAAAATATCATGGATCAGACAAACAATCGAGTATATACCATTTTTTTTTATTGATACAGCACAAGATCAGATTCTTCAGAGGGAGAGGAGCCTTTGGTTGGAGAGTGAACGGGAAAGAAAGAGAATGTGGTCTACTAAATAATGTGAATCAAGAACTACAAGGATACGTATATGGGATTTTTTTTTTTTTTTATGGGCCTTACTCTGGTGTTACTTAGGGCTGGCAATTGGCCCAAACCCATTATGCTAAAGGGAGATCAAATTAACAACCGTCACGTAAGCAATTGTAAGCAGCTGGTTGGTTGAATGAAAGTTGTAAACTAAGCATTATTCTTATGCTAAACCATGACTTACATATCGATCTATGTCAGATCCCGGCCATCCGATCAACCATGGACACCGTACATACGTACACTGAAATTGACATATCCTTCGGACTGTTTGGTAACACAAATAAAAATACATTATTTTGATCTGAATTCTTGTGTGAAAATTATTTAGAGGCAATACACTAAGTGATAGAGGCTGTCACATCTTTTTTAAAATATGATTATATTTTTATATATCCAAATTATTCTTCAAAAATATTTTTTTTTAAATATGATCATTTTTTAATATTCATTATCCTTCAAACAATGTTAGGGGACACCACTCAATTTCAATAGTCCAAACTCGTATCCCATTTTCCTCTTACACAACTTATCTTCCTCTTGCAACATATTCCTCTTTCGATCGCAATTATTGGTGGTTTCGAACCACATTATAGAGATTTAGAAGTTTCAGAAATCGTAATAGTCGGGTCGGGGACGACGAAGGGATGGCAGAATTTTGACAGTTTTGACAGTTGTTAAGGACTACCAAAATTCTGGTAGATTCAATCCGATTGTCACGAGTTCTAAAACTTTCAAATCCCTATAATAAGGTTCGAAACCAACGATAATGATGTTCGAAAGAGAAAGATGTTGTAAGAGAAAGAAAAAGTTGGATAAGAGGAAAATAAATTTTGGTATTTGAAATAGTACGTTATCCCCTAACAAATCTAACAAATTTTGAGTTGTCCCTTACCCCCTATTACAACTTAAGAATGATTCTCTTATCATGTAATAGCCTATGTCCAAACAAAAACATCTGGAAATAAGTATTACCTTCAGACATAATTTTTCCATCAAATGGGAAATACTATTGTCATAGTGAGAGAGAGGATTACTTATTCCAACATATCAAGAATATTAATATTTTTTTAATCCAAAATCCAAATTAGCCTTTACACGTACGTGCTACTAAAAAAAAATACTCAATCAGCGTTTCATAATTTGCACCTTAAAATGTCTTAGTGTGACAAGTACAAATTGTGAGTTGTCCCTTATTCCCTTTTACAACTTAAGAGTGATTCTCTTATCATGTGATAGCCTATGTCCAATCAAAAACACCTGGAAATAAGTATTACCTTCAGACATAATATTCCCATCAAATGGGAAATGCTATTGTCATAGTGAGAGAGAGGTATTACTTATTCCAACATGTAAAGAATATCAATATTTTTTTAATCCAAATTTCAAATTAGCCTTTACACGTATGTGCTACTAAAAAAAAAAAATTACTCAATCAGCGTTTCATAATCCGCGCCTTAAAATCTCTTAATGTGACAAGTACAAATGCACTTACATGAGAAAAAAAAAAAAAAAAAAAAAAAAAAAAAAAGCCTAAAAACTATTGAGTGCACACTACAACAGCACCATGAAATGAAATGGGCGTGCTTTTTACCAACGTATCATATCCTTGGAAGTGGACTCCATTGAAGCATATGCTAAAATAATGTGCTACCAAACTCTTACACTATCAAATCTCACCATAATGAACAATAAGTACAAATGCCTTTGAAGAAAAAGAATTAAATGTTTGCTATTAGCTCAAACCCAAATGTACTCGAACTATTCTCTCGATGTAATTTTGGCTCCTCTGAGCCTCTTCTTCATTGCAGGATGCCATGCATACATATGGCACAAATCCAAACACTCTGTTGCCATCGCCAGCGGACTCGACATGACACGAAAGAGAACATGGCTTCAACACCTTCTCCCGGTACGTAAAACACTTGTTTTAGATATTTTTCTCAACAAGAAAACATGATATCAGTGACGAAAAAGTGTGACAATATGCGAGCAGGCGACTATGGATGACAATTACAGACAAAAGTGGAATATGACAAAATTTGTCATGAATCCGTGCCTACCAAGGAGTATGAGAATAGATGAAAGATCTTATAGGAATTCAAAGTTTTTTTTTTTTTCTTTTCTTTCTAATGAATGATTTGGAGAAATGGCGCAGGCCGACGACAGGAAGGCCTTGCTAGGAGTACAGAGCTCACGGAACATGCTGATGGAAGCCATCCTATCGGCGTCTATATCGATCATCGTCAACACAACTTTGGCTGCACTGATCAACAACACGTACAAATCGAGCCACCTCCTGCACGACGCAAAGGTTTTCGGTTCCCAGACGGGGTCCCTTCTCGTGCTCAAGTACGCATCGACCTCACTGCTCTTGTTGGTCAGCTTCCTGTGCATCTCCATTGCAGTCGGCTGCGTCATCGATACCAATTTTCTTATGGCTCTTCCCGGTGAACTCTGTTTTGCAGACCAAGCCAAGTTAATGCTGGAGCGTGGATGGGTGATAGCTACCATAAGGAATCGCTTGCTTCATGTCGCTCTCTGGTTCTTGTCGTGGATGATCGGTCCTGTATTGCTATTTGTGTCATCGGTTGGGACGATATGCGTGTTCTATTGCCTTGACTTTTAAATTACACGTCAGGACTGAGAATAGATTACATGAGGAAGAAAAGATAAGATGTATTATCATCTTGGTGATGTTGTTTATAATTTCAAGAGAAAATTTGAGTTACATCCCACTTTATTTATCAGTCAATGGAATTGACCGTTAATTTTAAATCTCTCTTCCCTCTTCCCAGGTTGGGGAGGATAGGGAGGCTAATAATGGTAATTTGTTTGAGATATTTCGGTCCAAAATTAACGGTCAATTAGCCGTTAGTTTTTGACGTAAGTAGATGATGTTATACATTATTGTAAAGCAATGGAGTGCACCTTGAGTTCTGATAAATAAAATGGAATCCAACTCAAATTTTCTCTAATTTCAAATTGATTCCTTCTAATCCAGACCAAAAATTGATAAGAACTAATGAGCTTCATAAACTTCAAGAAACTCAGATATCCAATTCCATGTGTTTGGTTCACATTTTGAAATGACGAGTGTTCTATTTACAAACGAAACGGCAAAATCTAAGCTAAGACTAGTATAATGAATGATTTATGAATATACACACATCTACTGCTCGGCGGACGAAACTAGCGGGCCATGAAACCATGGTGAGATGGCAGCTGCTATTGGCATGGCAGAATGAGCCCTGGGTTAGCTAATAATGAAATGTTGAAGTGCAGAGGTTTGAAGTCTAAAGACGGGCAAAGACAATAGAGATGAACCTTCAGCATGCAAAACATTTCAAGGGATCTGACAGTGACATCAACGGGAGATTCATGAGACGGTTACAATCAAATACACAACCAAAAAACAACCCAATTGCTCTGTAACAAACAACATTTTATGCTCAACTGTCCAACTTTGTTTAACAAACAATATCATGTGTTCTGTATGCCGCTATATAAAGTCTGTAACTCCATGTCTTCCTGCTGCATCCAAAGTCAGAGAGAGGGAATCTCCACAGATGTAACACCCCATACTACCATTCCAGATCATTTTTAACTCTTTAAACATCTGATTAGTTCATTCATAAAGGACGGAATATAGGATAGAAGAAAATATGACTTCCTACACTAGTATACCAACCAACTGGGGGTTATATTTATTGATGCATCCTCTGGTTATATTCTTTCCTTTGCTCAAATCTAGCATTTTCTTTCTTTACAAACTCGTTTAGGTTCAATCGTTACCTGCACCATGGGAAAAAAACCCGAAGGAACCAGATCAGTTAAGATGTGTACATCAGTTAATATGCAGTTTAATCAGGCTGAGACTAAACCTCTATGCGTGTCCTGTTGAGATCCCTGTTGTGATCCAAACATCCCCATCACAGACCTTAGAACATCAGAAACTTGCTGAGGTGTTTCACTGAAGTTAAAGTTTATATTTGCTTCCACTCTGACCTCGGGCTCATCAGGCACCTCGGGATTGCTACTTGGTCTACTCTCATGATGAGCATGGTGACTGGAGGCAGTGGCGGCCATGCTTCTGAACAAATTAGCAAATTCTGCAGGATTGGGAACATTAAAGGTAGTAGATGCGGATGATGCTCTGCTATTTGCCGACTCTGCTGCTGGTGTAGTGGATGCTTGCTCGTGATGTGACCCTGTATTCTGCAGAAACAAAGAATAAAAGGCCAATGAGAAATAAGTGCTTTCTTTCTATGTATAGTAAAAGAGGTTGCTAAAGTGATGAACAACCACCCTTTTACAACTCATATGGGACTACCACAACACAATCATTCCTTCTCAACTAAAACCAGAAGGAACAATTATACAGTAGGTAACAAGAAAGGAGATCCATGCTTAAGAATATAGATCATGTTCTCTGTTGTAGAGACACGTAAAAGACACAATATGGACACAACAATATAGACACGGATTTTGGTCTTGCAAGATATTTGTCTGCAGAGATTGATGTTGCTTTTTGAGTACTTTGCTCTTAAGTCGAGCAATTAAACCTATAGTTACACAAATAATAGGCCAATATAGATTTTTTTCTGCAGGATAATTTAGTCAATCCCGTACTCTCAAAATATGTATGTATAGAGTTCACGGCTAGAATATAGCTGTGAACATCCACTTAAACCATTAATCTTTTCTTTGTTTGGCTGCCACACCAGTTTAATACAGAAGATGTGCATCGCACCAAATCGCAACTAACACCTCGCAGTCGGAGGGAAGAATCTCAATGGGATTTCCTTCTATTCCGACAAAATTCCAATTAAATACACACAACTAAGTCAAGGGAAATTTTCAACCCACAAATTGACCTTTTAGTTATATTGGCAAGTCTCTCACTCATAATATCCTCGGACATGAATTTGGCACCAACAGACATCCAATTACTACGCGTATTCAATATTTTCACATGGCCTCCTTAACTACTCTATTAAATTGCTATCTAAAGTTGAACAAAATTAATGGAAAAATGCTTATAAGTAAAATATAAGTTTAACAGAAGTTGGATACTAGAAAGAAGATATTAGAAAAGTTAGATCTTACATCTGCACCCATTCTGATTTCTGGTTCACTAGACTCTGGATTATCTCTAGGTCTTCCTTCATGAGATTGGTGGCTCTGGGAAGCCATAGTCCTGAATAAGGATGCAACATCTACAGGAGTTGTCGTATCAAAGGTAAAAGATGCAGATGAAGTGCCGTGGTTAGTAGACCCTCCTGATCCTGCTGTTGTCCTAAATGCATTGGGAAACTCCATAGGAAAGGATGAACTAAAGGGAAAAGGCGTGAAAGAGCTGTGACTTGTTGACCGAGTTGGCCGTCCACTTGGATCTTGCCCATGATTTGATGCTGCATTCTGTATTTTACAAAGAAAGATTAATGAGTAATGGGGATGCCTTCACAACCAGCATAATCAGTATAGAAGCAGTGCCTCAGACACCGACCATCTACAAATACGTGTTTAAGTAAACATATTACCTTCTGACATAATAATCAAGAGAAACATCCACGCAGGTCATAATAATTAAGAGTTGAAGTAAACATATCACCTTCTGAACGAATAACCAAGATAAACGTCCATGCAGGTAATAACCAAGAGCTATCCAGCCTTTAAAGGACTGAAATGCCATATTTTTATTTTATTTTATTTTGAAAACGGAAAGCTGGTTTTATTGCACTAAAAATGAAAATATGTACAATATATCCTTAGTTTCTTTCACTGCCCTGTACTCTGGCTTAAGCCATAGTTATTAAGCACTTCTATGGATCTAGGATCATTAACATTATGAAACATTGAAAATTACATTGACTCATCAGAACTCCTCTCACTATTTTCTGATGCATCCAAACAAGAATTGAACTCCTCCAGCATTCTTTCTGGGATGTGACTGCCACCTAATTTTTCAGAAATATATCCAACACTTTGAAGTCTCCTCCAACCTGCCATGGGGTATGAATCACTTGGGCTAGTGCCTCTAGCTCCTGCTATAGAGACATTGTCTTATGCTATGAGACCCATATATTACTGAGATGCATATGGCTAATTCTCCCAAATTCAGCAAATTCATGGTCACAGATTGCAATGTAACATGAACTATGCTAGCATTCCACACTGTTGTCCCAACACACCCAAATTCTTCCCAGATCCTAATCATTATAAGAACAATGATGATGCCACTGCTTGGGAAGTCTCAAATCAAACTTAGCTTCCTTGTGCATTCTGATTTTTCTTTCTACTAGACCCAAAAAGGTAATTTCTGCTGCTGTATAAGATCTTTCACTTCTTTCCATCTCATTATTGAATTCATCCCCCTAACATTCCATATAAGAGCATCCATTGGGAGGGTTTTGAAGACTTATTATAACTCAACTTCGTTCTTGTAGCAAGGTGAGCCTCGGTTATTTTAGCATGCCCTCTGTTATTTTAGCATGCCTCTTTGCCTCCTTAGCTTCTTTTACTTTAATTAGTTCCATTGTTGTTACAGCGCAAGGTGCATGGCGAGGTGCAAGGTAGACATAACGCTCGAAGCACAAGGCATATGACATGATGAGTGCCTCATTGACATCAGGCACACATTTTACTTTATTTAAAAAAAAAACACAATAAAAGTGATTGTAATATCCTAATCAATTATTTTAAAAATCTTACCCCGAGAGACTACTACACTCGACAATGGCACAGTCTGTAAAGGAAGATCAATGCTAGCCTAACAATGAGTTGTTTGATGTGGTAAAAGAGAAAAGAGTATAAAATAATTCACAAGAAATAAGTTACAACATAAAGATCCCACTTGAGGAAGGTAACTAGATTTTGGTAGAGGAAGTTCGTCGATGCATGAAATCAACAACAAAGACTAAATTGAACTTATAAAAACAGAGAAGAGTACAAAAAAGAAAAGAATTGAAACTTGCAAACAAAAAATAACTTAAATCCTTTGGCTAGTGTAAGTTGTTGGAAATTGAAGGATGGGGATCAACAACGATTGTTGAAGAATTCAAAAGATTGTCGAGAGATAAAAAAAAGGGTAAAATGGATTTCTCCAAGTACAAAGTTAAAGCGTTCCAGCGGGTTAGTAGGTTAGAGTATAGTGCATGTTATTGGTTCATGATTGAGCCAAAACAAAATAGAACATAAAGTTCATGTTAGGTTTCATGAAGCGGCGCCTCAATGCGCCATGCACCTCGCACACCATGGCGTGACTGAGGCATGTGCCTCAAAAGCAGCGCCTCATATCACGGTGAGGTGCCTCAGTGTGTCACGTTGCGCCTCGCACCAATGGCGCGCACCTCAATGCGCCATTTACACACTAATTGCTTCCTCCAATTGCAATGCTCATTATGTATTAATCATCATCTGTGTGACACTGTCCTCTGCTGCCTTCAGATACTTTCCTCTGTTGTTTTATTGTATTGAGGACCATCGGCTAGATCTTCATGAGTACTTG
This sequence comes from Iris macrosiphon, assembly GCA_036927795.1. NCBI lineage: Eukaryota > Viridiplantae > Streptophyta > Magnoliopsida > Asparagales > Iridaceae > Iris > Iris macrosiphon. The sequence goes on along the minus strand of JAYESA010000015.1, from coordinate 104,478,042 downwards.
CATCCTTAGTGTTAATGGCAGCCTAATGAACTGCATGTTGAGCCACTATATTCTGCTCAGAGGTGGTGACCGTACTCTACTGGTGGCAATTCCTTACTAGGGCATATCCCCTGTTGTTGTGGCATTTGAGAAGGACCCTGATTTATTGGTGGTAATAGCCCTTCCCCCTCTATTGTTACCTTCACAGTACTCTCATTTAAGCCACTTCTATAATGTTCTTCTCTGCCTCTGTACTGCCTGTGTTGTCTGCAATAGGAATGCAACCATCCTTGGTGGTAGCCTGATGTACATCAAGACCTTCTTGAGGTAAACCTCTAGGATACTATCTGCGGGGATTGTTGGTTACCTGATCATTGTTATCCAAACTCTTCTCTGGCATAAGAGTTTGGTTCTCTTTCCTCCATCTGGAAGCTGCATGCATACAGATCTTGGCAATTTTTTGTCTGCAGATATCTCCACAAAGGCTCTTGCATATGATAGTGATATTTCCCTGTTAGAGCATCCACCTTGACCAGTTTACCTACTGTACTAGTGATTTTTCCAAGTATTATAGGGTTTCACAGTCTCAGGTTAAGACTTGGCAATCTAATCCATATGGGAGCCTTTTTTTAGAAGCTCTCTCTAGAGATTAGTGTTGGGTTCCCATAATTTGACTACCAATAGTCTCCCATCAAACAACCAAGGGCCATCTTGAGCTACAGCCTCGCAATCGGCAATCCTCCTTCAAAGCAAATTTAAACAAGAAAAAACCATTTTCCCTTGAGAATACCCTTTGGTTTTCATACTCTGTTTGCATACGCCTTAACATGGATATAGAATGGCTCTACTACATAAGCAAGAATGGAGTTAGCCCGTTGCTTACAAGACACTAGTGCGTCCTCCTCTGCTATTACTGCCACAGGTTTGCCAACAATTAAGAAGGGCTCCTCGTAAACAAGGGGAAAACTCTCCTCTGCACTATGGTTTTTGCATAGATCAGCCCATGATGATGGCTCACTTTTATTGTTGAATCCATGGTCTCATATCTTTTGTTGAGCAATGCTGATATCAGGGAGAGGCCTACCCTTAGAAGGATTGGTTGGAACCCTGCCTTTGCTAAGATGTTGTTGTGATCGCAGATGAATTCACCCTTGCCCCTAAATAATATCTTGATGTAGGAGAAGTTACAGGTTGCTTTTGCTTTCTCCTATACACTTGTATCCGGCCTTCATCATCATGTTGTTTTCCTTTTGATGATTCTTGTCCTTGCAACAAAACCCTAGTTACATGCATGCTTGTACCATCTAGGGTTTCAGGAGGAACCCTGACAGCCCCTACATCAGACAAATCCTCAGATGAGATCGCCTCATCAGGGGGAGGCTACTGAACCTGAGAAGGATGATGTTGAGATCGCAGATGAATTCAACCTTGCCCCTAAATACAATCCTGATGTAGGAGAAGTTAAGGTTGCTTTCGCTTTCTCCTATACACTTGTATCCAGCCTTCATCATTCTGTTGTTTTCCTTTTGATGATTCTTGTCTTTGCAACAAAACCCTAGTTACATGCATGTGTGTACCATCTAGGGTTTCAGGAGGAACCCTGACAGCCCCTACATCAGACAAATCCTCAGATGAGATCGCCTCATCAGGGGGAGGCTGCTGAACCTGAGAAAGATGATGTTGAGATCGCAGATGAATTCAACCTTGCCCCTAAATACAATCCTGATGTAGGAGAAGTTACAGGTTGCTTTCGCTTTCTCCTATACACTTGTATCCAGCCTTCATCATCCTGTTGTTTTCCTTTTGATGATTCTTGTCTTTGCAACAAAACCCTAGTTACATGCATGTGTGTACCATCTAGGGTTTCAGGAGGAACCCTGACAGCCCCTACATCAGACAAATCCTCAGGGGAGGCTGCTGAACCTAGGAAGGATCCTTATCTAAGCTTTTCTGGGAAACCCTACACACACTATGAAATGCCAGATTTGGTGCCAGTTATTTATCAGTTCGGAAAGGAGTGAACTTATTCATAGTCTACAAATTTTCTTTAGGATTTGAACTTAATAGAGATGGATTAAACTGATGATCAACAATGCATTTAAATAACTAATTAAAAAATTAAAATGCTACTGAATCTGTTACTTAACAATCTGATAATTTGTTACGGGTCGGTTCGGGCGAACCTATACCCGTTACTCACATGGATCGGCCAAAGGAAAAGACACACAAGACCCGGCTAGGGTTGTCCATACCTAGCCGACAACATTACTTGGCAATATTATTAGTAATATTAGCAATAGTTAGTTTCCTTTCAAAGAAAATATTATTAGTAATATTGCTAATAATATCTTTCCTTGAAAGAAGATATTACTTGGCAATATTATTAGTAATATTAGCAATAGTTAGTTTCCTTTCAAAGAAAATATTATTAGCAATATTGCTAATAATATCTTTCCTTGAAAGAAGATATTACTTGGCAATATTATTAGCAATAATTAGTTTTCTTTCAAGAAAGATATTATTAGCAATTGCTAATAATATCTTTTCTTTCAAGGAAAAAAATTCTTGTAATATTATTAGCAACAATTAGTATGATTTAGTTTCCTTTCCAACAAATTATGGTTAGCAATTGTAGCCATCCTCTACCTATATATAGAGGTGGGAATTCTCTTGAGAAGATTATCAACGAAAAGTTTAATAAAAAACATAGGCGGTACTTCTCCCGATCTAAGAAGCACCCGCGCTTGCGACAAGGCGCAACACCAAGGCCGGCCGGTCACAAGACCAGACGGCTTCTTCATCGTCTTCGTCCCATCGTCCAGTTACGCGTGCCTTCGCTAAGCAAGAAGAAGCGCGTAACAAGTTGGTATCAGAGAAGTTCGATCCTCCCGATCTCATGGCGCCTACACTACCATCCAACGTCGAACACCTCCTTCAACTCGAGGCCACCGTCGACGGCATCCGCAAGCGTCTCGACACCCAAGCCGAGAGTACCGCTGCGACCCATACCTCCATCGCCGACCTCGCCGCAAAAATCAACGGGTTGCTCGCGAACTCGACAACCACCACAACCGGCCGCGACACCTCACCCCCTCGCAGTACCAGCCCCCCTGCAAGGCCCACACGGTAGCGGCAACCCACAGAGGGGACACCCGCACGCCGACGAAAGGACCCCCCGCAGGCCTGACAGCCCCTTGCGGGTCCTCCCTCGCTTCGACAGACCCCCCTACGACCCCCCCCAAGGAGTTCATTACGACGAATCCCTGCGAGGGACTCCTTTCCGCAACTACTACTACCGTGACCTACCTCGCCACGACCCCCCTCACGGCGACTACCGCGACCCCTTCCGCGACAACGAAAGATACCGCTGCCCGCCCGGCCCTCGCCACTTCTATGAGGGGGCCGAACGTCGTAGAGGCCGAGGCGATGTCGGCGAGGAATGCTGGCTACCGCGCTTTTCACGTCTCGACTTGCAACCTTACGACGACATCGACGATCCTTTATTTGGGTGTGTCAATGCGAACGGTTCTGCGAACTCCACCGCATTACAGAGGAGGAGCAAGTCAAAATGGTGGGACTCAAACTTGATGGCGAAGCAGAGTCTTGGCTCGACGGGTGGCAACGACGGGTAGGCTGGATCGATTGGGGGCACTTCTATGACGAGCTTCACATTAGATTCAACATTCCCATGCATCGCGGGGCGTTGGGGGATCTTATATCCCTCAAGCAGACGGGCACGGTCGCGGACTTCAACCGAGAATTTCAATCCCTGTTGTCTCGAGTTCCGTGCATGTCCAGCGACGAGAAGATCGACATCTACATCTCCGGTATGACGACAACCAAGGGCCAAGATGTGCACCGCGACCGGCCATTGACCCTCGCACAGGCCATGCGGTGCGCGCGCGAGGAGCATAGGTGGACGAACGGTGGCATCACAGCCGTTTCCGGAAACCTCAATCGCGGTGGAAGATTCCCGTCCGCGCGCTACGCGCACCCTAGAAGAGACCGGCCATCCCGGGCCCCTCTTTCAGCAAATCGGCCTCTGGCGACGGGTCCCACGCTCCAGGGCCAGGGCTCTCCGCGGCAGGACCGACCGGCACCTCAGGGACGGCCGTCCAGGCCACTTCCGCTGGCTCGTGGCGTCCATACCTGTTTTCCGTCGACTCAACGCAGCTGAGATGGCCAAGCGCAAAGCAAAGGGCCTCTGCTTCAACTGCGACGAGACCTACTCCCCCGGACACCGTTGTAAGTACCTATTTTATCTAGAGGTATCGGAAGACGAAGAGGCCGATTTCTTAGGGGAAGAGTTCGACGAGGACGGCCGACCGTCAATCTCCGCCTTAGCTATCCATGGCCACAAAGGGGGGGGGGACAATGCAGCTTATCATTCAGATCCACGGGGTGCTACTTCTTTGCTTAGTTGATTCAGGGAGCACTCACAACTTTGTTAGTTGCTATGTCGCGCAACGACTCGGCTTGCGCACGACACCAGGAGTAGCAAGAACGTTCCGGGTTGCAAACGGAAAGGAGCTGCCTTGCTTCAGGGAGCTCGGCATATTAACCTTTACAGTGACAGACCATACCTTCGCAGCCCCCTTCATGGTCATCCCTCTCGATCGTTTTAACGTCGTTTTAAGCGTAGAATGGCTCGAAATACTAGGCGAGATCGGATGGGACTTCTGGCACCTCACCATGCGCTTCACCTTCCAAGACCGCGACATCTTGCTCTCGGGCCTCTCCCGTCACGATGATCAGCCCCTCACGTTCGCGGCCATCCATGCCAGCGACGAACCACCTCTCCAGATCCTCATCCACAACTTCGCCTTCATCTTCGAGCTGCCCTCCACACTACCGCCTCATCGTTCCTGTGATCACCGCATCCGCCTCAGGGAAGGCACTGAGCCGGTCGTGGTTCGGCAATACAGTTACCCGTTCCGCCAGAAGGACGAGATAGAGAGGCAATGCGACGAGATGCTAGCGCAGGGTCTCATTCGCGCTAGCCGATCACCCTTCTCCTCCCCTGTGTTGCTCGTCAGGAAGGCCGACGGCACTTGCGCTTCTGCGTGGACTATCTCCAACTCAATGACAAGACCGTCAAAGACAAGTTCCCAATCCCAGTGGCGGAGGAGTTATTCGATGAGCTCCATGGCGCAACTTTCTTCTCCAAGCTCGACCTACGCTCGGGCTACCATCAGGTTTAAATGGCGGACGAGGACATCGACAAGACAACCTTCCGCACGCACCATGAACACTTCGAATTCCTCGTAATGTCGTTTGGCCTCACCAACGCCCCTTCAACCTTCCAGGCCCTAATGAACGAGGTATTCCAACTTTTTCTACGGAAGTTTGTACTTGTTTTCTTCGACGATATTCTTGTGTACAGCCCCTCCATGGAAGAGCACCTTCGCCACCTCAAGACAGTGTTCGAGACACTACACCACCACCAGTTGCACATGAAGATGACTAAGTGTACCTTTGTAGAGCGACAGGTGTCCTACTTGGGGCACATCATTTCCAGCAGCGGGGTGGCGGCTGACCCGGCCAAACTTGCCGCCGTGGCCAAATGGCTGCGTCCGACCAGCGTGCGGGCTCTTCGGGGCTTTCTCGGCCTCGCCGGCTACTATAGACAATTCATCAGGGGCTACGCCGAGATAGCGGCACCACTCAGCGACCTGCTCAAGCGGAACGCCTTCATTTGGACGGACCTCGCCGACACCGCATTCAACAACCTCAAATCCGCCCTCACGTCGCCCCCCGTCTTGCGTCTTTCCGACTTCTCCACCGACATCGTCATCGAGTGCGACACATCGAGACAGGGCATCGACGCAGTCTTACATCAGAAGGGCCATCTAGTAGCATTTTTTAGTCGGAAGCTTGCGGCACATCATGCCAAGTTGACAGCTTACGAGAGGGAGCTCATCGGCCTCTCCAAGGCCATCCGACATTGGCGTCCGTACTTATGGGACAGAAATTTCTGCGTCCGCACAGATCATTACAGTCTCAAGTTCATGCTCGAGTAGGCCCTCGTCACACCCCCCGCAGCAACATTGGTTGAGTAAACTCATAGGCTTCTCGTTTCACGTGGAGCGCAAGCCAGGCAAACTCAACCAAGCCAGGCAAACTCAGCCGGCCGGAGCTCGCATTTGAGCAGGAGTGGCTCTCCGCGCTTGCTGTCGACGAGACGGTCGTCACGCGGCGGGAAACCATCTCGGCCTCTCAGTTCGAGGCCGGCTTGAAAGAGACTGGCGACCTCATCTACTACCGCGGGCGTCTCTTTATTCTGGAGTCCTCGCTATTGGTCCCCCGCATCATCCGCCACTTCCACGACAGCACATATGAGGGCAGTACCAAGATGCTCAAGCGAGTGCGTAAAGAGTTTTTCTGGCCCGGTCTACGTCGTATTATTGAGGAGTACGTGGCCGCATGTGCCACCTGCCAACGCAACAAGACATCCACTCTCAGCCCTGCAGGCCTGCTACAGCCCCTGCAAATTCCACAACATGTGTGGGTCGATATTTCCATGGACTTTGTGACTCAGTTGCCCCGTTCCAAGGACAAATTCGTCGTCTTGGTAGTAGTAGACTGGTTGTCCACGTATGCACATTTCATGGCGATGAGTCACCCATTTTCGGCATCATCAGCCGCACAGGTTTTCTTTGATACGGTGGTGCATCTACATGGTATTCCCGAGACCATTGTCAGCGATTGCGACCCCGTGTTTACCAGCGCCTTATGGCAGGATACTTTCCGGCAGTGCGGTACTAATTTACTCTTGTCCTCAGCATACCACCCCCAGTCATATGGCCAGACGGAAGTGGTCAATCGGACAATGGAGATGTACCTCCGCTGTTTCGTAGCTGACAAACCCAAAACGTGGACTTATTGGCTTCCGTGGGCTGAGTTCTGCTACAATACCTCCTTTCACTTGGCTCACCGTACCACCCCTTTTGAGCTCGTATACGGCCGGCCTCCCCCCGTCATGCTTTCCTAGAAGGCCGACGCCTCCGTGATTGATGTTGTCGACCGCTACCTTAATGATCGTGCCACGGTTCTCGAACAAGCAAGACGTCTTCACCATGCTCAGAATCGGATGCGGCAAGTATATGATGCTCGCCACCGGGAGGTCATCTACAGCCAGGACGATTGGGTATGGGTGCGCCTCCAACGACATCGACAATCTACTATGAGGCACACAACTGACCACAAGCCCGCTCCTCGCTTCTTCTGGCCCTTCCTAGTCTCTGTTCGGGTTGGCACGGTGGCCTATCAACTCGAGCTTCCAACCGACGTCCGCCTCCACAACGTCTTGCATGTATCCTTGCTGAAGCCATTCCGTGGTCCATTACCGATGGTAGTATCAGCTTTACCCGCCGACCTCACACCAAGCGAACACCCGGTCACGGCGGAGATACTTGATACTCGGATGGTTGCTGACAACCGCGAGTACTTGGTTCGCTGTGCGAAAGAAACTGCTGACGATGCTACATGGGTCCACAACACGACACCCTCGAGCGCCTTCATCCTGGCTTCCAGCGCGAGGGCGCGCTAGATTTAAAGGGTATTGTTACGGGTCGGTTCTGGCGAACCTATGCCCGTTATTCACATGGACCGGTCAAAGGAAAAGATATAAGACCCGGCTAGGGTTGCCGATACCTAGCCGGAGGCATTACTTGGCAATATTATTAGTAATATTAGCAATAGTTAGTTTTCTTTCAAAGATGATATTATTAGCAATATTGCTAATAATGTCTTTCCTTGAAAGGAAAGCTATTGCTAGACAATATTATTAGTAATATTATTAACAATAATTAGTTTTCTTTCAAGAAAGATATTATTAGCAATTGCTAATAATATCTTTTCTTTCAAGGAAAAAAATTACTAGTAATATTATTAGCAACAATTAGTATGATTTAGTTTCCTTTCCAACAAATTATGGTTAGCAATTGTAGCCATCCTCTATCTATATATAGAGGTGAAAATTCTCTTGAGAAGATTATCAAAGAAAAGTTTAATAAAAAACATAGGCGGTACTTCTCCCGATCTACGAAGCACCCGCGCTTACGACAAGGCGCAACACCAAGGCCGGCCGGTCACAAGACTAGACGGCTTCTTCATCGTCTTCGTCCAGTTACACGTGCCTTCGCTAAGCAAGAAGAAGCGCGTAACAAGTTGGTATCAGAGAAGTTCGATCCTCCCGACCTCATGGCGCCTACACCACCATCCAACGACGAACGCCTCCTTCGACTCGAGGCCACCGTCGACGGCATCCACAAACGTCTCGACACCCAAGCCGAGAGTATCGCTGCGACCCACACCTCCATCGCTGACCTCGCCGCAAAAATCAACGGGTAGCTCGCGAACTAGACAACCACCACAACCGGCCGCGACACATCACCCCCTCGCAGTACCAGCCCCCCGTGCAAGGCCCACACCGTAGCGACAGCCCACAGAGGGGATACCCGCATGCCGACGAAAGGCCCCACTGCGGGCCTAACAGCCCCTCGCTTCGACAGACCCCCCCCCCCCACACGACCCCCCCCCCCCCACAAGGAGTTTATTACGACGAACCCCTGCGAGGGGCTCCTTTCCGCAACGACTCGCGGCGACTACCATGACCCCTTCCACGACAACGATAGATATCGCAGCCCGCCCGTCCCTCGCCATTTCTATGAGGGGGCCGAACGTCGTGGAGGCCGAGGCGATGTCGGCGAGGAACGCTGGCTACCGCGCTTTCCACGTCTCGACTTGCAACCTTACGATGGCACCGACGATCCTTTACTTTGGGTGCGTCATTGCGAGCGGCTCTACGAACTCCACCGCATTCCAGAGGAGGAGCGAGTACAAATGGTGGGACTCAAACTTGAAGGCGAGGTTCAGTCTTGGCTCGACGGGTGGCAACGACGGGTAGGCTGGATCGACTGGAGACACTTCTATGACGAGCTTCACATTTGATTCAGCATTCCCACGCATCGCGGGGCGTTGGGGGATCGCATATCCCTCAAGCAGGCGGGCACGGTCGCAAACTTCAACCGAGAATTTCAATCCCTGCTGTCTCGAGTTTCGTACCTGTTCAGCGACGAGGAGATCGACATCTACATCTCCGACTTGACGACAACTGTAGTGCCTCAAATCCCGATCCGACTGGGACGAGCACTATGTAATTGGGCTTGTGGCTAGTCTGTCTGAGTCGTAACTTAGATCTCGGCATCTTCTTGCCACGGACAAAATGCGATGATCCTTTCCAACTTATGAAAATGCCTCTATTGAAACGAGTCCAATAGTTTTCGTGTTTTGGTTGCTTGGTTTTCTTGATTACCGTTTTGAGGTTTTGGATTTGTTGTTGCTTTCGATTTGCTTGGTTTTCGCTGCTGGTTTTATCGTTTGGAACTTGAGGTTTTGGGGAGTTCGGCAAGGAAGGATAGGCAAGATTTCTAACTCGGTGCTTGTGCTGTTTCAGGTCCGCGTAACTGACGTTTGATCGTCGCTAGCGGGATTCCTAATTTCAGCCTCTTTTTCCTTAACCAGTGAGTGGTTTGGTCCCTTCTTTCCTACTTCTTCATGCCAACATCTCTAAGTTTCAATCGTTCACTCGATGATGCCCGGTTGGACGCCTAGAAAATCCTTAGCCACAGGCATGCCAGCCACTAAGAAAGGAACATGGGATTTGTAGACTAATTTTATCATATGCTTGCACACCTTATAATTTGAGCTTGTTTATAAGGAAAAGTTGGTTGTTGGTGGCGGCCTGGTGCCTCGGATAGAGTTGGACTTATGGGATAACTGAATCGGAATACCGCTCGAGAAAATATGAACTGTTGCATGAGATATATATATGTTGCTGCTTACTTCTTCTGTTTATTTCGATGCATTGTATGTAATATGAATTATTTCATGCATTTGCATGGTCTGGGACAACTTGTGCACAGGGTTTGGCATTTCCTCGAAACGGCTTTCCGGGGCACTGGAACCGTATCGATCCGGAAGGAAATATTTGATTCGTGCTCGTCACGATGCATAGCGGGACCTCCAGCAGGGCTTGCTACCCGGGCTGATAGGGCGCGCCGCTAAGCTTGAAATGTCCCTAAGGTGTCGATCACACCAATGACCGCATAGAATAGAACGCATGCTAACTTATTGTCTTGTGCAGATGGTGAGTATACTTGTGTTTCGTTTCAGGGAAGGCGTGCATCGATTGAGTAAGCAATCGGTGTACTGGTTGGATTCAATGCTATATTCATTCCTATCAAAACATGCAACTGATATGAATTGATTTTACTTGCTTCCTTATAGAAGCTATCTTAATGCATGCTCACCCCTAACAAGCTAGTGTCGATTTAGTCGAGTGGGTTCATCCCGCTCACCAGTACAAGTTGAGTACTGACCCACGCTGTGGGCAACTATTTCAGGCACTCAGACGGTGCAACGCTAGAGCATAGCGAGGAGGCGTTAGGAGCACCTCTATTTTGAAGTATAGCTGGAGTCGGTTCATTTTGGAGGCATGGACTTCGATCTATACAAGGGCGTAATGTGCAAACGGCGTGGACTATCTGACGGAACGCGCCCTGCATTTTGAGTTATCTTTTGTAATGCAATTCAATAGCCGAGAAGGCGCATCAATGTAAACTCTATGTAAATTACTCTGAATATTCAATGAAAAAGCATGTTTCTTCCGCATTTGTGTTCAAATCTCTGTGAATGTGTTTTATAAATTGTGTTTCAAAATGGGTTCCTAAAAACTGCAAGTTCTTGCCTTGTGCGAGCGCAACCCCAAGCACGCACGGCATCACGCCCCTAGCGAGGACGAATCGGTTCCGTAAAGGATCCGGCGAGGACGAAAGACCCTTTCGAGATCGGGGCGTGACAACAACCATGGGCCAAGATGTGCACCGCGACCGGCCATTGACCCTCGCACAGGCCATTAGGTGCGCGCGCGAGGCGGAGCATAGGTGGACGGACGACGGCACCACAGCCGTTTTCGGAAGCCTCATTCGCGGTGGGCGATTCCCATCCGCACGCTACGCGCACCCTAGCAGAGACCGGCCATCCCGGGCCCCTCTTTCAGCAAACCGGCCTCTGGCGACAGGTTCCACGCTCAAGGGCCAGGGCTCTCCGCAGCAGGACCGGCCGTCACCTCAGGGACGGCCATCCAGGCCACTTCCGCTGGCTCGTCACGCCCAGACATGTTTCCCGTCGACTCAACGCAGCTGAGATGGCCAAGCACAAAGCAAATGACCTCTGCTTCAACTGCGACGAGACCTACTCCCCCGGGCACCGTTGTAAGTACCTCTTTTATCTAGAGATACCGGAAGACGAAGAGGCCGATTTCTTAGGGAAAGAGTTCGACGAGGACGGCCGACCGTCAATCTCCGCCTTCGCCATCCATGGCCACAAAGGGGGGGGGCAATGCAGGTTCTCATTCAGATCCACGGGGTGCTACTTCTTTGCTTAGTTGATTCGAGGAGCACTCACAACTTTGTTAGTTGCTATACCGCACAATGACTCGGCTTGCGCACGACACCAGGAGCAGCAAGAACGTTCTGGGTTGCAAACGGAAAGGAGCTGCCTTGCTTCGGGGAGCTCGGCATATTAACCTTTACAGTGACATACCATACCTTCACAGCCCCCTTCATGGTCATCCCTCTCGATCGTTTTGACGTCATTTTAGGCGTCGAATGGCTCGAAACACTGGGCGAGATCGGGTGAGACTTCCGGCACCTCACCATGCGCTTCACCTTCCAAGACCGCGACATCCTGCTCTCGGACCTCTCCCGTCACGATGATCAGCCCCTCACGGTCGCGACCATCCATGCCAGCGACGAACCACCTCTCCAGATCCTCATCCACAACTTCGCCTTCATCTTCGAGTTGCCCTCTACACTACCGCCTCATCGTTCCTGTGATCACCGCATCCGCCTCAGGGAAGGCACTGAGCCGGTCGTGGTTCGGCAATATCGTTATCCGTTCCGCCAGAAGGACGAGATATAGAGGCAATGCGACGAGATGCTAGCACAGGGTCTCATTCGCACCAACCGATCACCCTTCTCCTCCCCTGTGTTGCTCGTCAGGAAGGCCGACGGCACTTGGCGCTTCTGCGTGGACTACCGCCAACTCAATGACAAGACCGTCAAAGACAAGTTCCCAATCCCAGTGGCGGAGGAGTTATTCGATAAGCTCCATGGCGCGACTTTCTTCTCCAAGCTCGACCTCCGCTCGGGCTACCATCGGGTTCGAATGGCGGACGAGGACATCGACAAGACATCCTTCCGGACACACCATGAACACTTCGAGTTCCTCGTAATGCCGTTTGGCCTCACCAACGCCCCCTTCGACCTTCCAGGCCCTAATGAACGAGGTATTCCAACCTTATCTACGGAAGTTTGTACTTGTTTTCTTCGACGATATTCTTTTGTACAGCTATGGAAGAGCACATTCGCCACCTCAAGACAGTGTTCGAGACACTACACCACCACCAGTTGCACCTGAAGATGACTAAGTGTACCTTTGCAGAGCGACATGTGTCCTACTTGGGGCACATCATTTCCAACAGCGGGGTGGCGGCTGACCCGGCCAAACTGGCCGCCGTGGCAGAATGGCTGCATCCGACCAGCGTGCGGGCTCTTCGAGGCTTTCTCGGCCTCATCGGCTACTATCGGCGATTCATCAGGGGCTACGCCGAGATAGCGGCACCACTCAGCGACATGCTCAAGCGAAACGCCTTCATTTGGACGGACCTCGCCGACACCGCCTTCAACAACCTCAAATCCGCCCTCACGTCGCCCCCCGTCTTGCGTCTTCCCAACTTCTCCACCGACTTCGTCATCGAGTGCGACGCATCGAGACAGAACATCGGTGCAGTCTTACATCGGGAGGGCCATCCAGTAGCATTTTTTAGTCGGAAGCTTGCGGCACATCATGCCAAGTTGGCAGCTTACGAGAGAGAGCTCATCGGCCTCTCCAAACCATCTGACATTGGCGTCCGTACTTATGGGGCAGGAATTTCTACGTCGGCACAAATCATTACAGTCTCAAGTTCATGCTCGAGCAGGCCCTCGTCACACCCCCGCAGCAACATTGGTTGAGTAAACTCATAGGCTTCTCGTTTCACGTGGAGCACAAGCCAGGCAAACTCAACCAAGCGGCCGACAAACTCTCCCGCATTGACACCGATATTCCCGAATGCGCCGCACTTTCCCGGCCGGAGCTCGCACTTGAGCAGGAGTGGCTCTCCGCGCTTGTTGCCGACGAGGCGGTCATCAGGCGGCGGGCAACCATCTCGGCCTCTCAGTCCGAGGTCGGCTAGAAAGAGACTGGCGGCCTCATCTACTACCGCGGACGTCTCTTTATTCCGGAGTCCTCGCTATTGGTCCCCCGCATCATCCGCCACTTCCAAGACAGCACACATGAGGGCAGTACCAAGACGCTCGAGCGAGTACGTAAAGAGTTTTTCTGGCCCGGTCTACGTCGTACTATTGAGTACGTGGTCGCATGTGCCACCTGTCAACGCAACAAGACATCCACTCTCAGCCCTGCAGGTCTGCTACAACCCCTGCAAATTCCACAACATGTGTGGGCCGATATTTCCATGGACTTTGTGACTCAGTTGCCCCGTTCCAAGGACAAATTCGTCGTCTTGGTAGTAGTAGACCGGTTGTCCAAGTATGCACATTTCATGGCGATGAGTCACCGATTTTCGGCATCATCATCCGCACATGTTTTCTTTGATACGGTGGTACATCTACATGGTATACCCGAGACCATCGTCAGCGATCGCGACCCCGTGTTTACCAGCGCCTTCTGGCAGGACACTTTCCGGCAGTGCGGTACTAAGTTGCTCTTGTCCCCAGCATACCACCCTCAATCAGATGGCCAGACGGAAGTGGTCAATCGGACAATGGAGATGTACCTCCGTTGTTTCGTAGCTGACAAACCCAAAACGTGGACTTATTGGCTTCCGTGGGCTGAGTTCTGCTACAATACCTCCTTTCACTCGGCTCATCGCACCACCCCTTTTGAGCTCGTATACGGCCGACCTCCCCTCGCCATGCTTTCCTATAAGGCCGATGCCTCCGTGATTGATGTTGTCGACCGCCACATCAACGATCGTGCCACGGTTCTCGAACAAGCAAGACAACGCCTTCACCATGCTCAGAATCAGATACGGCAAGTATATGATGCTCGTCACCGGGAGGTCTTCAGCACGGAGGATTTGGTGTGGGTGCGTCTCCAACAACATCGACAATCCACTATGAAGCACACAACTGACCATAAGCTCGCTCCTCGCTTCTTCGGGCCCTTCCTAGTCTTTGCTCGGGTTGGCACGATGGCCTATCAACTCGAGCTTCCAACCGACGTCCGCCTCCACAACGTCTTCATGTGTCCTTGCTGAAGCCATTCCGTGGTCCACTACCGACGGTAGTATCAGCCTTACCTGTCGACCTCACACCAAGCGAACACCCGGTCCCGGCGGAGATACTTGATACTCGGATGGTTACTGACATCCGCGAGTACTTGGTTCGCTGGGCAAAAGACACTGCTGACGATGCTACATGGGTCCACAACACGACACCCTCAAGCGCCTTCATCCCGGCTTCCACCTCGAGGACGCGCTGGATTTGAACCTATACCTGTTACTCACATGGACCGGCCAAAGGGAAAGACATAAGACCCGACTAGGGTTGCCCATACCTAGCCGGCGACATTACTTGACAATATTATTAGTAATATTAGCAATAGTTAGTTTCCTTTCAAGGAAGATATTATTAGCAATATTGCTAATAATGTCTTTCCTTGAAAGGAAAGATATTACTTGACAATATTATTAGTAATATTATTAGCAATAATTAGTTTCCTTTCAAGGAAGATATTATTAGCAATATTGCTAATAATATTTTTTCTTTCAAGGAAAGAAATTACTAGTAATATTATTAGCAATAATTAGTATGATTTAGTTTCCTTTCCAACAAATTATGGTTAGCAATTGTAGCCATCATCTATCTATATATAGAGGTGGAAAATCTCTTGAGAAGATTATCAAAGAAAAGTTTAATAAAAAACATAGGCGGTACTTCTCCCGATCTAAGAAGCACCCGCGCATGCGACAAGGCGCAACACCAATGCCGGCTGGTCACAAGACCAGACGGCTTCTTCATCGTCTTCGTCCCATCGTCCAGTTACGCATGCCTTCGCTAAGCAAGAAGAAGTGTGTAACATAATCAGTGAAGGTTCATGACATCAGTCACAAGTTGAGTACATTACATAGCTCTTCATCAAAACTTCAGCAGTATCTTGATATGTAGCAGTCCGGATCTCAACTGTGAGGGGATGTACGGAAGATCAAAAAATGGAACAGAGGTAGCAAGGATGGGTCCTTTCCATCCAGAAAAGAACACATTGCCTGATAGTGTAATTTGGAAGTTCATACAACTTTGAACAATCGAATAATTCCTAATAAGCTTTGGCAATAACCTTCTTATGTGTCATAGAACTAAGTATATATAGTTTATTTCTTCAATCTTATTTCTAACTCTCAGTAAGTGAACTTTGTGTTCCTCTCTTCCTATTATTACCTCCATTGACATGACTTGCTAACAAGCAAGTATAGTAGATGCAGAACCCTCCAGAATCAACTATTTAGCTTTCAAAACACTCCTAAAAGTAAAGAGCACCGAGTGACATTTTACACAAACACATAAAGACCCTGCTGCTACAGCTTACATCGCTACTCCATACTTGTGGTGATGATTATATATCTTTATTGTTTAACTACAACACGTTTGAAGCCGACCATTATGACAAAAAGAAGCTCAAGAGTCCCCGGGAAAAAAAAATTAAGAATAATTTTATATTTCAAACTCATGCATGCATGATAAGTTGTAAATGCATGTATTATATTTAATAAATTATCTTTCTTTACTTTGATCCGCGTGCATTTGCATGTGCATGTGCATACATATCAAGTTAAATTATTCCATCATGCCCCTAAAGCCCAATTTATGGGCTAAAAGCTGGATTTAGGCAGCCGTATAATTTTTATAAAGTCAGCTAAAAAAAAACATTTATTCTCGACTCCTGCTTCTCATTGAATTGATTTGATGCTATAGGACTTCGAAAGGCAGCTTAGATGCAACCACAAATCCATTGCGAAAGGGAGACGGAATACTCTCAGCAAGTGAACTTTTTGTGTTACTTCCCATTATTAGCTCCATTGACATGACTTGCTAACAAGCAACACAGTAGATGCAGAACCCTCCATAATCAACTATTGTTAGCTTTTAAAACACTATTAAGAACAAAGAGCAGTGAGTGGCATTTTACAAAAACACATAAAGACCCTGCTACTACAGCTTACACTGCTACTCCAGAGGAGTGGTGAGGGGTGAGGATTAGATATCTTTATTGTTTAACTACTACAGGTTTGAAGCCGACCGTCATGACAAAAAGAAGCTAAAGAGTCCACCACCCCCCCCCCTCCCCACACACACACACAAAATGAGAGATTGATTTTATATTTCAAACTCATGCATGCATGATAAGTTGTTAATGCATGCATGCCTCATGTTTAATAAATAGTCTTCTTTTACTTTGATACACGTGCATGCATACATATCTGGTTTACATTATTCTTTCATGCCCCTAAAGCCCATTTTATGGGCTAAAAGCTGGATTCACACAGCCGTATAATTTGTATAGAGTCCGCTTAAAAGAAAACATTTATACTTGCCTTCTTGTGCTTTTCGTTGAATTTATTTGATGCTATAGGACTTTGAAACCCAGCTTAGATGCAACCACAAATCCATTGCAACAGGGAGACATATTACAAAATTCATTCATCCTGATTAAGGAAATTTACTAATGGAAGTGATATGACCAGACCTGCTCCAATTAGATTTTCTACTGTTTACTTGACATTAGCATATCTTCATGAGCTAAAAGTTCCATTGTGAGTATGATCTAAGCAATGGAAAACTTGCATGTTTGCATTTACAAGGGAAGAAGGTTCAAGCCATAGTAACTGATAGCCGATGTTGGAATAATGTTTATTCATGTTTAAATGTAGCACCGCCTCTTGTGAAAGTGCTTCGAATGGTGGAGCCTAATGAGAAACCAACCATGGGATTCATTTATGCAGCAATGGATAGTGTAAAAGACAAGATAAAGTTAATTTCAATAACGTGAAGGGAAGGTAAATTTCCTAGTTCATGTTTCCTACTACCTAAACTTTGTATGGTTCACAGTTTAATTCCTTCATTCATACATTAATCTATTTCTATATCTGCGGTTATAAGCCTTTATGGAAAATTATCGATGCAAGACGGGATCTTAAATTTCATCTACAATCACGTGTTGCAATATATTATCTTAACCCCTCACTTTCATATACTACAGACTTCAAAGCTGATATACAGATTAAAAAAGAATTATATGATTGCATTGAAAGGATTGTAGGTGCTTGAATTGAAAGATCAAAAATAGATTTGTGGCTCGATACTTTTAGAAATGCACCATGAATGTTTGGTAGAGACATGACAAATTTCAAGAGATGAAGAAAGATCCAGCTAATTGGCGGTCTTCTTATGGAGGACTTATACTAGAAATGCACTCAAAAGCCTACGATTTAGTTCTTGATGCACCGTAGCTCTTCTGGATGCGAGCAGAAATGAGGTGCTTCAATAAAATGGTAAGATTACAAAATCTTGTTAGTGATAGATATTACATTGTAGGTTATTAACTTTCTTACATAACTTATTTATTTCAGTTCACAGGAAGAGAGGAGATTGCACCAAAAGAAGATGAATGATCTGGTTTTTGTGATGTAGAACTTGAAATTAAAGGAGGGAAATGAAAAGGAGATGAATATGTTGGTCAATGTTGCTTTTATGATGTCCCTCCAATTGATGAAATGATAACATACAAGGAACATCATGTACGTCCATCTAGTGCAAACTGACTGAATTTTGTTGAGAATACAAAAGAGGGCAAAAGCAGCAAAGAGGTTAACGACGTGGATGCAAATTTGAACATGGAGGTGAAGATGATTTAGAAACCGTTTATCTTGATGAGAGTAGTATTAGTAAAAGAAAGGACGAAACTGATAATCTTGGTGAGAATAAAAATAATGAAGAAGATGACAAAGAAAAAGATATAGGTATATCTCTATTTTTCTAGATGATATCCTTGGTGAATTTACACTTGGCTTCTACGTACTACTTTCACATATCCTGACCACTTTAACATAAAACCTTGCTAGTCCATCTCTTTGTCAACGTTGCACATGTCAAAACATAACCTGAGATGATTTTCTCACCTTGAACTCAAATAACATCATCCAAACTTCCCAGAAATGCACTCAATTCTTACCTTATTTCTTAATGTGTAGTGAGTTTGATCCATAAAGCATGATCGGTCTTATACTTTTCTTACAAAATTTTCCTTTCAACTTTAATGGTATCTTCACAAATCACTCAAACAAAAATTTCCATTTCAGCAATCATGTTTTGATTCTATGAACAATATCCTTGTCAATCTCTCTAACATGATAAATTGATTGATTGTAGATATTGAAAAATATCACTTCTAGGCATCTCTTGTTCATCAATCAATGACTTCAATGTGTACTCTTTCAATTATACGCATCTATTGTTAAGCATATATTCAACTATATGCATATACGCATCGCTCCGAATTACAGACAACTATATTACTGTGTATCCAAAATTTTAACTCATGCTGGAGTTACATTTCATGTATTATGTTTCCAATCCTACTAATATTAAAACCCTTGTCCCAAAGTTTCCCTCCAAAATTATATTTAGTATTTTAACACCTTTTGACCTTGTCAACTAGTACAATATGGCCAAGAAAGAACATACACCATAGAACTTTATCCTCAATATGCCTAGTAATTTTATCCATACGTGCAAAAAAAAAGGTAAGGACTTAATCTTCATCGTTGTTATAAGCCAACGGTGATGAAAATTTTTGTGGCATCTCCTACAATGATCTGCACACAGTAGTCGTAACTCCATCATACATATTATTTATAATATCAATATAGATACCAGATACTCGTTTCTTCTTCAAAACTCCTTACCATTTTATCTCCTTAAGTAGTCTATAATAAGCATTTTCTAAGGACTAGTTTGGATTGCACTAATGTTTTATCCAAGACTTCGTTTGGTGCCAAACTCAAGGTGCGAACTAAATAGTTTTCATTCTGGATGGATGTTTTTCTAAACATCCATTCATCACAGGGCTCAAATAGGAGATTGCGAAACACTAGCCCAACGAACGTTCCGAAAGTGGGCGTTTGAGCAAATGAGATGAAACGTAACTGCAATATAAACTAGCCCTAGGTCAACAAATAGCACATGTAAATCTGTTCTCTCTCTAAACATTTTCATTCATCTTCTTAGTATGTACTTGGCTTCCAGAATAGATCTGCCCAGTATAAAATCAAATTTATTCTCCAAAATTCTTGTTTCATTTCTTAACTTCAATTGCTCTTCTGTAGTTTCATGATATAAAATTGGTAATCAAACTTCTTATAAATGAACATCAGCCGAAATTGTGCAAAAAACAAAGTGATATGAGGTCACAACACATAATAAATGATATAATTAAACTAAAGCTGTATGATGATAAGACAATCTGCGAGTTAACATTTTATGGGGAATAATACATCTTCACAACATAGAATAGTACAATGATCGCACAAAAGAAAAAGACAAAATGATAATTGTTAAGCATATATGTGACTATAATTACCGTGGATCATACTTCAATTAAAAGAATGAGATAATAATGCAGATAAGATATCATGACATTGATGCCTAGAACAACAATTATACAATAAAAGAATAATGATTTACTTAATCATTCCTAAGAAAAAATAAGAAACACTTTCATTTACATGAAAGTATCAGTCAAGATTTAAAGTACATCAATTTGAAGTAGCATGCATAAGGGTGTGTTTTGCAAATGGAAACTTAGATGGTAAGTAGGAACCTAGTAGAAACTATGGCTAGTTTCCACTAGCATGTTGTTTGGTTTTTGCAAGGTGAAATTTGAGAATAGTAGGACACGTCACAAAATGGAAACAAGAGTTCGAAACTACTTAAAGGGTAGACAATCAAAGAAAGTCATGAGAGTGTCACTTGGCGTGACCCTAATGCGTGCTGCTCCCTAATGCTTGTTGCTTGCTTCCTAGAGGATGAGAGTTTGAGTTGTGCAAACAGCCTCTACATATATATGGGGGTAACACTACGTACATCTTGACCCACCTTAGAACCTGCATAAGCAGGAGTCCTGTGGCGATTGAACGCCCTTTTAGCGACTTTCTAAAATCCAACACCCATCTTTTAGCCCCCTACTTTCATTATTTTGAAATATTGCTATGCATCTACAGGCCAACTTTCCATTTCAGTTTCTAGCAAACAGATGATACTTCTAGTTGGAAACTTAATTTCTTTTGGTTTCTTAGAAACTAAAAGAAACTAAATTTCTTACACTTCAAAGTTTCCAATTGCCAAACACACCCTGAGATTAGATAAATCAGGAAAAGGCTCTCAAACTTACTGAAAGTACACTTAGTAATTGAGGATCTACACAAAGTTTATTTATAATCGTTACTAGTGGTGAACACAGAATTGGAACTACCTGATACTCTTCTCCACTCTCTTGTTCATTCAGTTTTTGTATTGCAGCCTACAGCAAGTGATGCTAGCAATATCAGTACACTTTGATAAAGTTAACGAGGTAAGGAAGAGGCACATTCAATTCATCAAGTAGTTACATACCTGAATGTTCATTTTAGCAAAATCATTATTTGGATCCAACTGCAACGCTGTTAGAAGTGAACTTTAAATGTTAGCTAGCTCTTACAGAAACTAACATCTGAAATGCTAATAATTGCAGGAAATGTCCTGCTCATTTCTAGAATGGTATAGAAATACAGAACTGTGCATGAACATGCAGAGGTTTAATTGAGCTTCTAGAACCAAACAAAGCATTCACATAATGCACAAATCTCCTTGATCAACATATTTTTTAATTTAGGAACCACAAGACACACATAAAGATACACCTGTGGTATACAATACTATCCTGCCCCTGGAAAGTGGGAACTGAAATAGACTTCAGATTTGCAGCAAGTCAAAATGCAACAGAAAGTCCAAGCAGAGTAGGAAGAAAAGTATAACAACAATAACAAAGCTTATCCAAAAATTTTGGGAGGCTGTTTGAACCCTCTTCTTCCATTCGGCTATGTAAAGGGCCATGTCCTCTGTAACACTAACAAAATTCATATCCTTTTTTAAGGCTTCAAATCATGTCCGTCTAGGCCCACCTCTGGTCCTAGCGGCTCCATTAACTATTATATTATTGCTCCTCCTCACTCGAGCATCTATTTTCTCTTATCTTGTTCTAAATTGGCGTCACATCTAACTTTCCACGAATACACTCATTTATATTATATCCTTGAATGTATTGCCACTCATCCATCTTTGCAATCTCATTTTGGCTACACTAATTTATTGGACATGTTTCTTAATCGCTCAAAACTCTGATCCATAAAGCATTGTTGGTCTTATAATAAACTTGTAGAATTTTTCTTTCAACTTCAGAGGTATCTTGCAAACACAAATTACTCATGAAACACACTCCATTCCAACCATCATGTTTTAATTTCATGCATGAGAGACTTTTCAATCTCTTCATCATGATGAATGATTAATCCGTTGATCCTACATACCGAAAACTATCACTCTTATGTATCTCTTGTCCATTTATATGGACTCTTCCCTCATTTTTCTTTGACCTAGTTGAAACTACATTTCATATACTATGTTTACGTTATACTAATTTTACATTTAGATTCTAAAGTTTCTCTCGACATTTATATTTTAGCAACTAATCCTTCCATATTCTCATCAACCAACACAAAATCATCACCCAACATCATTCACCATGGAATCTTCTCCTAGATATGCTTAGTAATTTCATCCAACTACCGCAAGAAGGTAACGACTTAACATTGATCCTTAACCGCCAATAAAGAATACACAACACTATAAATCTAAAGAATGTATGACAGCAAGGGACTATAACACATCAATTAGAAATATAACTAAGACAAACACTTATGAATCAATAGTCTTCCAAGAAGATCAAACAAATAAGAACATGTTAGAAGCTAGAACTGAATGTACTTTATAAAATGTGCCTAGATACTCTTCAAAAAAATTATTGAAGAAATTTCTAACTTCATCAATTAATTAGCTTGCTGCCTATACCTCTACTTGAGATCCGTGGCCAGATGGACCTCTCTCTCATCAGCAGATTCATGTTGGCTTGAGTACACGTTGACTGAGCCCAATTAGATTGGATCCAAGTTTGCTGTGTCTATAAATTGATGGTTGAGCTTCCCAGCTAGCCTTTGAGCCAATTGTAGAGCAATTTCCTCCATTATCCACTCTGCAACTTCGGAACCTTAACAGCCCGGTCAATCCATGCTGATTTGATTCTGTCTTCTATAGGCCGCAGTCTGTTGCAACCACAGTGCATTAGGATCTTGAATTTTAGAACAGGAGGGTCCTGGAACAATCCTGCTGGGGCTAGGATCAGCCCTTGTACCTGTTGAGATCACTCCATCTTTTGGATGACCAATAGGCTTTGAAATGTGAAGTTAACTCCTTGTCAAACCTCATAGATTCTGTTAATAAAGCCTTCCTTGCATCCATTAACTCTGATCCTGCCTCTGGAGCACTCCATTCCTACTACTAACCTTAATCAGTCACTAGAGCGCCCTTTATATTACAATCTGATCCCCAAAACCTTGACATCTACGTAGGGCCACTTAATGCACAAGAAAGAGAGCTCCAAATGATTTCACTTTTGCTTTATAGACAATTCAAAATGGTGTAAACCAATGTTTTGTTTAAATTACCATACTGTCTGAAGCTCCAATAACCAGTGTCATTTTGGTTTCAAATTGGACATATATCAGACCTGATATTGACCTCCAAAATGAACTAGGACATGCAAAAATCTCCACATATAGTACATGCAAAACTCTAGCTCCATATATTATCACCATCGTCATCTAAGCCTTCTCCCATTAGAATATGGTCAGTTATAGAGCATAAGAAAGCTCCATACATGATTTCACAAAGTTTTATGACCAGTTGTCAACCTGACGTCGATCATCTATGTTCTTGTCCAAATTTCAAGTGAAGGTAGCTATGAGCATGAGAGGATCATATCATAAAACCTATATGCCAGTTGGCAAATAAGTTTATCTACCTTTTGAATTGAAGTTTAAGCTCATGCAACCAAGGAGCACCTTCCAAGTTCCCCTACATTATGAAGAGTACATGGAGAGAGAAGATGGTGTGTGTGTGTGTGTGTGTGTGTATATATATATATATATATATATATATATCGCAACTTTCCATTTTAGTTGGAAAATATTTCCGTCTCTTCCATTGATTCATATTTCAGATTTGTGACCTTGCATATTGGTCTTGAATCTAGATGTCGTCTTCAATTCTCCAGATAAGGTATAATTTTATGTCTTTTCACCTTCAAGCTCTCTCTCTCTCTCTCTCTCTCTCTCTATATATATATATATATATATATATTGATTAAAGAACTTTACACTCAGTGTTAACACTGTTAAGTACACCATTAGTTAGGGATATACCCAACTGGACAATATTTCCCTATTTCTAATGGAATCTTGAACCTTCACATTCACTTTAGATATAATTACAGATCTTCCTAGATTCTCTTAGAAAGTATTACTTTTTAGACCTTCTGGAAGATTATTCTAATCATTTCCTTCCAAATATGCAGCAATGCTAGAGCAATCCAAATAAGAATAAAACATCTTGGAATTCTTCTTGCTATGTCATAATAATTCTCTAATCTCCTTCTCTTGTAAGCAGCTTTTTGTATTTCATCTCCATCTTCAACTTGCTTAGTTTCAAAGAAAAGAATATACGGGCATCTAAAGAATCGGTATTGCATTGATTCACTTCCATGCTTACACGAAGGACAATGTGCATCTACCTGCGACTCCACCAAGTTAACATGTCTTTAGTGAGACCCATTGAGTAAAGCTTTATACAAGTATATACTAATTGTAAGGCTGGTACAAGTGTACCAAACCACCCTATGCCAGTCTATACATGTGTATTTTTCTCCGGGTTAACTCAATAGCAAAGTTGTTCTGGGCGCTAGACGAGGCGAGGCAAGAGGGTGGCCGCCTCGCCTAGGCGCCAGCCCAGGTCACGGCAACAACAGAGAAGTACCAGCAGAAGCAGGAGCAGTGCCAGCAGAAGCAGCAGCAACAACATCAATTTTTTTTTTGAGCAGCAGCAACAACAATAGCCTAGGCGTCCGCATTTCCTTCCACTGGTCGACCCAAGGCGTCCGCCTAGGCATCCATCTCCAAACACAAAAAATATTCCCCCGGTCGAGTCGTTCTCCCCTCAACAGGCCGCATAGGCGCGCCTAGACGTCACCTGTAACAACATAGCTCAATAGCTGATTTGAGTACATCCGTAGGTTCAAAGAACTATTGCTTTCCCCTTCCTGGTCAAAAATTTTGATTCTGACAATTTTTTACATAATTTTCTAGTCATCTCCTGTCTCTCTGTCCTCCAAGCTATATTTTCAATTATGCCACGAGTATTTCCGCCAGAATTAGTGCATTCTATCCAAGCCTATCAATTATCCTACCATTAGGCAGACAAGGATCAAACATGCTACTAGTATGTGTTCCATTAGTATGCTACTAGTATGGTAAGAGTGCCCTCTTCATGAGTATGTTCTTAAAAGTAACTTAGGCCTTATTATCCTCGGTTATATGCAATAAGCTTATGCCTTTAAGGTACATATCCCTCATCTGTCCCAAGCTGATGTATCTCTAAGGAAGTTCCATAGCAACCTCAGAACATCCCTTAATATATATATATATATATATATATATATATATATATATATATATATTGTTACTAGGCACTTCTAAGGATCTAGAATCAATATCATTATGAAAATTGCATTGACTCATCAGGACTTAACAACTTTTACCATTATTTGATGCAGCCATGGGGCCTTGATCTTCTCCTTCTTGTGGAGTCTTCTGATCAAGGTTTCTACTAGACCTAGAAATGATCATTTTTGCTCCTGTATAAGGTCTTTCACTTCTCTCCATCTTAATATAGAATTCATCCCCCCTAACATTCCATATGAAAGCATTCATTAGGAAAATTTTGAAGACTATCACTCCTCAACCTCATTCTTGCAGGCTAATTCTAAAGGCACATCAAAAGTTGCTCAGGACAGCCCATTACTTGGTGCTAGTCCAAAAGATGAAACAACTTTTACTCAGGACAACCCAAAATTTATTATGGACTGCTCACACACCCGCCTTCCACTCCCCAATCCCCAACACCTGCGACCCCGACCGCGCCGCCGTCGTCGCCCTCCTCCGCCCTCGCCTGGCCGACATCCGCGTCGCCTCTCCTCCCTCAGCCTCATCTCCTCCTCCAACTCCCGCCCCTTCTCCCCCACCCCAAACCCTAACCCTAACACCATTATCGGCGGTGCACATTGGTCGACACAGCTCCATTATCGGCGGGAGCAAGGCCGCGGGAGGCAAGGGCGATGAAGGCAGAGTCGAGCGCTGCAGATCGGTCCGATAAGGTCTTCGGCGCGAGTGACTTCGGTTGTCCAGTCCAAGGAAGATGGGGGCACAAGGCAGCATCTCTGGCGATCGGAGGCCGGGTCGGACGATCTTACAGTAGTTGTCGGGTGATGACGTTGCTTTCTTCTTCCTCGTATTTCTATTCTAAAACCACCAGCTACTCCCCACATCGACCACCACGAGCACAACCCTCCCCGTACGTCCCTCGTAGTCAAGGACTATGAAATTTTTTGGCAGCACATCCAATAGGAAGAACTGTCAAAAAAATTGACAGTCCTAAAGATGACGAACTGTCAAAAGACAGTCCTTCCACATTTTGACAGTCCAGTATATTGGTATGACTGTCAAATAATTTGACAGTCCTAAAAAAACTAGACATGCCGAGTAAATTTTTTCGGTGGCAAACTTGTAAATAAAAGGAAAAAAAATTGGGGTCCTGAGCAACTTTTGATGTGCCTTTAGAAATGGCCTTCTTGCAGTATTTTGAGTCTTTCTTATTTTAGCCTGCCTCTTTGCCTCCTTAACTTCTTTCACTTTAATTGCTTCCTCCAATTGCTTGACACAATCTGCATTAGTCATTGTCAATGTGACGCTGCCCTCTGCTACCTTTTGAGTTTTTTCCTCTTTTTTGATTGGTTTGAGGTAACTGCTAGATCTTTCTGAGCACTTAGATCCTTTGTGTTGATGGTAACTTGAAGAGCTGCATGCTGATCCAGTATAATCTGCTCAGAGGTAATGAGCTTACTCTTCTCCTGTGGCATTTCCTTATTAGGGCCTAAAGGGTCTATTCCCTGCTGCTATGACAGTTGAGAAGGATTCTGAGTTATTGGTGGTAAGAGTTGATCACCTTCTATAGCTACCCTCTCAGTATCTCCCTTAATTCACCCTTTTTGATAGCTTCCTCTACCTATGTCTGTAATGTCTGTGTTATCTTCTATAGGGATGCTCTCATCCTTGTGGGTAGCCACTGAGACCTTCTTGAAGGGACACCTCCATCATGATGCTATCTGCACTAATGTTGGTAGCCTAGCCATTATTATCTAAAGACTCCTCTTGCACAAGTGTTTGGGTCTCTTTCCATACCCACCTTTGAGGTAAGGGGCAGTGTTGCTAGATGTGGCCAAAACTCTTACATTTTGAGCATGTTGGGGGAAGTCATTCATAGTCAATATGATGCTTCTATATCCTCTCCATCTCGAAGTAGTACGCAAACTGTTTCTGGCAATTCTTTGTCTGCAGAGATCTCCAGAAAGGCTCCTTGCATATGAGTGTCTTTGATACTTTCCAATCAGGCATCCACCTTGATAGGTTTACCTACTGTGCTTGAGATTTTCCCACGTATAATGGGGTTCCAGAGTCTCATACTAAGATTTGGTAATCTAATCCATATGGTAATCTTTGTTAGGAGATTCCTCTCCAGATTTGTGTTGGGTTCCCATATTTTGCCTATCACTAGTCTCCCATCAAATAGCTAGGGCTAGTCTCCCATCAAATAGCTAGGGGCCACCATGAACCCTAGCCTCACAATCCTCCTCCACAGCAAATTTAAACAAGAAAAAACCGGTTTCCCATGAGAATACCTCCATATCTCCCTTTGCCTCCATACTCTGTTTGCATATGCCTTAATATGAGCATAGAAGGGTCGAGACCCAACTACATAAGCAATAATGGAGTTAACCCACTGCTTCAAAGAAGTTGTATGTCCTCAGAAATAACTGCCACAGGCTTGCCATCTACTATGACTGGTTCCTCATAAACAAGTGGAAAACTCTCCTCTGCATTATGGTTTTTGCATAGATCAGCCCATGAAGATGGCCGACTTTTGTGTTGGACACCGAAGATCACATATCCTTCTTCTGTGGAGCAATGCTGATTACAGGGCCAACCCTACCCTTAATAGGATTGGGTGGAGCCCTGCCTTTGTTAATCTGCTTTTGGTATGAATTAAAATAATTCACCCTTGCCCCTAAAGGCAATCCTGATGAAGTAGAAGTTGCAGGTTGCTTTTGCTTTCTTCTATAAACTTGTATTCATCCTTCAACATCCTGTTGTGTCCCTTTTGATGATTCTCCCTCTGTGTCTCAGACTCTCAGATCTCTGGGTACATGTAGGTTTGATCCATCTAGGGTTTCAGGGAGATCCCTGACAACCCCTACATCAGGCAAGTCCCCAGAAGAGATTGCCTCATCAAGGGGAAGTTGTTGTACCTGGCCAGACTCCTTATCTACGGTTTTCTTGGGAACTCTAGATTGATCTCCCATGACCTTAAAATCGCCAGAGATGGTGGCGCTATTATATACATATAGCTTTGTACAGAAAATTGTTATTAGAGTTTAGACCCTAGATTTTATACCAAACTTACAGCCTAAAATTTAGTAAATACTAAAGGATCGTACAGTGTACATAATAAATTTAAGGGCTAATTAGAGTTTAGACCCTAGATTTTATACCAACTTAGAGTTTGAGTCCTGACTTGTCCAATTGGAGATATTAGACCCTGAAATTTTATTATTTGGTTTATTTTTTCCTTTATACCCTCACTCCCATGCAAACAATGAAACCTTCCAATAAAGACTAGGGAGGGTAAGATGGTAAAAAGTAAAACAAAAAATAAAAATCCAGGGTCTAAACTCTCCAATTGGACATACCAGGGCTTAAACTCTAAGCTGGTATAAAATCCAGGGTCTAAACTCTAATTAGCCCTAAATTTAAATCAGGTAATATGTACATTCATATGTATGATGTATCTAACCCACTTCGTGGCATGTGTTCATGCGAAAGACATAAGGAGGTTATTTAAGATTATCGTGTCAGCATATGGAATGTCTATAGATATTCAACTTGTGGGGGTCCTAACACGTAAAAAGTCACACACTTTGGAGGTTATCTTTTCACGTGAACGCATTTTGGAAAGATAAATGTTAAAGTCTTATCAGGATAGGAAAGAAGTGTGGAGCAGATGATCATAACATAATTTACCTCAAAAACAATTTAAGTATAGGCTTTGGTCTTTGCCTAGGCGACCGCCTTTTACAAGCTTGCAGCTTACTCAAATAAGGTCCAACAGTTCGGCCGGTATAACATAATTCATCTGAAAACCTAACTATATGACAGGTTGCTCTCATTCTGCAACGGCCCCCCTTCGAAAACCGACTAGTATGACCGATATCCGGAACAGAGATTTCATTTTAATTTTGGTTGAGAGGAAGGAGAGAGAAATATTACTTAGATTCCAATGATGACTTTGTATAGTTGCAAGGAACTAGGACGACTTTAATTTATATGAAGTGGCATCAGCATCAAAGAAAAAAGTTCAGAAGTAATAATAAATGTGTTGTGACAGATTTGGAAACCCAATAATTTATCATCAGAAATATGACAAAATGAAGATCTCGAATTAAACCGGCTTCATATAAAGAAGAAAATGGATGTATTGATCATAAATGATGACCTTTGAAGAAACCCTTTTCCAGAGCTTCCTTATATTTCCCTAGAGCATAATATGCTAGACCAAGCCTGCTATATGCCTTGATGTAACTTGGATCAATCTCAATTGCCTTTGAGCAGTCTTGGATTGCTTCAGTATACCTATGCATCTCGGTGAATGCAGCTGCCCTGAAAATTAGATAACAAATTTGCAAATAATGCTTATTCTCAGTAAAGAAATAATTAGTACAGATGCAAAGGAAAGCAAATCTCATTATCCAGTCTAGAACAGTAATGAAGCATTATATTTTTCTGTTACCTTGACAATCATCTTCATCTAAGCCTTCTCCCATCAGAATGGGATCGGCTATGGAGCATAAGAAACTCCATAATAGATTTTGTAAAGTTTATATGACCGGTTGTCGACTTGATGTCAACCACATCTACTATGGTGCCGTCAAGGATGCTATTAGCATGATAAGGGCATGCCCTAAAACCTAGATGGCCAATTGGTGGGTAGTAAACCTACCTTTCGGTTATGCAGTTTAAACTCATGCAACCAAGGAACATCCTCCAAGTTTTCCTAACTATAAGGAGTGTAGATGAAGAGGTAGGATGATACAATTTGCTATTGGGAATTGCATTTATCTCCATGGCACATTAAGTCAAAGAGAAGAAATAGCATTCCCTCAATGAAGATGAATAAGAACTCTGAAGCTAGTATTATGAACTCGGATAACTCTCTTTCATACTGCTATTAATAATACTTACACCAACCATCTTTTACAAAACACAATTATTAATGTTTCGTAGAATGAGGGTGAGAGCAAAATTATTCACATTACAAGCAAATGAACATATTGAATTTCATTTCTCATTTTTACCATGTAATCTATCCAATGATTCCTATAGTCTAGATAACATTTTAGGAGAAAAAAATGGCATCACGATTTCTTATTTATGAATCCAAAGACTGGTCTAGTTCAGCATTTATAAGAAAGAAACATAACTAAACAGTTCATTTGTCCACATTAAACAGCTTATAAAAGCGACGTCAATATCTTCAAAGGTATGCTGGCGATTTTTATGAACGGTATGCTGGCGATTTTTATGAACAGGAGCCAAAATATCGTAGGTTAAAGAGGTTTTGCTTATAAAGTTAGTTGAGCATGTCAATGAAAGGAGACGGGATTGAAATTCCTAGTAGAAAAGGTGTTGCCCAAGCTGCAGACTAAGAAGTACTCATCCTGAACTTTTGAAGGTGGCAATTTCTTCTTGGTTCCTTTGCTATGCAACCTATAGAGCATAGTCAAAGTAGTTTTACTACTGAACTTACAAATAAAGAAGAAAGGAGAAGGGAAAGAAAGCAAAGGAATAAAATATAAGGAAAAGAGAGAAGAAAAGAGCAGGAAGATGAAGAAAATAACAAGTGAAGACTAGGAAGACGATGAAAAAAGAGGGCGGAAAAGGCACCAAAAAGAAACCAAAGAGGTGGAGAAAGCATACCTGGTTAGGTGTTTGCCTGCCTCAGTGAGAGGTAGCCAGACTGCAAGGAATGCCAATAATGCTCTAGTAAGCTATTATGATGGAAGGGGCTCCGGGACCACGGGATAAACATGGAGGAGTGAAGGGAATAAAGGTGTCATAAAAAAATCTAAAAAGGGTGGTATGCATACTTCAATTTGTTATGTGGTTCACAAGTATACCCCACTGTCTGTTTGACAGCTTTGACATGGAAGTAGATAACTTAAAATGGAGAAGGCGGTGCCAATAATCACTGCCATTCACTTAAAAAAAAAAAGGCAACTCAGGCTTTCCAGGCACCTAGGTATTGGCATTTAAGAACACTGATCTCAGAACATCTACTTTGCAGCTGCATTGTAATTCTGACCAAGGTTCATGAAAACAGTGAGTGTGTGGCACTGTGTTGTTGTTTTGTGTGTGTGTGTGTGTGTGTGTGAGTGTGTGTGTGTGTGTGTGTTGGTGGTGGGGGTTAGAAATTAAAAGGTAGAGATGAAAGAGAATGAAACACATGCAAGGTATAGCCTTCTGATTTTATTACAATTTCCTTCTTCAAATTTAGATCTCTATTATGGACTCAGTGCCTTAAGAGAACGCATTGCCTTAACAACAGATTTGAAAACTCTTCACTATCATCAAAAAGTTGATGCAATGTTATCGTGCAGCATCCCATGCCAAAATGCACGTCACTGACTATGCGATAAACCTAGAACAAATAGGTGATGAATCTTATCAAAAATAGAATGTGGGTCAGAGTGCAGAGTTCACTCCTCACAAGTATAAATAGTTTTACTGAACCTGATAAGGTACCATGGTCAAAATAAGTGAGTCATAAAAAACTGACATGTCAACCTCATACGTGCAAGAAAGTCCCACGCCAAGTGACGCAAGGCACAACAAAAGGAACCCTAGAAGGATTAATGCAAATGGTCACATATCAAGCACATGGATGCAAGAATATAGACAAATATAATGGAGAGATCCTAAACAATATTCTATATGTATTCAATTACGTGTACAACAGATAATTGCAATTCTAAAATGATGATGCAATGTCACTCAAAGAAATCCTCACAAATCTAACCACTGAAACAATGAAGATAAAAATCTAGCAAGAAACAACCTAGAAAGTACTGAAGCTTGAATGAAATCAAGAGGTTAAGAATCTTAACTTAAGATTAGACCTTAGGATTGGTGAAGTAGATCCATGCAATCTAAACATGCTAAAATCTGATATCAGACGACACTCTTTCGCTTTTAAAGCTATCGATAAATCATTATGCAAAAGGCGAACTTGAGTGGTGTAGATAGCACAAAGAGGGATTTTGGTTGTTTGTAGACGGAGTAAGGAAAATATGGGATGATCTTGAAGAGGGTGTGGTGTGCGACCGACCGGCAGCAAGGGCTCGGTTGGGGCCGGACGGCAGCGACAACCAGGGGAAGGAAAGGAGGGAAAAGAAAATTAGGGTTAGCGTTTTAGGATTTAGACTTCACACTTATGGTTTTAATTTTCGTACCTATTTGCACTTCACATGCATCTCACAAAGAAATCTGTCCAAGTATCATCCATGCATTAATCATAAAGGTGCGATTAAATCCTTATTTATTGACTTATTGGACTGGAGAAATGCAAATAAACTGCTAAATTAAGCAAATAATTGTAACTGAAATATGACTAACTTAAACTCAGACTAATCCATAGCTCTCTGACGCCACAATCCTCAACGGTAAACATGAACTGGATCTCCATCACCAAGGATGCATCATGACTAACTTCTAGGAAGCAATAAACACTCCTAAATTGGTGCCCTGGGTCTCGGTGTTCGCCTGGTGTCAGTTTGCGCCAAATCCACTCGAGATCATTTTCCTTTCAAGTTAGACCACAAGTTTAACAGCAAGTTCGACTATAAGCATTTACAATGTCTCAAATTAATCTAAGGTCCGACTACTTATTCTGCTTTCAGATGTCCATAATGTTTATCTAGATAATATCTTATATCACTCCCCTCATACGACACCATCTATGATCTTGAACAACCCTCAGCAACACAAAACAATGATTCTTCCTACAGTTTATTCTGACGTCCGTCAAGGAGATTCTTCGCATAATATGCAATTACGCATTATGAGGTTAATACTTCACATCTAAACTATCCTTGATTCTTTATGCTCTGCAATTCCATCAAGACAAAACCTTCGCACTGGGTATGACGCAAAAGGTAAAACTTTATTTGTTATATTTCCTTCAATTTCTTGAGATATTAATTCCTAGGCCAACGAAGATAGCCACCTTGCATTGATCACCCATAAGTGCCAAAGAATGAAGACACAAGGGAAAATTTTGGAGCTCGAGGCACAAAAAGGCGTGATCACTGATTAATGTAAAAAATCATAGGAAATCTCAACACAGAAAATTTTCAGCATGGCCAGCACGTGATAAATAATGAAAACTTTGTGCTTTGTCTTTGATTTAATAAAGAACAGTACTCATTAAAGGGCAATGCTATGATTACAACCCCCATACAATCATCCCCTTACAACAGCCTAGGTGGCGGTTGTTAATTCGATCCCCTCTCCCCATGTGGGGTAGGAGAGGGAGAAGGATCCAATTATCAACTGCCACATAGGAGGTTATAAGGGGATGGTTGTATGGGGGTAGTAAATTTAGCATTATTCCTCATTAAATGTAGATGTTACTTGTAAACTGTGTCAAGGACAAGTATGTTTTGTACCTATTACCGTAGTAGATAGCATTCTTCTCGGAGAGTGCTATTGCACAGGTGTACAGCTGAATAGCATCAGAGTATAACTTTGCCTGCATGCATTTGTTACCTGCTACAGCAGTTAGTTGATGAATTTTGCACATTAATGGGAATAATAGTATGCAACTCCTTTGTAAAATCACAAGCATATATGAAACAAATAAACAACAGGATTGTCACAGATGCAATGAAATTGCATGACTATCACAAAGCAAAACACAGTATTTTACATGCAGACATCTGAATGCTAACCAGGGTTCTAGTGTTCATTTAACTATCATGTCAATCTGATCAAACAATAATCAGAAAATAAAAAGCACATCCAGTCCAAACTATTGCTGTTGAATATGAATATACAACCCTCATTGCTCATCAACACTCTTAAAGAGTTTCGGTACAAATGGTAGGAACTCCAACATGGTATCAGAGCAACCTTCACAACCATAAGATGGATCTTCGACCTGAGAGGGCATGTTGAATATACATGTATACCCTTCATCCCTCACTAAAACTAGTTTTGGTGTAGTGACAGGGTCTTTAACAATTGCCATAAAAATAACATCAAAAATAAAGCATTGCAAATATTGAATGAGACTGGATTAGTTGCAGATAACAAAAGCATCAAAGTTCTTATCAAGATCAGACAAGTTTAAACTGTGAGTACCTCTCATCTTAAATGTCTCACCAAGGTTGCTCAGGTTCATTATTTGTCCTTGGGAATTCTCCATATCCTAACAATAATGGAAACTATTTTCATTATAGATATATGCATAAAAGTAAGCATCACACAGATGAAAGAACTCACATACCAAAAATTAAAAGAACAAGTATTCCAGAGTACTGTTTAGATGTGTACTATTAAAACCTCCTTCCCAATTCAGACGAGAAAATTTTATAAGACTTTGTTTCTATATGTTAAAAGGATTCTAGGAAAGTTGAGGTAATAGCAACTCACAATTTTGCCAATTAATGCCTCATTTCTTAGAGGTAATCACCCGTCAAGAGTAATTAATACTTAAACCCTCAATATATTGCTCGTAATCTCTCCTAGTTTTGCATGAAAATGTTTAAATATCAAATTATGGGATCGTATTGATCATTTAAAAAACAATTATTCCGAGATTGAAGAATTGTTTTTGTTGTTGCTATAAAACAACCAAATCAATCCATGATGTGCCATTCCAGTAATTGTCTTTCATGGATATGTAAGCATGCGAAAAAGGTAAAATGGTATACTATGAATGATAAAATGGCATGCTTCACAGATTAAGATCATAAGATCATACACCAATCATATAAGTTAGATATCACAATCTAAACATCAAGAGCACATACAATAGTTACTGGTAGCTCAATGTGTTACAAATATTGAAAGTAGAGTGCACATATATTAAATTTAAAATCCAAAACGACATACTATCCTTTTGAATCTCCATAAACGACTTTTAAAAGGTTAATTAAGCCAGTAATGCTGAAAGACACTCTCTCCAACCATGACGGGACAGAATCATAATGCAGTTGTCAAGAGTGGACAGAAGCACCCTAACCCAAAGTAGGTGCAAATGTCTCCTTGCTGTCAATAGTATGAAATTGTGACCAGAACATCAATGCCAACAATCAATTTTCCAAGAGTGGCCAGAAGCTCCTTCACCCAAAGTAGGTGCAAATGTGTCTCCTTGCTGTCAATAGTACGAGAATGTAAATAGAAGATAATTCATAAGAGAATATTGCCCACCCCGCCCCACTTCCAGTGCCTACACTTCTCACCCACTTTAGAATCTGAAAACAGCAAGTATTTTTAAACATCCTCCTATAATAAGGTTTATATTAGCCTTCGAGGCTCCATTGTTCACTGAACTCTTTATAGTGTTAAGTGAAATGATTCAGCTGGCCATTTAGCTCATCTTTGTATCATAGAAGACTACAATATCCTACACCAAATATTTTCTTCTACTATTTTCCAAGTCAATGAGTTTTAAGATTCGGTCCTTGGTGGCATTAAGTTAATTGCATTACAAACACCACCAACTTATAGGTTATACAACAAGGCCTTAAGGCCTTCTCGTGCCCATAATTATGACGAACAAAAATTAAGAACCAACATAGAGGGTTGATCCATCAAAACATGTCGTTTTCTTTAGTGAAGATTTTTCAGCTTTAAGTCGATGCTTTTCAAACAACCCATAAGTAAAAAAGCACAGATGACAGTGACTATTTCACCGTACCTCAGTATTTTATCATCTTATTGACCAAGAACCTATGTATAGTGTTTCTCCACTAGCAATCCAATGGACCTTCAGTTCATGCGAAGGTGTTGATAGTATGAGATGTCTAACACAATATATCTCGATAGTTCATTGACAATATGCTCCATCTAGCAAAACAATAATCAGATCTCTGGAACATGAAACACCTCAAAGAGCAAAACTTCATTGACATACTTGATCTAAACTCAAACCTCATTGACATGCTTGATCTAAACTCTTTCAAGAGGTGCAATCATATGTCACTGCAACATAACCTCATCGACTCACTACACAAAAGAGGTGCAATCATATTCTGTGCATGACTCATACAAATACACAAATTTTATGGAAGATAAATCGATGAAGCATACAGCAGGAATCCAGAACAGACTCTGCAAGCTAACATATCATCTAGAAATATAAGAAGTAACAGCACATTCAGCATAAGAATCGAGCAAACTTAGTATCTTCTCCCCAAGGTAGTCAAAGGCACAAGGTGCAAAAGGTACATATCGCCCAACGGGCAAGACGCAGTTAAGGCATGCGCCCGAGCAAAGCAAGGCACACAAAAAAAAATTTAATGTACATATATAAATAAATAAATAAATTAGTAATGTAAGAAATAAAATCAAATAACATATTAAAACCAACAAAAGTACGTTGAAACATAACCAAGTCAACTAGCAGAACAACAATCAGTCAACAGAACTAACAAGAGTTCGTATTATCCCTACCATGCTTCTAGTAAATCTTAGTTTTTTCAGTTCAAACGGTAACTAACTACTTGTATGAGGTAAGGATTATCTCCATGCTTCAAAGTTTTTTATATAAATAAAATAAAACATAAGACGCGCATTTTCTTGGTTAGGTCTTGCAGAACACCTAAGGTGCGCATTGGGTGCGCATTGAGAAATGCACCTTGCCTAGTGAGGTGCAAGGCACAGCTGATGCGCCTTTCTGCGAGGTGTGCCTTAGGCTACCATGCTTCTCCCAAATGTGCAGGTGGTATTATCTATATAAAAATTATTTTTTATAACTTCTAGTAACTCATGTTAAGCATGTGAAACACGACTATGAACTGGTACAAATAGAAGTCACTTCTATGCGCCCTTGCACAGTAAGAATATGGATTCAGAAAGTTATATATATATATATATATAAGCCATGCTTTATTTGAAGGGAAGAAGCTCTTCCCAACCTAAAGTTATCTAAATGAGGAGTATTGATCAGGAGGATTTCCTACACGGTTTAGGATCATTTTTAGGACTAAGATCTGTATTCCTAATTTTTAGGATTAATATTCTTATTCCTAGTTTTTATGATTATGGTTCTTTTTAGGATTACTATTCTTTCTCTATCTTGTTTCCTTTTATGAATAGTAGTTAGGATTATTATTCCTTTCACCATTATTGTTTCCTTTTAAGGGCTTGTTTGGTTCGTTGAAAGTCGTGTATACAAATGGATTTGGACTTTCCAAACTGAAAGTCTTTGAACTTTCTTGTAATTGGTAATGCAAAATCGTGTGGTTGGTATTGAAAACGGCCACTGAAAGTCATACTACTTTGGGATATTCCTTGTTTGGCAAATAGGTTGAAAAGTAATCGGGTGTAACATTCTAATATAAAGTTTCTTTCCAAAATTCCTTGTTTGGCAAAAAGTGGCTATTAAAAGTCACTATTAGAGTATATACTTATCAGTTAGCCTCAAGTCTAGGACAATCTTTCCTTGTATTCTCCTTTCGCTAGCGTCACTCATTCGATTGGATATGCGTATTAGGGATCTCATCAATACAATACACAAGAACATATTTTCTCCATTTTTCATTTGGATAATGCAAATGAATATTTGAGTCATAATTTCAAAAAAAAAGGAGAAAGGCATAATTCATCACATGTCATGTCTATATACACTTGAACAAAATGTATTGTCAACCGTAAAAATCGCCATCTACTAAATGTGGCTCAGTCTATTATGTTTACAATATATGTGCCCAAGTTTAATGGAACTTTATTGTGCTTACGTGTTTTCTCATAAATCATATTCCTATCCCAGTTTTCGCAATCAAACTCCATTTTCTCTCATATTTCCTATAAAGAACTATTTTCTCTGCCTCTAAGCATTTTAGGTGTACGTGTTTTGTGATAACTTAGTTCTTGGTAAAGATAAATTGACCCACGGGCATTTAAGTGTGTTTTCCTTGGTTATTCTCGTTTTTCAAAAGGATCTCAATGTTATCTCTCATAATAAAATATTTACCTCGACTTATCTCACTTTTTTTAAATGAAAATCAATCTTTTTTAAAACTAGCACTACACCACAACCTCCATCAGCACATGTTCCTACTACAGTAGTCGACACTTTGATTTTCCTCCAGCAAAACATGTACCAACCAAAAACCACTTAAGGTGCATGTGTGAAGAGAAAAGCGACATCCAGTTCGAGACAATCAGGAGGAGCATATTGTTGTTCCGCTAACACTAACATATTATGAGCTTGCTCAGTCCACTTCTGAGCCATTAACATCCACCGGTAACAATCATCCTCTAGATGATCTTCCTACTACACTTTGTAAAGCAAAACAACATTGTCTAAAATATCCTATTTCTCTCTATGTTTCCACTCGTCGTCTAGCCCCAAGCTTTCAAGCGTTTGTATCTTGTTTATACTCTCTTTTATACCTAACAATGTTCAGGAAACACTTCAACACCATGGTTGGTGAGCTGCTATGGAAGATGAATTGCAGGCTCTTCAGCACACTCGCACCTGGACAATTGGTGAAAACTCTTGTCGGTTGTAAATTGGTGGGATGTCGTTGGTTGTTGATTTTTACTGTAAAATACAATCATGACGGGGTTTAAAGGCCCATCTAGTAGCCAAGGGTTTTACTTAGCAGTACAGTGTTGACTATATGTGCTGACTATGGCACTATATTGAGACTTTTTCACAGGTTGCGAAGCTTATCTTCGTATGGCTATTAATTTCTTTAGCATCCAACCAGTCTTTGCCTATTTATCAGTTGGATGTCAAATGTCAAAAATGCTTGCTTTATGGAGATCTTAAAGAGATTTTCTATATGCAACAACCTCCTTGCTTTCAGCGCCATGGGAGTAGTTGGTATGTCGCCTACATAAGCCTCCTTATGGTCTCAAGCAATCCCCTTGTGCCCGATTTGATAAATTCATCAAAGTTGTTTGCTCGCATGGGTTCAAACGCATCTAGGGCTAATCACTCCCTCTTTACACATCATAGTCCCTGTGGGGTAGTTATTTTATTGGTGTATGTGGACGATATTATCATCACAATGAGTGATTCGCAAGGCATCAACCACATAAGACAACATTTGGCATCTCAATTTCAGACAAAGGATTTAAGTTCTCTTTGTTAATTTTTTGGGATCGAGATTACACGATCAAAGGATATTTATCTCCTCAACGAAGTATGTACTAGATCTACTATCATAGACAGGTTTACTTGGTTGTCGTCCTAGTGAAACACCAATGAATCTAAATTTGCTTCTCTTAACCTTCACCTCAGATACTCCATTCTATGGTGTTGGCTAATATCGTCGTCTAGTTGAAAATTTGATATACTTAAAGAGTATCTCTACCTGACATAACCTTTGCAATCAATTGTAATAGTCAATTTATCCACACATTGTGGTGCTCCGTTCCCCCCTTTTCGGGAAGCGCGGCTAAGAAATACTTTGTATCGTTCGATCGGGACATATTGAATCAAGATCATTTCCTCGTTATGGATTGGTTTCTTCGGAATCAGGTCCCACTCAACGGATCGTGTCTCAAGGAAGGACTCGGCGGCAGAGTCGAGAGGGGTTTTTCCGTTGCGCTGGTTTCCTTGTCCGTTTACGATGCTGCTTGGTTGCTTTCTTATTGGTTTTGTGACTTGCGTTTTCTTGAACGGTTTCGATGGATTTCTCGATTTGTGCGTGTCATCCTTGCGCAGGGGCCATGCTAATCATCTTTGTATCAGCGAAGATCAAACCGGACGACATGCCGAAATCAGTCTTTCGCACTCGCTACGACATCACGTCCGGGGGACGATTATTGATTTAGCGAAAATCGGAGCGTGACATTGGTATCGTTCGATCGGAACAGATTGAATCAAAATCCTTTCCTCGTTATGGATTGGTTTCTTCGGAATCAGGTCCCACATTCAACGGATCGTGCCTCAAGGAAGAACTCGACGGCAGAGACGAGAGGGGCATTTCCGTTGATCGCAGGTTACAAAGAGACTTAGAGGAAATGGGCGTTGAACTCCGAATTCGATATCGCGACGCACGAGTTGCTCAGATGCGATTCGTACCCAACCTGTTAGAGAGGGTCACATCTACTCATAGGGACGACTCATTCCTAAGGAAAATGAGCGCGAGCAGATTCTAGCGGGGAAGGCGAAGGACTTTACAGTAGATGAGAATGGAGTGTTGCGAGTTAAGGGAAGGCTATGCGTCCCCAACGACTCAGAACTCAGAAAAAAGATCCTTACGGAAGCTCACTATGCAACCTATACGGTCCATCCCGGGAGCACAAAGATGTATAAAGATCTTCGCACTATTTTCTGGTGGCACGGCATGAAGAAAAATGTGGCGCTCTTCGTGTCACTATGCATAACCTGTCAGAGGGTGAAAGCAAAACATCAGAGACCGGACGGAGAAATGCAGAATCTTGCTATCTCGGAATGGAAGTGGGAGCACATAAGCATGGACTTCATCGTTGGCCTTCCAAGGACGCAACGGGGGAACGACGCAATCTGGGTCATCGTCGACCGGTTAACC
Source organism: Iris macrosiphon (assembly GCA_036927795.1). NCBI lineage: Eukaryota > Viridiplantae > Streptophyta > Magnoliopsida > Asparagales > Iridaceae > Iris > Iris macrosiphon. Next base: position 104,437,614 of record JAYESA010000015.1, on the reverse strand, counting down.
AAGTTAGCGCACTTCATTGTCATTAAAGCTACTTGGAGCATCGATCGCCTTGTCCAGACCTACCTTGATGAGATAGTTCGGCTACACAGAGTACCAGTTTCTATAGTGTCTGATCGGGACGGACGATTCCTGTCACGTTTCTGGAAAAGCCTTCAGTCAGCGATGGGGACCAAGTTGAAGTTCAGCTCAGCCTACCATCCTCAAACCGATGGCCAAACAGAGCGGGTGAATCAGGTACTAGAAGACATGATGCGTCTCTGCGTAATCGATTCGAAGTCAAGTTGGGATGTCCACCTACCGTTGGCCGAATTTGCATATAACAGTTATCAATCCAGCATCCAAATGGCTCCGTACGAGGCTCTGTATGGGCGAAAGTGTAGGTCACCGATCTGCTGGGATGAAGTTGGGGAACGTCAAATCCTTGGATCGAAACTAGTTGAACAAACAGTCCAAAAGGTTCGGTTGATTCGAGAGCGACTAAAAGTAGCACAAAGCCGGCAGAAAAGCTATGCCGACATTCGTCGTCGACCCCTTGAGTTCTTTGAAGGTGATCATGTGTTTTTAAAGGTCTCGCCCATGCGAGGAGTTATGAGATTCGAGGTAAAGGGAAAGTTAAGTCCGAGATTCATTGACCCGTTCGAAGTCCTCAAACGACTCACTTCAGTTGCCTATCAAATTGTATTGCCACCAACCATGTCAGAAATGCATGATATTTTCCATGTGTCACAGCTCAGAAAGTATGTGCATGACCCGAGCCACGTGGTAAATTTCGGTCAGCTGGATCTACAGGCCGACTTGTCGTACGCCGAAGAACCCGTTCAGATCTTAGATCGGAAAGAGAAGCATGTGCGGAATCGGACAGTCTCGCTTGTGCGCGTTCTTTGGCGGAACCACTCGGTCGAGGAATCGATCTGGGAACTCGAATCGGACATGAAGGAAAAAATTTCCTCATTATTTCTTAGGGGTAGGTTCTATTCCTAAGTTTCGAAGACGAAACTTTTTGTTAGTTGGTTAAGATGTGGTGCCTCGTTCCCCCTTTTCGGGAAGTGCGACTAAGAAATACTTGGTATCGTTCGATTGGGAAAGATTGAATCAAGATCCTTTCCTTGTTACAGATTGGTTTCTTCAGAATCAGGTCCCACATTCAACGATCGTGCCTCAAGGAAGGACTCGACGGCAGAGTCGAGAGGGGCCTTTCCGTTGTGCTGGTTTCCTTGTTCGTTTTCGATGTCGCTTGGTTGCTTTCTTGTTGGTTTTGTGACTTGCGTTTTCTTGAACAGTTTCGATGGATTTCATTGTCTTCGTTCTTTGGATTTTGTATTTCGTATCGAACCCTTGGGGACTGAAGCAGGAGATATTGATCATTTGTTGGTGCGTGCAGGTGATCATGTAGGCGACGCGCAAGCAGAGTCTTGAAGATCTCCCATTTTCTCTCCCAGTTCACCAACTTGTGAGTGGCCTTACTTCGATTAGCTCCCTTCTTCCAAATCTTCATTCTTAGCAATCTGACTCATTGTACGTTCCGAATCAACGATATCATAGGAGTAATAATAAATGAGTCATGATAACAAGAAGTAACTTGGGATACTGACACTTTTCATACAAATTTTCATATGATCACATTTTATGCGTGTTTGTCCGTTATGCATTTATATGTATTCATGTTTCAGTTATAGCTAGAACTTATCATTTACAACTGTACAAATGTGTAGTGCAAATAATTGAAATGTGATCACTTAAGCAGGTAGACTATGCCATTTGCACTGTGCTAAAGTAGATATGTATATTATGATGGCTTGAAATGCATTATTTCTTAACTTCTTATTGAAACATCGTTTGGTGGGGCAACTTGTGCACAAGGTTTGGTTCCTACGAACGGTTCTCGAGGCTCTGGGGCCGATTCGTTCCGGATGGAACTCGGATAGCTACGCTAGCAAGTCTAGCACGGGTAATGCGGAGCCTTGTAGTGGGGCCTGCTACCCGCGCTGCAAGGATCACCGTCTTACTGTAGCTATTATCCACGGTGGCAATATGTGCCATGACCCAACAAATTACTGCATTATTTGCCCAAGCTAATGATGTCTTCTTGACAGGGAAGAACATGGTAAGTCTTGTGCAGGAGGGCGTAACGCCGCAGGTAAAAAGCCACCGAACGGTGGCACAGTTATTAAAGTCATATATATATATATGCATTGCATGTTGTAACTTGAACTAAGGCAAGATAGAAAGTCCACATTAATAATATGTTTGTTTCACCTGAGTATTGTGTCGATTTGGTTAGTTGGGTTAGCTCGCCCTCACCGGTACTTTTCAAAGTATTGTCCCTCGTTGCAGCAGGTTCCCCGAGCCCATGCGACGCGGCGAGGAGCTAAAGTTTTCTTTTCCCAACCAGTCCAGTACTCGACGCACCCCGTTCGTGCTTTTTAGAACTTGTACAAAACATCCGGAGCTCGTGCACCCCGTTTATGCAGCTCCGAGGGAAGGCGATAGCTTCGCCTGCAGGTGTCTAGTATAGTTTAAAGTTTTAGTAAAAGATGTAATGTATGGAACGGCTATCTCATTTTGCGTCCAAGTTGTAAGCCCGTGCGGCATCCTTATTACTTTTGGGTCAAGAGTCTGTAACCAGATGTTTATTATCAATAAAGAGAACTTTTCTATATCGAAATGTGTAATATTTTGTTTGTGTACTTTGTTGCATGTATTCTAAAGTATATCATTATGCCTAGGCCTTGTGCACGCGCGCCTTACACGTGCACGGCATCACGTCTGGGGGACGATTATCGATTTAGCGAAAATCGGGACGTGACACACATCAACTACCGTTTATTGGGAGGTGGCTCTTCGAATATTATGGTACCTCAAGAAGCCTTGGGACCAATGAATTTTGTTTCGTACATGACGTTCCCTGTTTTCACAAGGCTTCTCGATGTCAACTGGGATGTCTCTATTGACAATCATCCCTCTACCACCGGTTATTGTCTTTTACGATAATATTAACCCCTAGAAGAGCAAGAAAGAGTCTATCATTGCTTGTTCCAGTGCTGAGGTGGAGTATCATGCCATTATACCCTTAGTGTCATAGATTTTGTGGTTGCAGTCTCTTCTTTCTGGTTTGGGATTTCTTGCATGTGTGATTATCAGGCAGGAACCACATATATGATAATTCGATATTTCATGAGCGAACAAAGCATATTGAAGTTAATCGTTACTTTGTACGAATGAGGTTCGCAAAAAGGTGGCCTTCATTTCTCACATTCCCTCCGGTTCTCAATTTGTTGATATCTCTACAAAAGCATTATCACCAAAAATGTTCCTCCCTTTTCTGAACAAGTTGGACTTTACTACTCTCTACCCTTCCAGCTTAAGATATATATATATATATATGGGAGCGGATCCGGAGCCCCGCGGGAGCCCCGTTGCTCCCTACCGTTGGATCGCGCGGCCCCACGATCTGATGGTGCAATGGGGCGGAGCTCCGTGGGCGGGTCTTTTGATCCGATATATATATATATATATATATATATATATATATATATATTGAAAAAGGTAATTTTATTAAGATCTAACTCATATTACAATCCAACATTCATGACATAGTATTTACATCAAATTCTATATTGTGTAGGATCCCAATTGACGGGGTGTTGAGGTTCTCATCAATACAATACACAACATATTTTCTCTAACTATGTTCAATCACAAAATAATGACTTTCACCCCGCAACATGTTCTCAAAGCCAGATGTGGAAGAAGAGAAAAAGGAACTCAAAAGTACCATTTTTGAAACTCCAAACTTAGGAGTTTCAATCCGAACCAAACAACGGGAGGGACTTCTCAAACCACTTTCACTAAAAATTGACTTTCACCCTCGCACTTTTAGAGAACCAAATAGCCCCTTACAAAAAGTTGGGGATAAGTTAGGATTTTTAACTTGATCCTTAAGGGATTACTTGTTTCTAGTCCTAGTAGAAATTAGTAGACATTAGGTTGCCTAGTCGTATAAAACGAGAGCTTAAGCTTCAATTGTAATAAATTCTCACAATTAATTGTGTCCTCTTATTCTCTAAATTAATAGTCAAGAGTTTGATAGTTAATGAAACTATCTTTCTGGTGATTTCCGACACCATTATCCAAAATTAAGGAAACCGATAAACCCTAATTTGATTCATTTTGATCATCAAACCACAAAGTCTCAATCATAAACTACAAATTTGTCTCAACTTACTTACTACATCCCCTAATTTTATTCTCATGGCTCCCGCCTCCCTACCTTGAGGCCCCACGGAAAGGCTTCTTAGTCCTCGTTGCCTCGCACCACCTTAAGAAGCTTGTTCACAGATTTTTCCTGATATATATATATATATATATATATATATATTGGGAGGGTGTTGGGGGTGAGGGTCTCCTCATAATCAACAAATAATACAATGCAGAGACAGCAATATGGTATTGATTCTAATCTGCACCAACTTTGAGAACCATACCCATGGGTCCAGGAGGCTCGTTCCTCTGACTGGCTGATGGACTTCTCAATTAGGGATCAAGCTCAATCAAAGAGTCGTAGGGTGCCCCCAAGTTCTATGCCTGGTTAGGACCTAGGTTCTGTAAAAGTAGGGCAGGCTGTTCTTTTTCCAAATTAAATTCATGTCGGATATGAATATTGATCAGCATGGTACAACCCCCTATCATGCCTGCCTAGAAGAATATATTACATAAAGAAGATAAATATTTGAATTATAGGCCAGGAACAATACAGATGTAGGGGTGAGCAATAAACGGTTTAAAACCGTAATCCGAACCACAGTTACTATTCGGTTCGGTCTTTCTTATATGGTTCGAAATTCGGTTTAAGCATTCAAAATTTTCGGATTTTGGTTTGGTTCGGTTAACGGTTTTTGGATTCGGTCATTGAACCGTAAACCGAATAAGGTTTCCAAACGGAGACTAAATTTATCAAAATACTCTTCACCTATATAAGTTATCTAACCCAACTTTCTCTCTTACTTACTCGTTTCTATTTTGACCTGCGGCTGCTAGCCTCTTCCTCTCGTTCTTACTTCAGTTCTTCCCTTCCTTTTCCTGATTTTAAGAAACTAGGGTTTCCAGCTAACCTTAGAATTTTTTGTGGCTTACTCATTTCTGTCGCTGCCTCTCCTCGGTGTTCTCCCCTTCCTCTCTTTAAGAAACTAGGGTTTCCAAAAGTGCTCTGGAGAGTCGGCTCTTAGCCTTTCTGACTTTCAGCCTTTCCAGATTATCTGATTGTTTTCATGCTTTCCTGCTTCAAGACTCGTCGCTCGTCGGAGAACAACCTTGAGATCTATAGTCTTCTCTTAGTCTGTAAGTTTACTTTCGATTTTTACCTACCATACCAGGCCAGATCTAAAATTATGTTTTTATTGCCTTTAATTTTCAATGTTTCTCTACCGATCTCGACCTTCTCTGACTGACGTTCTCTATTGAGTGTATTACTCTCCGACCTAGATCTCAATTTCACTGGTATATAGATATGTAAGTTTTTTATTATCAATTTTCCAGTTACTTGTAATGTTTGAGTTCTGCATCAATTTTACATATACTCATTCGTTTTTGGTGCAATATTAAACCTATATATATTGTCCTTGTTCTTTGCTGTCCAATAATGGAAAATCATTATATCATCATGCAAGTTT